>OX243813.1:32998904-33466404 GCA_945859605.1 Lumbricus rubellus
ATAAATGTGCCTAGAAGTCACACCATTTTGTTCCTTTCTCGCTTAAAAATTGCCTTAATTAGCCGTTACTAGACTGGTGGTGACATTCATGCATTTTGTTGTCGTCGTCGTTTCTAGGTGAAAAAGGAAGAGCTTCACATGCGACAACAACAGAGCCTGGAAACGACTCATGCTCTGTTAGTTTTGATGTGAGTCGAATCGCAAACTTTATGAGACGAAACCATAGGAATAAAGAAAGAAAAGCGATAATATAATGGGGAAAGATAAGTTGACGCCGCCGCCGAAGAAAATGTCGCCCGGGCGTCGCAAGACAAATGCCGCGGGGTTGGCGGCGGTGGATAAGGACGACAGCCGACGGGAGCTGAGCCCGAGAGGAGTAGGGGAAGACATCCGGAGACAGTCTATAGCGTCACTGATGTCTGGCTCGATGCGAGATGAAGATACGGACGTTCAGCCGATCTCCGACGGACCGAGCATCGTCACCCATCTACCGGACGTCGTGGTCTTCACGAACCACAAGCGCCTCCTTCCCAACCAGCAGACGATGCAGGGGGTCGTCCTCTTCCTCGACATCTCCGGATTCACCGCACTCTGCGAGAAGTACAGCATGGCCGGCAAGACGGGGACGGACCAGCTGACGAAGACGCTCAACGGTTACATGAACGCGCTCGTCAGCGAGATCCTTTCGTACGATGGAGACATCCTGAAGTTCGCCGGCGACGCCATCCTCACCGTCTGGCAGGTCGACGATTTCGTCACGATGCAAGCGACCGTCGGTCACGTGATGCAGTGCGCCATGGACGTGCAGTTGAAGAACGGCGAGTACATGACGTCAGTGGGTGTAGTGCTGAAGGTGAAGTTAGGCATCGCTGCAGGCGAGATCAGCATTCTCTGCCTCGGCAACAACGAGCAGAGGAGCTACGTCGAGATGGGTCGAGCAGTCGATGCAGTCAACAAGGCCGAACACTTCTGCACGAAGGGTGACGTCGTCGTGTCGCCGACCGCGTGGTGTCACTGCTACAAGCTGGTCACAGATCACATCGTTTTGTCTGATGGTAAGCACGTCAAGGTGAACGCACTGCTGGCCAACAACGGACCGCAGTATCTGATGAGGCGGACCATACACGTCACGGACTCGATGCTAAACATCGACATGTCCGTCGCAAACCTACAACTGCCAATCTGGGTCTTCGAAAATCCTGACCTTGCGTCGCCTAACGTTCCTTCGCCCGACAGTCAACCACCGGCCAAGACCGGCGCTAAGACGACCACCTCACCGATGCCAGCCGTCAAGGACTCGCAGCGCAACGTCGGCAGCCCGAAGTCGGGGGCGGAAGCGGGGACCGACGGGAACGCGTCGATACGTCGACTGCGGAAAGCGGTCATCTCGAGGTTCGATCCCGACACGATCGAGCGCCTGAAGCTGTACGTGGCGCAGCCCGTGCTGAAGAAGATCGACGAGGGTCAGCCGCTGGACTACCTGTCCGAGATGCGACAGGTGACCATTCTCTTCATCAACCTGATCATCGAGCGCAGCACGAAGGTCGAGTACGCGTGCACGATGCAGGCCTGCTTCGACCTCATCTTCGACAACTGCAAGAAGTCGCAGGGCAGCGTCAGCAAGATCTTCCTGTTCGACAAGGGATGCACGTTCATCGTCATCTTTGGACTTCCGGGATTCAAGCACGAGAACGACTGCGCGCACGCACTCATCTGCGCCGACTGCATCTACCGCGAGATGTCGTCTATAGATAAGGTGTCGACGACGTCCATTGGAGTGACCACTGGTCCGACCTACTGCGGTGTCGTTGGTCACTATCACAGACACGAGTACACGGTCATCGGTCGAAAGGTCAACATGGCCGCAAGACTCATGATGCACTATCCAGGCAAGGTAGGATTGCTGTAGATCAAGATATGTCACGACGGTCTGCATGTAGGTTGGCAAAGACTGGCCTCTAGTATTTCTGAGGGCTCACAAATTAATGATGACTTCTATAGTTAGGCTATCTGCTTATCTTAGAAGTGTTCCTGATAATTAATTTTCCCCCCAATAACATCAGCTAGTGCTTTGTGAGATACTTAACGATATAATTGGTCTAGTTACATACAACGTTCATACCTTAAAGTTTAAACCACAGTGCTTAAACTGAATAAAAGCGGTTTATTGATAAACAATGTAATTTATCGTAATGCACTGTAGCTGTTTAATTTCTACCCTGTGTTTTTGAGATGTGGTACATTACCAATATATAAGTTACCAGGTCTGAGTTGAGTATAATTTTGATTCTGTTCACCGTCCTCAGGTCACCTGCGATAACGAGACATACTACCATTCGAAGCTGAGCAAGGGAAACTTCATCGCTCAGGAACTGAAGGAGATGAAGGGTCTGCAGAACGTCGGAACGATTCGATGCTTCAAACCGAAGAGCAACGTCAAGGAAACGATCGACGTCCTGATAGCGGAAGAGCAGCAACGTCCGATCATCGGTCGCGACAACGAGGTTCTACTCTACACGAAGGAACTCGGCTCCTTCCTCGGCAGCCTCACCCAGACAATGGAAGTCCACCATCGTCAGCTGATTGTCATCAACGGCGACCCGGGAATGGGCAAGACGCGAATGCTCGACTCGTTCGTGGCAAGAGCTCTGAAGAAGAAGATCCGAGTCGTGTCGATCGTGCTCACCCTACACGACTCGCACACGCCGTACAACGCCGTCACGAACCTTCTCATACAGCTGTTCGAGTTCGACCTCGACTCGGACTACCAGGAGCGCGAGGCTTACCTGGAGAACACCTTCTCGTCGATTCCGTTCATCATGGACAACCTGTGTCTGTTCAACAGTCTGCTGAACGTGCGTTTCGCCATGGACCTCGACAACTACCGGCTGAACGACGAGGACAAGATGAACAAGATCGAAGAGATGCTGCTGCTGATGCTGCGGATCCTGACTGCGGACATCGGACACATCATCTTCGCCATCGACGATGCGCACCTCATGGACACCGAGTCGTGGAAGTTCATGCCCGCCTTCGGCCACTACAACCAGACGATGCTCATCCTCACGCTGCGCACGCCATGGGTTAATAAGAACCCGACGGCGGAGAGCATGCTCAGCATATCGGCCACGCTGCAGATCCAGATGGGTCCGCTCAACCCGCAGTACCTGGCGGCGCTTGCCTGTCAGCTGCTCAACGTGTCGATGATCCCGAGGAAGCTGGATAAGATGCTCCGACAGAAGAGCATGGGCGTCCCCTCGTGGGTCGAGCTGCTCCTTCGGGAGTACATGTTCGAGGGAGTCATTCGCGTCGAGGCGATGTCCGACTATCAGAACGAGGCGATGGTCGCTCCGGCGCCCAAGTGGGTCAGGGACCGGAAGTTCCCCCGATCGGACGCCTTCATCGAGAAGGGCATCGAGGCGGAGGCCGTCGAGCACACTGCGAACACCGGAAACACGTTCCTCGACAGACTCGTCAAGGACACGTCCGTCAACGCGCAGATGGTGTGCGCCTTCGTGCCCGAGAAGCAGGTGGAAATCGGGGTTCCGAGTTCCATCAAGGGCATGATCCAGGCGAAAATCGACAAGATGGAAGAGATCGACCAGATGTTCATCAAGACGGCATCCATCCTTCGCGACAAATTCCCTCGCAAGATGTTCGAGTCGACCATTCAGACCCCGACCGAGGCCGACAAGATCGGCGACTCGCTTCAACGTCTCGCCGACCAAGGCATCTTCGCGTGCTACACGAAGGAGTCTGCGGCGATGAACGCCAACTTCTCGCTGACTCAGAAGAAGGCGGCCAACATGACGGGCATCGTGGCGACGTGCACGTGCATCCGGAAGGATGGATCGAAGGAGGAGAAGCCGATGCGTGACTGTCAGTTCATCACGTTCCAGTCGACCAGCTTTCAGGAGACGGCCTACGAGATGCTGCTGGAGAACAACCGACGTCCGCTCCACCTGGCGGCCGCCATGTTCCTCGAGTCGCAGGTGAAGAAGTGCCTCGAGGGAAAGCAGCCGTGCAACATGGGTCTGCTGATGGCTGGATTCTTCTTCGACGACGACGAGCCTGAGAAGAAGGAGGAGCAGGAAGAGGAGGAGGAGGAACCTCCCGCAACATCACAACTGGAACCCATCTTCAGCGTAACAGACATGGAGGAGCTCGACACATTCGATCACCACCCGTCGCGTGTTGCAGCCAGTCGCAGTGGCAGCGTCGCCAGCAGGCTGCTCGCACCGCCGTCGGCGTCGTCGTCTGGCCACAGCCCCACCGGTGAGAAGTCGACGCTTCAAGTACCCGGCGCTGGTGGTGGTGGTCTTGGGATAAGGCGGATAGGGTCGAAGCGACAATTAATCGATGTAAGTGAGCAGCCTGCACAGCAGCAGCAGCAGGGAAGAAAGGTGCGAAAGGCGGCGATCGCGAACTTCGAGAAGCCTCGACTGAACACGATCATCACCCCTATGGTTCCGACGAAGGACCGACGGATGACGGTCGAGAAGAATCTCTTCAGCTTCAAAGCGCAGAACATTCCGGCGGAGCTGGAAACGCGCCGGACGTCCGCGATTCCAGCGGCGGTGGCAAGGAAGCGGCTCTCAAGCACGTCGACGACACTCGGCTGGACGATCAAGCGACTCCTGCCGTCGGCTGCAGGAAGCGGTGGATCGATCCTGCCGCCCACTATCACCCCGACGACGTCAACGGCTACAGAGCCACAAGACACGAGCAAGGAGCCGCGTGAATCGATGGTACGCGTCAATACGGACGCGTGGGAGAAGCTGCGCGTGCTCTCCTTCATATATCCACAGATCGTTGATCAGTACCGTCGAGCAGGAAACATCCAGAACACGGTCTTCTACCTGACGGAGGCTGCGGCCGCCTGCATCAGTCTCTGCGATTATAAGTCGGGCTACGACCACCTGGTCGATGTGCGAGCGATATTCAAGGCTCTGAAGAACGGAAAGAATCCGTTCGAAGGAATCGTGTCCACCATGGACACGTGGATGTTCAGCGACTTCCAGGAGGCGCAGGTGGAGCGCCTCTCTGGTGAGGCTCTCTTCCATCTGGGAGACACGAAGAAGGCGATTCGTCACTTCCGAAGAGCGCTCGCCCTCCACAACTCTCCGATTCCGAGGAACCGTTTTAGGATGACCTGGAGCATCGTGAACGCCTCGTTCGTTCAGTACAGGCACCACCTCTGGCCGACCAAGTACCAGGGAAGGGCCAGCGCCGCCCAATCCAGTCGCCTCTCCGAGCAGGCCAAGTGTCTGAACTTCATCTTTCTCGACAGCTTGACCAGAAAGAACAAGACCCTTTCGAAATACGCTGCGCTCCAGCAGGTCAACAAGGCTGAACAGGCTGGCGATGACATCTGCGCGTTGATCGGTGCCTACACGTGCATGCTTCAGATCAGCGAAATTCTGTCGCTTGAGAAGATCAGCGAGATCTACGAGGTAGGAAGTGCCTATAGCATCTAACAGAGATCTCGTGAGAAAACTATTTCAGTTCTGCTTTACCAGCATTTCCTCTAAGATTCAGAAAGTTCAACTACAGACCCAGTAAGGGCCAGTATGGTAAGAGACGAAATTTCCTCAAATCCTTATAACTTGTCATGGTATGATTATGGTCCTCTCAAGACTTTCCTTTTCGACCAGGCCTGGGTTGGTAGCGCCTCTGAGTAGAGATCTTGAAGGAGCGCTATATAAATTTATGTGATTGATTGGTTGATTGATTGATTGATTGATTGGTATAACATAAAGGCAATCGAGTTCATATAGCGACCATAGAGCTGTAATGACCTTGATCGTGTCAAGTTCCAAATAAGTTGATTGGATGAAAACCTTCGCCACCGCTTTTTTTTCAATAGAGCACCACTCTATTTAAAGCCGCAGTCGAGTTACCATAGGATCAGAGGAGCGGAACAACTATTGAGGCGGGTGTCGTCTGAGCCGGAAATTACAGCCGTGTCGTCATATTACTTATCCAGAGAATGGAGGATGCATGGGTGACTCAACCGGTTCCATGTTTCTTATAATTATTATAGGACAAGGCAAAGATGCGCTGCGTTTCGACGATGCAGGACATCCGACCAGATAATCTGCTGACGATGACTCAGATGTTGTGGGCCAGCTTTGCGGCACGAATCGCTCGCACGGGCTTCCTCAGCGCCATCCAGTCGGGCAACATCGCCAGCCAACTGATGACGCACATCCGCATCAGCCAGACCCTCTCGCGGATGCTCCCCATCCTCGTCCAGTCGCTCTTCGCCGTCAACCGCCTCCGCGATGGCATCGAGGTGCTCGGCAAGCTGAAGGTCGACGTTTCGAAGGAAGACCCGATGGACTACGTCATGATCTGCTGGTACTACTACTGCTGCATGCACCTCATCCTCTACGCAGGAGTCCGCCTCGAAGACGTCAAGGACTGCGTCCTCTTCGCCAAGGAAGCCATCACGAAGCAGTTCTTTAGCGACCATCCGCTTCCGCTCTTCTGCCTCGCGTGCTCCATCTGCCTCTGGTACGAGCGCATCGAGAACAACGGAAAGCTGCGCGACTGGATGGACACAGCGTCCGACTACGAACCGAGGAAGTTCGACGAGTTTCTCGCCGCCTCTGGCTTCCTCTTGCTCATCGAGTGTAAGCTGCTGGAGCTGAGTCGTCTGCGCGGCGTCGCTGAACCGGAAAAGACGACGGTCGTCTACATCAGGGAACGACATACATCGGTGAAGAATGACCTGCGCTACATCCGACGTCAGATGTCGCAGCTGCTCGTGCTGCGGCCACGCGTCCTTCACCTCCAGGCGTACCTGTCCGCAATGACCGGTCGAAAGTTGAGCAGTCGACATCTGCTCGAGGACTGCATATCGCACGGCGTTGAGGTCGACAATGTGCTCGAATGCCAGTGGGCCGCTCGGAATCACCTGCACTGGTACGGAACGAATTCGCCGACGTACGACGCATGCTATCCGGAAAACACGGAAAGCCTGGACGCGGATCCGGACCGCGACTACTGGAAAGAGTATTCCGCCGGAGAGTTTCCCATCTGGACCGAACACGTCAAAGATAGTGGCGGAAGGTCCCTGAAGTACCCGCTGCCACTTCCCCCGAACTGCTTCGATACACGACTATCGCAGAGGGCTAGGGCTACGGTGGCGTCGGTGGCGGCAAGGCTAACGACCGACAGCAAACCACAAGATCCGAGTCCCAGCGTGACGATAGCGAAACGACCTCAGACGGAACTTGTTCACGAGCGTCAGCCTCTCGGTGACGTCATCGAAGATATAGAGTGACGTCATCGAAGGTCTAGACTCTAGAGTGACGTCATCGAAGGTCTAGAGTGACGTCATCGACGGTCTAGAGGTGTGACGTCATCGAAGGTCTTGAGGTGTGCCGATGATGAACTCCCTTGTCGTTTAAAAACGGTTTTCAGAATTACTGTCTACAGTTTATCCTATTTTAAATAATTCTCCATTGATAATTAATCGATATCGTTGTGCTGCTGGAACTCTAATCGATACCGGTACGGTATACAAAGTTTGTCTAATAGGCTAACATGCAACTGTGTCTGTAGCAAATTGCCAGACGGAAGTAGGCTACATAGCAAGCGGAGGGTATAAGCTTACCCAACCACGTGCTGTAAGTTTATGTTTAGGCCTACGGACAAACCGGAAACAGCTTAATTTTTTTTACATGGATAACCACCTGAACTCAATAATTACCGGTATAACCTACTGACCTGTTATCAGATGCGTTTTTCTGTTAAATGAAGTCAAGATCAGTCTGTCTACAGTCTACACAAACCAATTGTTAAAACTTTTCATTATTTTCTTGTCCATTCTTTCTAAACAAAACTTCAATGTTCTATCCAAGCAGCTGAGGGAGCTGACTCTTTAGTTTTGGCTGCGTATACGAATCATGTGTTAAAAACGCGAAGAAGCAAGAAACCACGTAGGCGTATAGGCTACATGTTCTATGGAACTAAGATATAGGCCCTAGGCCTAGGCCACTTTGAGACCTACACACGAGTGGAGCAGTAACAACGTATTAATAGGCCTACTTTAGCTTCAAACGGTGTTGAAGGGTCTATTTCTATCTGATTCATAGCGGATGAGGATTAACGTACATGTAGACCTATCAAGCAGATATGGGATGCGTTAGGACTAGCCTATAGGTAGCCTAAAGATAAGTGTCACTCGTCTTTTTTCCAAAGCTTTCAAAAGAACTGTTTTCGCATAGGTAAATGTCGACAAGCCATTCTCGTAGCGCAACACAGGCTAACGCGCGCGCGCACACACGTACGAACGCACGCGCGCACTCGCACACACGCACACAAACAGACACGCACGCACATACGCACATAGGCTACGCACTCGCAAACCCACTGATAGCCTACATATGCATAATTATTTCCGTCACCCATAGGCGTAGGGGACATTTCAGCGTTGGGGGGGGGGGGCCAAAATGGGACTTTTGCCCGAAATTTTTTTTCCGTCCGGCCGAAATCTTAAGAACAATTCCCGTTTCGCCGACCGAAATCTTCTGAAATTTCCCTTAACATTTTGCCCGAAAGGTCTGACTACCCTTTTTGTTCGGGCAAGTCTGATTTTTCGGGCAAAAAGACCCGGAAAAATAAAAAAAGTAAATTTAAGAAAAATTATTTTTATTTTTCCGGGTCTGCTTGCCCGAAAAATAAGACTTGCCCAAAATTGGGGGGGGGGCATTTGCCCCTCTGGACCCCCGTCTCCTACGCCTATGCCGTCACCTAATATTATTGGCGTCACACTTGACTAGACTTAGCCTATTCCCGGCCTCACGCTCATGAGCACATCTAACCTGAACCTCATGACTCGCTCCTGTATTTTTCAACTAATGCGACTCTCTATCTATCTTTTATTCTTTACTACCATATAGGTGTAGACTATCTAGTTTATTCATATGTCTGTCCCCGTCTAGACTACTGCAACTCACTTCTTATGGTCTCCGGAAACAGCAGGTTTCTCTCTTTTCAATCGGACTTCAATGTTTCAGCTAAGCCCATGATCGACTAGACTCCCTCGCTTTCAGTAGTAGGTCTATATGAAAATGACACAATCATTAGGCGCACTGTACATTGTACAATGTACATCCGCAGTAGGCCTACATTTACTTTCTCAAGTTTGTTTTAGTTTATGATGCATGTTCGGTAGATGGATGAATATTTATTGGAACGAACTGAGTTATTCACCAGATGGCCGTTCACTTCCGTTGCATTGTGTATATATCGTCCGACACACAATGTTCGTGGCTTCCGGGTATAGCAGCGTTATTATCATCTGAGCGGATAGGATACTTTCGGATTTCTCATCTAAATCGATGCCATGGCAGCCGAAAAGAAAATTAAGAAGGATAAAGAAATCGTTTTAGAACTGGAAAATCAGATACGAGGTACTTTTGTTTTGCTTTTTAAACTTACCCATTATGTCCGCGGTTGTAGCGTACTGAGTTGATGCTGATGAAGGGTGGGGGTGCGATCTAACCTGCCGATGCTGCGCTGAATATATGTTACGATTACATGGCACAGAATTGTTTGTCAGTATTGTAGGGCCTATGTAATGTGGTTCATGGTAAGTTTAACCTTGCCGCATAATTACAGGATGAACAACGTGTAGGCTGGATCCTGTAGTTGTGTGGGTTCTGTATTTTGGCATAGATCTCTTGTAGGGCACGTCTCAGGCATCAGCAATGAAGAATCATGTATATTATGTAGGCCTATGTGTGTGCACTTGTTATAGCACCCCTTCAAGCTCTCTACTCAGAGGCGCTCCCGAATGCAGAGCGGACACTGCGTCGGAGTTTCACGCCGAAGCGCTGAGCAATTCTGAGTAAAGGACTTGCCTAAGGTCCTTACGCAGCGAGGTGAATTCGAACCTCGAACCTTCTGGCTCCAAGGCAAACGACGCCACCACTACACCACCGCACCCTATTTATTATATTACATTTATGTTAATTTATAGTAATTTGATTGATAAAAATTATTTTTACTGAAATAGATGCACATGGGATTTATGGAAACAATCTAGCTGAAATCGAAGCTGAATCGATGAACGATAATATTTAATTAAATAGAAGTTACATAAATGATGAAAAATAATTCCTGTAGAAATAGAAACGAATTCTTGCCTAAAAAGAAACTGGATCAATGAGAAGGATTCTTACCAAACAAGAAGTTGGATTGATTAAAAATAATGCTGTAGCGAGGGAATAATTTACGATGCTGAAATACATGTTTGCCAGCCTTTTAAAATTGTACCGTATAGCTGTGAAGCCCATTAACAAATATTAAACCAAAATAGTTTGGCATACTATGCCATTGAGGATTGAAAGAGATATATATTTGCATTTGTGTAAAGTAAATGTTAGCATAGACTCTATGTATATTAAATGGGCAATTTATTGAGAGCTGAATGAAGTTTTGTCTCAATAAAGGAAATATTTTGTCAGTTATTGTATGAACTTGAAATTTAGTTTTGATTAATGGCCCTTTATTGAATTCTTTCTGTATGCATGTCCATGTATTGCATGGGGAAAATATTGCGAGACAGGAAAATTCTTACATGTCCCGACGCTCGAATTGTTCAAGGCGATTAGCGTATCACAGACCTTAGATCTGCTAAATATTGCATTGGACTAGTCTTGTTGTTTTTCCTGCTTATAATTTGTTTATTGTCATGAGGTCTTAGGCTAGTACAGTGCTTGTTTACATTTCTGTTAGTAGCAGTTCAATGATCTGTCATTCATGCATTTGTTCATTCATTCATTCATTCTTTTGTTGTAAGTGTGTAGAGGATTTGTAGTGGTGCTAAATGCATCCTTCACTTGATGCTGTACAACTGTTGTGAAGTCTACGAGGTTATAAATTATTCCACACTTCCAGAGAGATCTTGAGTCAGACAGAGTTTTAAAAGAAACTCATTTGTATACATGTGTCCTACTGTCCTAAAGCATAAACCTGAATCACAATTTATACCACTTTCAGTGTATATAATTTCTTCTTTGTCTTTTAGTCAGGTTGCAGTCATTTGGCATACATACATATTTATTTCTATGTCTGTTCTGTGATTGACTGCCCAGATGGCAGCTCTCCTGAAAGCCACCACCCCTTGTGGTGTGCTGCTGGCCCTAGCTAGCCTTTCCTGACCAGGCTCAGTGAAATCTAGAGCATATGGTTGTTAAGTCAGGCTGAGTTGTATAGACAGCTGTGCAATATAATTGGACATGTGCAGTGTTCTGATATGTATTTGTTTCTTATTCCATGTAAAAATAATTCTTCATTCACAGTCCTTATTAGAAGTAACATTTTCACTAACATATTAAAGGTGTCGAAGCTTGTCTCAGCCATTGGCATTATAAAGAGTATGACTGTGTCCTCCACATTGTGGGGCGCGGTGGTGTAGTGATGACATCGTTGCCTTGGAGCCGGAAGGTTCGAGATTCGAATCCACCTTGGGCAGGTCCTTCACTCACAATTGCTCAGCGCTTCGGCGTGAAACTCCGATGCAGTGCCCACTCTGCATTCGGGAGCGCCTCTGAGTAGAGAGAGCTTGAAGGGGCGCTATAACAAGTGCAGTTTTAGTGCACATACAAACATTGGCATATAAAAGAGTATACGTTATACAGCAGACTTCTGTGAGGGCCTTGTGACACGTGGCTGTTAATGATATAGTCCTCGAAAACTGACTTGTTTTTTCATGGATTTTTGCTAGACATAGAACAGATGACTTCTGACTCAGATATCGCCTGAATGTATGGTCTAAGTTGACTCCAAACAGGCTCTGCCTAGGCCACTCTGTTTGCTTTCAGATCTGTCTAGTCCAGATGTTTGGTCTTGTGCTGCTGCTGTAGTGTAGGGTATATTGAGGTCATTCGGTGTATGTATGTGCACTTGTTATAGCGCACCTTCAATATTTCTACTCAGAAGCGATCCCAACTACAGCACGGACACTGAGTAGAGTTTTATGCTGAAGCGCTGAGCAATTGCGAGTGAAGGACTTGCTCAAGGTCCCTATGCAGTGGTTTGAGGTGGATTCTAACCTGCAATCCTCCGGCTGCAAGGCAATGAACATACCCACTACTCCACCGTGCCCCTCATTAGTTAGGTAGTTAACAGCTTCTGTTTAGGGTTTCTTAGCTTAATGAATTGACAAGGTATCCAATGAACAGGTGTTCATTCGGAGTCTTTTTCATATCATTTGTTGTAAGTGTTACATAATGAAGTGTGATGTGATTTAAATTAAAATGTAAGTTCATTTGTGTTGGAGTTTATATATCCAATAGTATGATTATACATGTATGTGTATTGTGTATGCATTGGAAATGGGCATAATTAGTTCAATTGCTAATTATACAATGGATTTAGCTAATTAAATTTGCTCATCAATTCGAATGAGTAGAATCTTATTTAGAATTAATTAGTTTGTCTCTGATCTTTTGGACAAAAAATTAAAGTGTTGTCAATATAGGGCATTATAGGCCTGCAACAAAGTTTACTAATAGAAATAAAAATAAATATATATATGACTATGAGAGTACATGTATACCAGAGGTGTTAAGTAATTAATTAGATTCTAATCTATTTAGCTAATCTATTAGATATGCAGCTAATTCTAATGGATTAGCTAAAAGATTCTTCTGATAGAAAAGCAACGTAACTAGTCAAACAGTGGGATTTGCACACAATACATAAAAAGCAATAGAAAATAAAACAATAAAACGTTTCTTGACAAATTTGAAGGTAGCACCGTTGCACTCTAAACAGACAATGTATACGTTGCGTGATTAAGTGCCTCTCGAAAGAGATCCGAGATGCCACAGATTGTATGGTGTGCTGAGCCACTTCTAGAACACTTCTGGGTCTTTGCCTGTGGAAAGGCTGCTCCAGTCAAGTATGAAGGCCACTAGAGTCACTGGAGATGTGTGATCCCACTTGATTTCCTATAGAGATTGTGCTTCACTTGCAGATGATTCTTTTTGTTTAGCTCTTCCATTATCTGTGCGTTGTAGATGTTATTATCCATATTAGCCGAAGTTTTGAAGTTCCCCAAAGTCTTTCAACAGTGCTGCCAGTCAAGAAGTCTGATTAATATTGACTGGTTCTGCAGGATTTTATTTGCTTATTAATTAAGATTAGAGGCATATAGTTTGTTAGCCTCCATGCATTCTACATATAGATTTCTTTGGAATCTATATATAATGGAATGGCTACTCATGAAAATAATTGCAACAAGCATATTCATAGATATGTCACAAACTTTAAATTTTGTTTCTGATATTAAAATTGGCGAAAATTTTAACTTTCCACACTGCACAGCCGATGTTTTTACGAAGTTGCCATTTACAATTATTTGTCGATTTGCTTTCATGAATATAATTATCTGGATGTGTTTGTTATGTAAATAAAATGCAGCCTTTTTATGACCTCTACTCCGTTATTGCCTAGAAACTATTGACATGATGTTGTAGTTGTATTATAAGGAGTTTCCTGTGCTGTTTATATAGCCTATTAATATTTTTAACCCAGATGTTGATATTTCAGACCATGTCAGATAAAAAATATTCCAAAAGGGGCTGATATATTATATATGTCATGTGTTAGTGGCTTTATTTTTTTAGCCTTGAGTTATACGAGGAAGGTGGCTATTTCTGTTTCTCAATGTCTATCCCCCCAGCCATGTTGTACACTCGATGCACTTCTCTGCTTAGTTTAGTTTGCAGCACTGGTGTCGTGTGCAGGTTGAATGTCAATATCGAGTCACATGGCTGGAATTTGAAAACTGACCTCTTGATTGAAAGTCCGTTTGTAGGACTTATCAAGAGTGAACTATTCTTGTTTAAATATTACTATTCAGGTTTATACTGCAAAAGAGTTTTGCTCCTCTCTATAGTAAAAACTGTATGAGATGTTGCAGTGATTGAGTTAAAAAAATTGTCTCTTGTTATGACTAGTCCTGCAGTAACTCAAGAATACCACCGGTATAGGGCATTATTAAATGGATGAATACATTGAATAGTATGAGTGAGGGAGAAGTTAGAGGCACAGCGTTGAAGGGAGGCATGCAGGTAGAGACATAAATAGGCAGAGACAGGAGAGAAATGATGAAGGCAGAATGATGCAGGAAGATACAGAAACAGAGGAGGGAAGGAGGATGTGTAAGAAAATGAGAGAGGGATGTGGTACAATGAGGACAAAGAGATGGAGGGATGGTGTGTGAGAGGAAGGACAGTGTGAGGGAAGGTGGGAAGGAGAGAGAAAGAGAGAGAGGGGAAAAAAGAAATTCAGAACAAAGCTAAATATTTAAGAGAATCTTCTCTTAAATCACTCATGAGTGAACTATTCTGTATCTGATGCTTACATCTTGATGCATTAAATATATTAAATTTATGATTAAAGCATTCATTTTGGACTGCATTCAACTGAATTTATTTTAAAATTGTTATCATTCCAAAATGCATCAATTTGTCAAGTTAAACTGAATTTTGTGACAGGATATATATGTATGAAGATCCAATGATGCCCAAAACGCGCTATTACAGACTTCTAAATATTCTGAAACTTATAACCAAGTGCTAATGTTAATATTAGCACAATTCAACTTACAACTACACAACTGGATAGACATGCACGACGTTGCACGTGGTTATAGATTAGCATTTTAGTCTAATTATGCAACTCGTGCTGTTACTTGATATTTGTCCAGAATCCTGTTTTGTGCTGTAGAGAGTACGCGAGTGTCTGAGTATCCGGCATATAAATAATTAAATATGATGGTTTTATTGTATAATTCTAATGTAATAGTAGATGTCTGCTGGTTCTAAGATGGTTGAAAAGTATTTTAAGAATCATCCCGCATCTGTGGACACTGGGCTTGCATGTTGCAGCAGCATCACTAAAATAATATGAGCGTAGCGATTATAGCGTAACAGGGAAGCTGCCTTCATGTTTTCATGACATTTCTTTTAATTATTAAATAGACCATAGTTAACCTGTTAAAATAGCTGTAGTAACTTATGAAGATTTTAAGCAGGCTTTTAAATTTGTAACACACACTAGGTCACACTGAAATGTGAATCTGAGGTGTGGAGCGCGGTGGTGTAGTGGTGGCGTCGTTGCCTTGGAGCCAGAAGGTTTGAGGTTCAAATCCACCTCGCCGCGTAAGGACTGTGGGCAAGTCCTTCACTCACAATTGCTCAGAGCTTCGGCGTGAAACTCCTATGCAGTGTCCGCTCTGCATTCGGGACCGCCTCTGAGTAGATAGAGCTTGAAGGGGCGCCATAACAAGTGCACATATAATACAAACATACAAGCAGATGGTTAGCCGCCAGAGGAAGATGCAGTTAGAGATCCATGTTCTTGAAGGCCATGAAGAAATATTGAGCTTTCAGTCACTTTTTTAGGGAAGGAAGTGATATGAGATAGAAAGTGAAAGCGGAAGTCGATTGCTCAATTTGTTGCCAACAATTGTTTTATATAATATCCTTTGTATTTTTGAGTAATTATTAGCCTTTTATTGAACATCACTATTAAACATATTTTACCTATTTTTGGCATATTTATAGAACTTGTTATAGTCTTTTAATGTATTATTGCATCATGCATTTATTCTGTTTATATTTCTATGTTCATATTTTAACATAATTATATGTAGAAATTGAATTTCTGATAAATACCAAGAGCTATAAGGTGCAAAGTAGGTGCTAAGTATCCTATTTTTCTGTCATAAAACACAATCAATTGATCTGTGAGTCTGTGAAGTGCATCTGAGACTCTGAGTGTGTATCTTCATACTATTGAACCTCTTTCATCTGAGGTGTTGACAATGGTTCTTATTGGGAGCATGATGTTTCATCCAAGTGTATATATCTTCATGTTGACCTTTGCTCTCAAAGTCTCAATTCATGTTACATGATTGATCACTGATCAGTGATAATAGTATTGTACTTGCATAAAGTGTCATGTATAGTTTAGAAAGAGGTAGGAAGGTGTAACCTTTGAAACCTGCATCATTGGCATGTAGCGCTTGGCAAAACAGCTCTGGCATCTTGTGTTGTCTAGGGTTTCAAAAACTAAATCTCTGAAAAACAGTTTACTGAGATGATCCTGAGTTTTTCTGTCTGTTTAGTGGCGTTAAGTGTGTATTCATCTAGGGTCTGTTAATTTTTTAGTCGATTATTTTTTATGGAATCACACTGTTTGAAAGTTATGTCTAGTCAGAAACCAGACACTTTTATGGCTGGCATGCTTTTGACCATTTATTTGAACGAAATGAAATTCCTGACCAACAGTGTGTTCATTGCCACTTGCGCTCTTGTCTAGTACCTGTAGAAGTTTTTGGTTACACGCTACAGTGAATACTCAAGAGAGAAATTATGTGAAGAAACTTCTAAACTCTGTAGTGTTTACAGTTGATTTAGTTAAGTGTTATAAAAAGACTGCTTAGACTAGGAAAGAGAAATTTCTGTGTGGCCTAAGCCGTGATAAAGTTATTGGCTATGGATAATATATTAACGATACTTTTCCCCCATCTACCTTCATGCTGTTTTATGTGGATTTCGGTTGAAAAGTGTACAGGTGATGATATGCACATAAAATTTGTGTTAATACTACTTGTCTGTCATTGAATGAGCTTACATGGCTGTGAATATTTCACTGATAAGTGCTGTGTTTATGGAAATTAATTTTGCTATGAGTGTATATTTATTGCCCGCGTCCAGAAATGCAATACTTGCAGCCTTGATGGTGGGTATGTGGTGTTTTATTCCATAGCATTAGCCAAATATTGTTATAGTGGGGTGGGATATGGTGTAGACTCGCAAGCAACCGGATGTCATTTAGTCATTTATACGCTCACATTGGAAACAGTATCGGGTTGGCTAAAATGTGGCTACAACCCAGACACTTTTGATGTGTGTTTTTACTGAAATATGTGCCTAAATTACTTTTTTGTGGTTCTTGGTTCATCTGTTTGAGTGTCAAGATCTGTGGAAATAATTGAACAGTTGGTGAGTGGTCAGAGCCTATGCCTTACATCAGTGGTTCTCAACCTGTGTGTTGTTACCCCTATGGGGAGGAGGGTAGCGGGTTGCCTTACGATTTGCAAGAGGTTGGCTGAAACCTTCACAAATTTGTGTGAACCATTTGTCAGCATTGTTTCTTTTAGTATTTAATATTTACATGATTATTAATACTAACTACCAAACTACAGAAACTTGAAATAAATTTTTTAGATTTTTTTGTTCTATGATTTATTTGATTGTTGAAAGCTGCCAATTTAAGTAATTCTTGTAATTTTAGTTTTGTGATGTAAATTGTAAGTTGAATTTTTACCATAGATCCTAAACTAAAAACAATATCCTGTTTGCTATAAGAGCTGTTCTGTTTTTTTATTACTAATAATTTAGTTTTTTTCAACAATCCGGTTGACAGACCACCAGTGGTTATAGTGTAAAGTTATGCAGTTATCTTAATTAACATCAATTCTTGAATATTAACAGAACAGACACCCTGCAATACAATGGCGCTAATAGCAGCCTACAGCGCACATGTATCTATCCTACGGGCCTTAAGAAATCGAACGCAGCTCCTCTGATCTCCATGCTAACGTGTTATCCTATGCACCACTGTTAGATCTGCAGTTATAGACATGCTTCATAATTTATAATAAGTAAAGAACACTAATCTTAAATCTCCATAATTTTGTGTAGCTTTTGTTGAAATAATAATAATATTATTGGTCTTCTTTAGCTTTATTTTCTTTTTAAATCTTAGGTAACATTTGGTAAAACTTTGGATTTGGCTGCTGCCAATAAAATATGTAACTCTTATTTGAGTAGGCTAAATAGTGTAAGACACAATTGATATTAAATTTCAAATGAACATTTTATTTATAGTAGAAAATGTTGAAGTTGCTACAGAAAATTACAAATTGTTTTGTCAATAAGCGATTGATTACTCTGTCATACCTGTTGTGCATATGGATTTATATGGATTATCAAATATTGAGATGTGGTAGCAAAATACGGCGAAGGAAAGAAACCAAATCAATTTTATTGTTAGCGTCACCACAACTTTGGAAATATTTTCTAGGGACTAAGATTGAGAACCACTGCCTTAAAGCATTGACACTTCCCTTGAACTTGAGAAACTTTCTGCCTTGCTTGTATTACAGTTAATGCTATTTGTAACAAGTATGTGAACTTGTTCCACCTCTTAAACCCTATATATGCTGTTTTGATGGGTGAAACAATAAAAAGTATTTGCCTTATCAGTCTATTATTTGAAATCACTCAAGTTTGTTATTGACATTGTTTAGATATTCGTCAACAGTTGACCGATCACCTGCGATGTTTTGACCAGCATCTCGACTGCCATGTTGGAATGCTCATGGACCTTCAAGAGTACTACCGGCGCAACTCTGAGGTCGAAATGGAATTCTCAAGAAGCCTTGACAAGCTGGCGAAGCAGCTGTCTCTACGACAAAGGTAAGCCTCCAACAAAGCTATAGACCAAGACTTTTCAACGTTGTCATCGGTTATCATCAAAATGATACATGCTAACTTTTGGAATATTTTTACCTATTTGAATAATTAATTTGTTTGAAGCAGTTTTGGGATTTGTTTATATGAGTGATAGAAAATGAGGTCTGTGATAGAGAGAGATTCTGTTTCCATATAGATTCCCGGAGCGGAGATGCTTTTTAAAGGGTGACTCTGTTTCATTATGCAGCCTTTCTTGGCAATTCTTTAAGTCTGAAGAGCCGACCTGGTATCCCTTGCTGGTATCCTCTGTTTGGAATGCCAGCATGCAGCTGTTGTGGTCCCTGCCAGTACTGAGTACCTCAGCTCAGGCTCAAGCCAACACAGACTCACCAGTATCTTAACCTGGCTAGCTGTGGCTGGGAGACCAGTGTCTTAACCTGGCTAGCTGTGGCTAGCTGGGAGAATTTATCCAGTTACATTCATTTATCTTAGTTAGTGATACTACTGATTGTAGGGTTGGTTCCTTAATCACCCCAGGGGTACTAATGTTGAAGTCATCTTCATAGAACAGTGATTCCTCTGCCAAAATTGACAGCAGATGATGTATCTTTAGAAGAATTATGCAGGATATTTTGTCTTTGCTTGCAAATGGATTTGTTAAGGTTCCTGTTTGCAATTTGTGCATCTGGAATTCTTAACTGAAGTATTAAACTTCGTTGTCATTCTAAGCCCTTTTTACACAAGCATTTGGTGCTAATAGGTTTGGATCGCCCCTGAGGAGTGAGGAGTTTCACTGGAATTGGTGCTATATAAATTTAAAAATTAAGATTATGTTTTATAAAGTGAAAGTTAAGAGTATATTGTGGTGTGCTAGTCAGAATGAATCCTGCAAAGGTCATAGTTTACTCAATTTTGACACCTCTATTTCATTTTCACAGCTGAGCCTGTCATGTGAGAGGTGCTTTACAAATGTAACCCATTTGACCAAATCTGGACTTCTGTTGCAACACACTCTACCGAGATAATGACAGAAATGTGATGCAAACTCAATTTTTCAATTTGTAGTTACTGATATTTCAATATCAACAATTCAACATGTTTTAAACACATGAAAACTACTATAAATTGTGTGAAAGAAATATGCTTCTTTATGGTATTTGACATGATTTGTAGTACTGTTGATTTAATAATGCAATGACTCTCCAGAAATTTTTCACTTTCCCTGAAGTCGTTAACAGACATACTGAGCATGATACTGGCATAGAAAATGAGGCATGAATAAAAAGCCGAGACTTGTTTCTGGCCTATTATGCAGCCTATTTATTTGTTGCAAATTTCATTCAATTCTGAACAATGGTTTAATACTAAAGAATTTTGCATTCCAAAGTTATAGAACTTTTTGAACAATTGAATCATATTTGTACTTATAACTATGGACAGGAAATGATAGAATGTCAACAAAGTACATGTATGTATATTTTAAATCCTGAGAGACTTTGCCCTGCAAAACAATATAATGACACTCAAGTTGTAATAAACTTCAGTCAAGCCTGGTTTCAGTCAAATAGGTCACAAATGTCCACGTATGATATTCAATAGTTTAGCAGTTACCAATTAGTGAGTAACCAACTAGCTATAGCTATATACATTACATGCAACTGTGTCATAGTTTGCTCTAAAGTAGTGTCCCATGATGGAGTCACAGGTCGAATGGGCTTACGTATATCCGTAGTTTTTTTTAAATTTCACATGTTGAAGATGATTTTAGTGCCATCACTTACAGTTTCTGTGCACCGCTACAGCTCCTAAAGGTCTCTACATATTTGTTACCATGGTTTTGAACGTTTGCTACTTCAGTGTCTGTGTTTCAAATTGTAAAGTAAGTAAGTAAGTATTTTCTTTATTACTCCACAAGAGACAAAGTGACGTCAATTTGTAACGAAATGGATTGTTTATTAGGAAAGTCTCTAGGAGATTGGTAAGCGACTGCCGTTTGGAGGCAGGACTAAGGGGAATTATATTGTTTGTGCCTGATTTCTTATTTATTTATTTTAAATGAACTCAAAATTACCTTTGAATTTTTAAAGAAATTGAGAGTTTATGAGAAAGGTCCGTGGGAGGCTGAGCACTAATGATTGCCATTTGTAGGCTGTGCTGAGTGGATTTGTGTTCGTGCCTGCTTTATTAATTATTCAAAGGAGTCATGGCTGTAGTAGATTGGCTGAACCAGGCAATGAAGATTTATTAGAATGCAAAAATTCCTCATGTGGACTTACGCACACATGATAGGCAGGAGGACAGACTGACAGACAGAGAGTTTGTATGTGCACTTGTTATAGCGCCCCTTCAAGCTCTTTCTACTCAGAGGCGCTCCCGAATGCAGAGCGGACACTGCATCGCAGTTTCGTGCCGAAGCGCTGAGCAATTGTGAGTGAAGGACTTGCCCATGGTCCGAGGTGGATTCGAACCTTCCGGCTCCAAGGCAACGACGCCACCACTACACCACCGCGTCCCAATAAAAAGAGGTTGAAGATAGGCATGGGGTATTTGACAGGACAATAAATGCAAGCAAGCAGAGACACAGGCAAACAAGTGTTCAAAGATGCAAGTCAAATTTTAAATCCAGGAGGTCTTTATAGGATGACAGCGTGAAGGAAATAAACCAGATGGGGAATAGGTTTGTCATTATTTCTTGTGCTGGGACATACATGAGTAAAAATTCACCAGCAACGATATCAATGAAGACTGAAGAGAGTCCGTATACAATTATTCATTGGTCTGATTAGCACACAGTCCTAAAACTGTTTCTAAAATATCGGATGATTAGTTTGAATATGCTGTAATTTTCCATGCACTGCCAGCATCCAGCGTAATAATAGGCTGGCTGATTTGCTATGTAATGTCAGAATGTGTCATACTGGTCATAGGTTGATGATGATGGACCAATGTTATGCAATTTACAGTTATGATTGTATCTAAGATCCTGAACTTAACAGACTTCGTGTCATAACAAAATTCCATATGACCTCTGTGAATTTGTTAAACATCACACTATCGGCTTTTATTAGAGTTCAGACTGAGATTTAAAATGACCTGTGTGACCATCCTTACAGTGTGCACCCTTCACCAATGTGCACCTAAGGGGTTCAGCCACTACATGTGGTTTCCTTGTATACCTCCCTGCTGCCTGTGATTTTCAGCTGTGGGTCTTTTGTCTCCTCTGATTCGTGATGCAGAAAGTCCTGTCATGTCATGTACTCTTTAGCATTCCTTACTGTTTTCCACATAGGTTACCCGTATAGTAGCCAAGTACTAATGTTGACTTAACCATATTGCATTATGTACAATAGATAAATTGGACATGATAGGTATTTTGAATTGTGATATTTAGGGACTTTTCCTGAGGAGTCAGTTAGGCTGAAGGACGGTCCCTCCAATGTTGCAGAGCTCTATTGCTTCTCATCAGCTGATCTGTCAAAGTCCATTGCGCTGTCATGAACCTCTAAACATAGAGTGCAAAGGAATAGAGGGAAAGACTTCGATGAATCAGTTAAAAAAAATATATATCCATTTGTGATTCAGTGGGATGGAAATATCCTGGAAGTGAAGAAGTTAACATTGAGCCGTGTCTGTCAGTGTTGGTTCTAGCGATGTAATCGATATTGTTTTGTGTGTGCTAAAATTGGGCTTTGGAACACATGGCAAAGTGCTGTTTGTCGTCTGTTGGGGGGACGGCTGTGGAGCTGATCAAAAGCACAAGTCAATAGTTTGGGCATGTTTATGAATATTTACTGATTGTTTCAATGCAGTAATATACTCAATGTAATATACACACTATGGATTCTGGATAGTGAGTTATATGTTGACATCTCCATGCTGTCATTTAGGGATATCTTACTGGGACAGAATTCTGTGTTGCTGCTTAGCAAGGAGCAAAGGCCTTGGTTCTTATTTTGTATATACACGGTACTGGTGCCCCAACTTGAGTCAGCGACCATGCTCAGCAGGTTATTTCGATCAGTGTCATTACCTTGACTGTGCTGTCTTCTTCAAGTGGTGATGCTATGTAAGTTTACCTGTCGAGAGAGTTATGCTTGGGTATACCATGACGTAGTATGTCTTCTCGTGGTTGATGTTTTGCTTGTTGAGTTTGATGTTTAATTTGCTCTCAGCCTTTGCATTATGCAGGTGAAAGACACTTGACATGTGCAGCTTTGGACGTGCTGGACTAAGGTCTCCATTTTGTGCAATTTGCTCCACTTTGGTCTCCAGATTTGTGTTCAGTGGTTCCTCAAGGTCTGATTTTGAGACGCATCTGCGTCAGTTTGTTTGCTTCTCGTCTCTGGACACTGTGGACAGGTGTCGTGATACAAACAACTCAAAACAAAACTTCAGAGAGGAGACAGAGGACGAAGAGAAAGGGGATTTAAGGGAAAGCATTCTAAGAATTGTTTGTTGACTATAAGAAAAGGAAGTTTTAATTTAAATATATGTATGTAGAATATAGAAAAAAATGTATAGCATTGTTGGAATATGGCCAAGAGTGGAGCATCTTTCTTTGAAGCTGTGCTTTGGATTGCAACACACAGTTATAAAATTTTACATGGCATTCAAAGAACACGTTGGATGCTGATTCAACAAATATTCAGATTGATTTGAAGCACTGATAGAAACAACAACTTTTAAGACATGTAATTCTGTGCACCAGATTGTATCCCAACAACCTATGATTTGAAGCACTGATAGAAGCAACAATCTTTAACACATTCACCGCCTACATGCCATGTTAAATGACTGGTTTAACTACGAGATATCTCGTAGCTGGCGGTCAATGTGTTAAGACATTCAGTGCACCTGATGGTATCCAACAACCTATGATTTGAAGCACTGATAGAAGCAACAATCTTTAAGACATGTCATTCAGTGCAACAGATTGTATCCAATGACCTCTGCTGATCTAGAAGTAAACTCTTTCCTGACAAGTAAAAAATATGAATACCCTTTTAAAAGACACTTTGCATTTAATTATTTTCTTACGTATATGTATACCATGTATTGCTAATGCCCCTATTGCTTTGTGATGCTAGGATGTCTCTACGGATGACAGAAACTTTGGCCATCATTTGATGTATTACCAAAACCTTTTTGTGAAGCATACCATCCTCTAGTGTGCTATGTTAATTACTCTGTATATTAAATATTGTTTTTGTGTGTGTTTGAGTTGCAGCTATCATGTAGCATTAAGATTTAGTAAAATGCAAATATGAAGCTTGGATAAGTATTTCTATGTGTTTACATTACTTGACAGTGAATTTCCTGCTGGGCTGATTGTACCCGGTTCATCGCCCCTCCCTTCCACCTGTACTGTGAGTGAAACAAGTGTTGCTAACAATTGAGCCGAATTGCCTCTTATATGTAAGGTCTGTTGGATGATGGGCTGAATCTAATCGGATGGCTTTTGCAAAGCTCGCCATGATTTATTCACCAATGCATTAGTCTCTGTTGCTGTCATTAGCAAATAAAAAGATATATAGCTAAGCTGCTTTTCAGAATGGGAAACTGGTAAATCCAGGTAATCTGTAACGCTAGTAATCTGTTTCCAGGTCTCTGTGGAGTGCTACTCGTAGACCCTGTGCATGTAAAAGGACCTGGGCCATGTTAAAGGACCTGGGCCATGTTGAAGGACCTGGGCCATGTTGAAGGACCTGGGTCCTGGGTATCGACAGTATATCGATGAGTTCTAAGAGACCCTGGACAGTTGGTAAATGCCCCTAAAGCCCAAGGTATACAGAAAAGCTACTGTATGCTCAGGATACACACGAACATTGCTGACATTCTCAAACTCCATTCTATTCTCAATGCTGTTGCTCAGCTTATAAGTGACTTCCAAAGTTTTCCAATATATTGAGCTATATTCCAGATTCCCTTCACTGGCTTCCTGTTCAACGGTGTGTACCATTCAGAACCATTTCCCTCATGTGTAACTGCTTCGTTGGAGTGACTCCCACCCTACCTGAGGTTCTTTTGCACCTCAGTCACGTTCTTATCTGCAAGATCCTCTTTTCAATCTTCAGCTTATCATTGTCCTGTCCATGTGCTTTGCGGCAGGCCACCCTAGATTTGTTTACCCTCTCAGTTCTTTGACACCTGTATAGCTTGCTTTCTTGTTCGCTGATACAGGCACTGACGTGGGTTGAGAGAGTTGTTGATTCTGAGCGGTGCTATATAAATGTTTGGTTGCAACTACGCATTGTCAGATGTTGAACTGGTTCACCATGGATTTTGGTTTTCGTTTTGATTTCGCTTAGAAGTAACGATTGATTGATACTTGATTGATACTTGATTGATACGTGATTGATACTTGATTGATACGTGTGATTGATACGTGTGATGGACGCTGTTGCAGCTGCTGCACTGTTGAGGTCCGATAAGATTTAAGCAAACAAGTCGTGCACGATCTTATTATTATTCAGTTCTGTAATGATAGCCTGCTAGAATATCACTCTGTGATTTAAAAATTTAATCGTCGCCTGACAGTAAAGGACAGTGCAAAACTCAAATGACCTTCTTTCTAGCATATGTCAAAGATTAATTTTATCATTTCCCATTAAACATTGATCATTTCGATTTTGTGGTTTGTTAACGTTGCAGAGAATTTTCAGCAGCTGCGTTATAGAGTATTGTAGGCATGATAATTGTGTATTCTTGTTCTGTGTGAAGTAAGTGCAGAAAGCTAAAAAATTGCTGTCCTGGAAATGAATTACAGAATTAATTAAACTTTTTAAAATTATAAGAGAGCTCTTGATAAGACTCCTTTGACAACAGTATAACAAGTTTCTAGTATTGTGTGTTCTTGTAAAGGTTCATAGATATAAATTGACAAGAAATGCAGTGCATATAATTAAGTGGTAAAATCCAGCTTATCCTGACCTAAAATGAGATGGTAGAAGGCAGTTCTTAAGCCTAACAGTGGTGCTGCTTCAGGCTGAGACACTTCAGAATCTCTTTGTAGACTACTTTGGTTTATATATGGCCCTTAAATAATAAATATAAACCTATGCTGTTGGAGTTAAAGATTTTACCACATGACATGACAAGCAGTTACTCTGAAGCTTATATGAAGTGTCGGCCCCTGCCTTCCTCACTTGCTGGCCTGGCTGGCAGTGGCTGCCTCCATAAAGTAATGGCTTCTGGGCTGTCAATTAGCATGACTTCTCAATGATATATATATGATATGTATGCGTACATGTGTATTGCGTATATATAGATATATCATATATGTACCGGTATAATTGCAATAACTATACATATATATTTTATATACAGGCACAAATGCATAAAATGTTCTATACATGATATTGATATATGTACATGTATATACATTAATGATGAGAGTGTACTATATATATAATTATATATATAGTACACTCATTATTTTATACATATACATAAATATATATATATATATATAAAATGATGAGAGTGTTCTAAAAACAATGAGAGTACATACCAATAACAATGAGAGTATACTATGAGCCTCTTTCTAAAAACCCATGCAACTCCTCGTTAAAGTGACGTATACAAGTCATGTTGTTTTGCAAGTTTGATCAAGATTAAATGCAAGCAGTTTAGTTGAGGCCTAAACCAGGATGATGTAATTAACTTTCCATTGGATGACATGTACCACCAAAACAAGTCCTAGATACCAAGTTTCATGGCTGTTTCGTTATGAACTTCGTTTCTCTGTATTCACGTGCGTTGTGTTACATGGGATTATATTATCAGTGACAACCATTGACATGAGGCATCAATTATATATGCGTTATTTTGTCATGTGCTGTGATGTTTAATATTTACTGCTTACTGATATATTCCGGAATTTCATCGTTTGTCTTGACCTGGCGAGGTGACCATCTATAGGCAGAGCTCTGCCGTAACTAAAACATTAACTCGGACAGTTTTATTGTTGAGCTGATACCGGAACTGCCCCAAAGTGCAGAGAGAGCGCTGTGTGTTTTCTGATTGGATGCTGATTTCTAACTGATAACATACATGTCATTGTGTGGGTGATCATGCACCACTTTCAAGGTCATGGAACAGTCTTTCAGTATAGGTGCACGGTCTTTTTGTTAAGTTCAAGTTTACAGTCTGTTTTAAATTGTTTGGATTTTCTTCTTACATTGTAAATGTTCGTTTTGCAAATTTACTCTACTTTCCCTACTACTGTATAATAGTGCTTCATTGATCCTGTGCTGTTTGCAATTGATTTTGCCAAGTTCATATATATATTATATATATATATACATATATATGTATGTATAATTGTATATATATGTATATACATATATGTATATATATATTCCATGAGCTCTGACATTCCAGTGTAAATGTAATTATAATTGAACATAATCTATAAAGCACCACTCATAGATTCGGTGTTGCCCCCCCCCCCGACCGAAGCCAGTGCTGTCACTAAAAAATTAGATAGTCCTCCGAAACAGATGAAGACGAAGGCTGATTAGCTCAAGCTGCAGGAAGATGGTTTCGGTTAGAGGGGCCAATGAAGGCATACCTAGCTTACGGTAATCACGTTTTTAATCTCTGTGTATGTTTCTGCAGGCGAGATCCATCGGCCGCTGGTTATTCTACGCATGCAACGTGGCAGATGCTGGTCGATTCGACTCGACTACAAAGTCGAAACCACGGCTTTCTTGGTGACATCTTTAACCCTGTGATGGTCAATAAACTAGCAGACCTTTCAGACGACATTCAACGCATACACAAGCGAGTGAGTCCTGCGTAGCATATTTATGCTGATAACACACTATGCACTGTAGGCATAAAAGGTTGAACGAATAAATTAAGAAATTACAAATGTCAATTTTAGACGGCGAAACTTTCACATACGGTCTTGTAGGTCTATGCATTGTAATTCTTTTTAGTTACTGCTTTGTAGCAAGGATAAATTTAACTTGGTTCTAGATTCTGTTTTTCCTCTTTGGTGTGTTCCAAATACTGTAGCAAGCACTTAATATGACATCACAGTTGTATGTATGTATATTGTATAAGTCTAGACACTATATACAGTTTGAATGCATTTATGCACTGCGGGTTTGCCCATAGTTCTGCCGTAATGCAGGGTGGTGCTGTGTTCCCAAAGCCATTAATGTCACACAACTGTGGTCTATTCAAAAAGTTTTCCATTGATGTCAAAATTTATCCTGTGGTATTCAAAAGTTTAACCTTTGCATACCAATGGCTCTTGAATGGTGACATATACACTTTCTGTGCAGGCCAGCGATGTAGAATTATGACATTATGGGTGCAGTTACTGAAGTGGTTCGAATTATTTAGAGGATGACTGTCCATCCATGTAAATATATTGCCCTGTAATTAGTGTGAAACATAAACAACAAATTTTGCACTGGTTATTTTGTGCGCATGTATGTCGTGGGATTGTCGAAGTTTTTGTTCTTGCAGTTAAGTGTAATTCAAATGTTGTCATCTAGACTCATTTAAATAATGTGTTGCCAAGTTCAGTATTTTACTCTTTTTATAAAATCACAATGTTTTTAGATTGGTATCTAGAGTAGATGACCCTTCTGCACTCTGCATGAGTGTAGTTAGAGAATATTTTAAGGTATTAGAAAATGTTTAAGTTATTTCAGCATAATCCCATTTTGTTCTTGACTAAAATCCCATTTTAAACTTGACTTGGTTTGAATTTGGTTTTGATGGTCTTGTTCTTGTAGTTATTCGTTTTTGGTAGAAAATTATTCAATTAGAATGAAACTATGAAGTCTGTTTAATTGGTCCACACTGTAGTGCAGTTAAGTTCTTAAAAAGCGCAGGCTTTTGCTTCCCAAAGCCTGTAGACGCATTGTTAAAGTTCACTTGGAACAATAAGTTTATATGTAGACTGATCACTGAAAACTTGCCACTCTAGTTGTATTATTTGAGGAAAAGTAAATACATCGTGATGTTAGTTTGAAGTTTTGTTTATAAAAGATAAGCACAATCATTTGTTCAGATTATACTTGAGTTCTATTGCACTAAACCTACAACTACACAAATATATTTGTCATTTCTGTAGTGTAGTCGCTGTGCATTTTTGCCATTGGCATTTAATTATTGTTGATTTGCAGCTGTAATTTTAGTGTTTTGCTGCATGTTTTTGGGAATATCAATCTTTGCATATATAGTTATTTATTTTCAGTAGAGTTATTTCATTAGAAATAAGCTTTACAATCTGTTTTAAGTTGTTTGGATTTTCTTCTTTGATTTCTAGTGCCGTGAAATGATGACAACACATCACGACGAACTGTCCAAGGTTTTGACAGAATTAGAAAATGTGGGTATATATACCGTATATAAAATTGGCGCATATGTTTGTGTGCGCACTTGTATGGTATTTGATGCGATTTAATTGTCCATATGAATCTTCAGTAATCTAATCTGTGGCATTCAGATGATCTTAATCATATTATCGAGGGTTTCGGAGGATAGTTCTCAATGACCAGAACAGGTGTAAAAGCCTCCAAACATGATAAATTATTGCAGAAAGCTGTCTATTGGCATGCTTTATTGTTCCTCATTATTATGGTCAGCCTCTGGGCACCTGTTTGCTTCTATATTTACCATTAACACTCACATGCAAGGGCAAAAATAGTGGGGAGGGGAGTTTAGATGTTAGAGGTCCAGGGTTCAACTTAAATAGGAGGGTCAGACCAACTTTCAAGGTGGATACATAAAGATTTTGCCAAGCATCTTCGATTTTGTAAACTTCTTTGGCATATTGCACCAATCTTCCGATAAACATTAAATTGAAGTTTGCATGTTAGTTTGAGAACAACATTGAAAAAGTTGCTTGTTAAAGATAATTAATACGAAACTAATTATTAGCGAAATCAAATGCACCTTTATTGGTTAATCTTGACAGCATGAGTTGATAAATTTAATGACATTATAAATACAGTCATCTTTTGTCTAAGTCTAAGTTCTTAGTTACTGTTTTAAAATTCTGAATGTGTGCAGTGCTTTCAAATTTTAGCTTTGTAGAAACATTTTGATATTGGCATTTATTTCAAAAGTACTATGTAACCTGTAAGAAAAGTTTCCGCACCTGTTGAATTGCTCTTCTGTTTGCACCTCAACTTTAAGCACTGTTCAAAACTGAAACCATGCCCTTGAGCTATAAGTCATATATTTTGAAAGAAGGTATATGCATGTGATAAACAGGTTCATGCCTTCATTTATGATCGATTGTACAAATATAGTTTAAAAGCATAATTCTCTCTAAGTGAAGCCATCAAGGTGCTGTGTAAATACCAGCCGTGCATTTCTCATATAATAGAATTTTATATTACACTTTTATGATATAATCTTGCAATAATTCATATAATTAGAGCTCAATTATTTTTATTGTAGTATGTCGTCGATCCACTTGTTGAATGTATTCATTTAGGTTGTATGTATCTGACTATTGTGCTGAGCAAAGTGTTACATGTCAGATGGGAATTATTAGTTGTACCCAAGAGGGCACTCGTGCATCCGTCTCCTATCAATCCTCATCACACATCATATTAACATCCGCTGTGTACGGTGGTGTGCGCAGAAAAAAAAATGGATTGAGTTTGTGGAATTGCTACTAATGGACTGTTCGTGAGTCATTGGGTCATGTCTCCTGTTTACTGTCGTTTGGGGTGAAGTTTGCATGTCAGCGTGCAATTAGTTTCTGTCAGAGAACAAGAGTTGCAGGTTGCTGATAAGGAAAGTCCATAAAACAAGTTCTATTCTTATGCAGGAACAGCGTCCAATATAATTAGAGAACTGCTTCATGTTAAAGGATATTTTAGAATTGATTAGAATAATTGATTAATCAATCTTCATTTTGAGGCATTTCTAAAATCTGCTTTTTAAAAGTCCAGATTACGTTGTAGTTTGTTGTTTTCATTCTTGTTACTAAAAGTATTTTCTCTTATTTTTAAATTGTAATTTTATCGGAGTATTGCATTTTCGTGAAGCGATGGGTTAAAGATGGGTTATAGTTTTAAGAGGCACGTTATCGATTTTTAGTGGACAGAGTTGAGAGATCTGCAAATGAGTATAGCATGAAGATTAATGCTGCAAAGACGAAAGTCATGACAAATAAGGATACAGGGTTGGATATAGGAGTAATCAATGGTAGATTAGAGCAGGTAGACTCCTTTGTCTTTCTGGGAAGCAGAGTAACAAAAGATGCAGACTGTAATGTAGAAGTAAAGTCAAGGTTAGCCATGGGTACATCAGTCATGATTAAGTTGACAAAGGTTTGGAAGAACAAGGCAATCAGCTCCAAGACAAAGATATGACTGATGAGGGCCTTAGTGTTGCCAGTGGCAACATACGGTTGTGAGACATGGACTCTAAAGAAGGAGGAGGAAAGACTTATACAGGCTTTTTCGAAACCAAATGCATTAGGAAAATACTATTGGTACATATTTCATGGACAGAAATGTAGACTAATGAATGAGTTTACAAATTAGCAGGGATAAAAAGCGAGTTATTAGGACATGTCAAAACCCGGAAATTACAATATTTTGGTCACATCCTGCGACAGCAGGACAATATTGAAAATAGTGTCATGACGGGATTGGTGCAAGGTGTTCGTGGTCGCGGTAGACCTAGAATATGCTGGCTTGATAACATCATGCTGTGGACCGGTTTAACAGGAGCGGCGCTATTGCAGACCGTAAAGGATAGATCTTGCTGGAGTACTTTGGTCCACTCATGTAGCCAACCGTCGCATAGCGACGTCGGCGTAGTGACATGACATATCGATTTTTGGCAGTCGACAGGTGCACAGATGGTTCATTGATTAGTTAGTTGGATTGAGTTATAACTGAGTGACCAGTCCAAGTCTGCAGGACTGCTTTGCTGACGTCTATCACATATTTGTTGTATTTTTTTTTGGCTGCTTACTGCATGTTGATGTATAAGGTCAGGGAAGATCATTGATTCCACAATGTGTCTGAAGGTTTTCATTACCTAATTAGTGTTTTAACGAAACAGCAGGACCAAGTTTAATGCACGCTGTGTTAATTATTCCTTCCAGACTTTGAAGACTTACCATACGTACCATGGCAACAGCCAGCAAGCGGAAACGAAATTACTGCGAGTGCAGAGTCAGCGAGTGAAATTGGACCAACAGAACGCTCTGTCGAAACGATTCATCAACTATGATAAAAAGGCAGAACAGGTAAGCAAAGTCTCAATTGTTATAAGTCTGAGAAGGTATTTTGTTTGGTAGGAACATTTGCCCTAGGGCGATGTTGGAAATTTGTAGAAAATGAAGATTTGTATTTAACATTTTGATGACAATTGGTTTTCTAGTCACCTTTAGTAAACCCTTACCTTTATTATGTTGAGAAACAGTATATCTCAGTCAGTGTTGGTGTGACTGTGTTTTGCCCAATAACTTTTTGTAGTTATTGGGTGCTCACCTATTTAGTAGACTCTGCCTGTGCTTGCTGTCTTAGACATCTGATCTTATGTATTTACTTGAATTCTGAAGCAGAGCTCTGTTGTGGAGCTAATGTTGCTAACAGTGAAATGAGGTGTACACTCTAAGTACAGTTTTATGATCTCAGTCTTGTTATGTTTGGCCTCAGCCCTACGATTGGGGATCTCTAGGGAGACTTTTGGAATGGTAGTATTGTTCTGCCTTCATCAGACACATTTCCTAAGTGGATGTGGCTGTGGTGCTGCATGAGGAGAGCTCACCCAACAGCCACTCGCCTATATGACTCAAAAATAGCCATACACAAAATTTACAGAGTAATTTAATTTTTACATTTGGACTACTGAGTGACAGTCATACTTTTTCAGATTTTTCATGTGCGATCAATTTGAAAATTGAAATGATTTGAGTGAGAGTTGGCTGTGTTTTGCGGTTTCATGAGCACTGATAAGATATGATTGATCAATCTCTACCAATTATTATGTTTTTAAGTATGTTTCGACATCAGAATTGACCTTGGGTTGATGTGGCTGCCTTGGCCTAGGCCTATTGAGCCCTGGTCATAGTCTGTGCCTCATAGATCCTGGTCTTGTTAACAGCTTGACTAATATGAATGATGTCGATTTAATGTGTAGAAACATGCGAAGTATATGGAAAATAAGTTGAAAGCGCTGAAGGCTCGTAACGACTATCTCTTATGCATCGATTCGGCAAATGCATCTCTGCAGAAGTACTTCATGGAGGATTTCCCAAAGCTCGCTCAAGTGAGTTTTAAGCAAACAGATTCGTATAAGAGAGGTGAAAACTGTCAACTTATTCAGACCACCGGAAATCACTTTGATTGTTTTAGATCAAGTATGCGTGCATGCATGTCATTTATCATGCAGTAACGGTGAATTTTTAAAAATTAAGATATTGATCTTTGTTTTTGTGATAAATTAGCGCTATTTCTGCAACACTAATATGGAGTCTACACTGTGTCCGCGTTAAAGTAGAACCCACAATAAAGTGTCATAACTCGGTCAAAATGTTTAGGATTTGCCTGAAATTTTACACACAACAACAGTGGCCATAGTTACACGAGATCCTAAAGCCGATTAGAAATATTCGTGAGTTTGTCAAATTTATGAGCGTTTGAGATGCAGCACCTAAAAATGCAACTTTCCAACATGGAAAAGCTGAAAAGAAGTAAAATTCAGCAAAATATGATGCTCAGAATGTCATTTTTGTTCACAAACACACGACCATAGACGTAGAGGCTACTGTTTGAAGGTCCGATCAATGATGACCTGGTCAAACAGCTGCCACTCTTCAATCAGACGCACCCTACGCTTATCGATGTCATGAATACGGGAAAGAAAAACGCGCTACTCCGGTACATGCACCCGGATCGAGGTCTGGACTGCTAGGCGGCCACAGCTACAGATATGAAGCCGAGTGTCTTCCGGGACAGCTACTACACTACTACGTCTATGGTCGTGTGTTACAATGGATTTACTTAAATAAACGTACATGTTCACCTCAGTACCAGCTATTTTCTTGATTGTTCTTTGTTTATTGATACCTCTAAACATAATTTGTGATAAATTAATTTGTGCAGAAAATGGATTTTGGTTATCACACGATCCTCACGCAGACGTTAAACATTCACATAACCGCAACGAGTTGTCTCGTCAACAGCGACCAGGATCGACTCGACGCGTTCGTCAACCAATCGAGAAGCATCACCGCATCGCTCGACAACGCTCAATTTCGTAGTCAGTACCAGAAGCTCTTCATCAAACCGGAAGATTTTGAATTTCAGCCGCACAAGGGTGACGAAGTAAGTTGGAAGATTATCATTTTCAATGGTGCAGTGTTAGACTGTTCATTAACTCTGCTCAGATACAGTGCTGAATGAGTAATACTGATTATGTATATCCTTAATTGATTTAAACATTGGAGGATTTTATAGCGTTAGATCTTGTGAAGCCCCCATTAAGCATGAATAGCGATTATCGGATATTTTTGTGTCTTTCAGTGTTCTGTAATATTGTATTGTTTTTTTATTTGCTGATAATGAATTTTTTTCTCGTCTCTCTCTCGCTCTCTCTTTGTTTCTTTCCTTAACTATGACCTGCAACTGAACCTGGTCAGAACCAGAGAGATTCTAGTGTCACGGAAGAACTTTGGTGGCCTGATGAAGCTTCTTCCTCTGCTATCCTTAACATGTTCACCTCAGTACCAACTATTTTCTTGATTGTTCATTGTTTAGATTGATACCTCTAAGCATAAGAATTATCAACGTTTAACATTTATCCTCTCTGAGCATATTTTTGGTTGAGTTTTTTTTATCCGAATGTTGTTGAAATGATTTAATTGAATGAGGAGTGAAGTAAAAAAAAATAGATAAAGGTAAAAATTCAGTATGCATAATTAAGGTTTGAAAAGATTTTTATTTGAGATAATATGGCAGTCTGCTCAATGTGCCCGTGTTCTCAGTGCAAGATGTCTGCTTATGTGGTCCAAAAACTCTGGGCATGGTGTCGTCTGCAATATCTGTATGCATGGATGCATTGTAGCATGTCATTGGATGCATTGTAGCATGTCATTGGTGACTTTTCTAGTAATTTGAGCACTGTTTTTGTGCTGATGAACTTTTACTTTATTCTTTGAATGCCACAGGAGGTAATATTGCAACACTTGCTTGCTGAAGCAGTGCAAAGTTTAGGTCTGTGCATGTTAGTTAAACATTGGTAATATTAGTGCTATAAATAAACTGCAATTTCCAAATTGGTTATTTATTAGAGCTGCAAACTTGTATGTTGTTTTATGACCTCTAACTCTTGGTATGTGTTTGTAATTTCATGTGTGGTTGTTGTTGTGTAGATTTGCCAGATAAGTGCACAGAAAGCAGTGCAGGATGATATGGTTAATAGGATTCAATCCATCAAGGAAAGGATTGACTCAAACAGGAAAGAGAATCAGGAGGTAGGTTATAAAGATATTCTCTGTTCTACTTGCATTTGAATCAGGAAGTTGTGTAACATTTCTTTTGTTCCGTATGCAGAAGACTGAAGAGAAACATAATAATTATGGTATATACCAAAATGCATCTGATTGATGGTGTCCCACGATTTGGCTACATCTCCACCTTAAATACAAGACACTATGCCCTTGTCACCTATGTATGCCTCAACACTTCAAGTATAAGATTCAAACTCTTGCTGAATGGGAACTGGCATATCAGTATATCAGTGTTTCTCTACCTCTTCTGTTCTTGGTCAAAAGTTTCTCTAATTGGCTGAAAACGGTATCTTAGTTGCCCCTCAGGCTTGGTGATGTGGCCACCCATTTAACGTGAAATTGTCTTCCTTTCTATCACTTTCCCTGTACTGCAAGTACTCGAAGTCTGCTTTGTTAGATTGTCAGACCCATCCTGCTCGGTTGCAAGTGTGTGTATTGCTGCTGATGAGTTGTCTTGAAGTTGCACTTTTCAAGTGTTTGCTTCTCTTTCAATCTCCATGATTTTGAGCATATTAAAAATCTTTATTCCCAATCCTCTACTTACATGTGGTTTGGTCTTTTTCATTATTCATATTGGCAAGTGACTATGTTTGAAATAGTGCCATTTAAGCTGTGTGGCTCCAAAAAAGGAAACAGTCTACGCCCCTAGACCGAGAGCGCATGATCAGAGACTGTTGAAAGTAGATACTCTAATAAGGGGGACTTTTTCATCAGAATGATTTATACATGTTACTAATTATTATTAATTAATTACCGACTGTTAAGCTGTTCTTTATGTGTGTGTGTGGTTCGAATAAAGAATATTATACTTATCTAATTAATTGCTTACTTACTATTCTACTTACTTGCATATCTTATCTTTAGACATTTTGGAAGATTGGATTTATGGCTTGGATATTGAATTAGGTCAGAATCATTTTTTAAAAGTTTGTTTCATGTTTTGTATTTTGTCACGATGTTTTACATCCAAGCAGAAGTTGAGACAACGGATTTTGAGGCACTGGCCAGTTTCATAAAACATTAATAATTTTAGATTCGTTTCTTTTTTTTATTTAATCTCTGACCCTTCTGTTTTGCTTGGAATTTTATTTAGCTTTTTCTCAGTAAATTTGCAGGACATGCAGAAATTTTGTTGGTAGCTCAATCAGCCTATTACTTATCAGCTGATAGTCAAGTGAAAAAGGCATTATTTTTGCTTAGATGGAGGAATCTATTTTTTGTTTACAGCGGTTAAGAAACATGGAGTCTGTGGAATTGGAATTGATTGCGAAGATTACTCAGCCTGACGTTGACATCCTGCAGCTCTTCCGTGATGAGAAGACCGGACTTAAGTCTCCGACTGACAAGGATAAACGAAGAGATGAAAGACTTAAGTTTGAAGACACTTATCTTCAGGTAATGGTGGAAACTGTTTTGTACTCAGACACTGGCTAATGTCGTCTGACACATGAAGGACTGATGATGATGATGATGATGATGGTGGTGGTAGTGGTGGCGATGATGATGATGATGATATTAGTAATATTAAGAATAATAAGATAATAATAATAATAATAATAATAATAATAGTGATATTTTTATGGATTCAAACTGACAAGTAGGCTGTACGATTACATGATATAGTAGTAACAGATAGTAAAAGTTCAACAGGTGTTGAATTTGACCATACGCTCTCCTACTGCTCAGTTTACAGTTACCCCTCTCCCTCCCCCCCCCCCCCCCCAAGGGTGAGGAAGACTGAGTAAACCTATGGACTAGGAGATATTAAATCCGCATCCTTTTGATCTCACACCAGCATGTTGCCATTAAACCATTTTACCACATCACTGTATTATGTTGAACCTACAACCCAACCAGTTGTTAGAATTAGTGTCAATGACATTTTTAACGAAAGTGAATTGATCTTCATTTAGTGTCTGCACTTACTATTCTAAAGAAATATATGTTTATTGCCTTTGAAGCTGCTGAAATAGGCCATTGTCTCAATTAAACATGAAACTTTAGATAATTCGAACAATTATTTCCAGCTGTTTTGTTGAACTCACAGATGTTTCATGAGTACATGAAAGCAGACAGTCTGAGCGTACGCCTCAATTCAAAGTTCATTGCGTTACGTAAAGCGCTTGGAGACGGAGCCTGTGAAACAACTCCATCATTAGTCAGGTAGGCCAACGCTCTTATCTGCTTCTGAGATTAACATATGACTTGTGCATGGCCGGATCACTATTGCATGGTTACTGTAAGATTGACGAGAAATCTGCTAATTAATTAATTGTCTGACTTGTAATGTCACAATTTTTATTAATATTATAATATTACTGAGTATATATTGTTTTTATTTTATTTTTTAATAGTAAATTTCCTTCAAAATGGGAAATAACTTTTATTGTGTTTCGCTTCTATAATGGCCAATCCTCAGATTCCTCACTGTTTTACCTGACCATATGAAAGGCTGTTCGTTGAAAGGCAGCTGTGTGGAATTGTTGATGGGTGGGAATAAAATTATCTGAAGATAAGTGAAGTCTGTCTCTTGTCGTTTGTGGTTCATACTAAGTGTATGCCAAAGCTGTTGATGAAAACCATGTCATCTGGATTTGATGAGGCTAAACGTTCAAAGGCAAGGCAATGAAACAGTAAACTGGCAGGATGGTAAAATGCTTAGCTATCTTCTTTGAGCTGCAATCTCATCAGCAGCATCACTTTACTTTAACCCTTTAATGCAGGAGGGTATAGGATTTCCCATACCATTTACTACCATCTCGGCATTAAAGGGTTAAGCCTAATAAGGTGCTAATTGATAAAGTGACAGAATTCAGTCACCTGACTTGTGTGAAGCCATATAGTCCATGCTTGTTGATGATCATCTGGTGATTCTAAGGTTCCCTCTCTGAGTCATGGAACGATCCCAAACTGACTCTGTCATCCATCAGACAGGGGATGTTGCGTGCAGTTAACTTTACTCTGCTGCCTGCCTGCCTGTTGCAGTCATCACTGGACTAACCAACGACTACCTGATTCAATGGTGGTTCAGCCATGCACGGCCGTTCATTTTGTTATCGTTATTCTGTTGGATTATTTTTACGAACATTGAACTTTACCAGCTGTATGCCGCAGTCTTAGTATTCCTTATATTCAGGGGCTTCTATCCCCCCTAAGCAGCCGGGCTCAATCCATCTTCCCCCCTCTTTTTGGACCCGACAATATGTTATCTAGCCCATGGTCCCATTCCTCTTGGAAAGGAAGGTTTCTGAGATGGACGGGGTTTGGGAAGGGATGCGCCCTCCCCATAAGAATTTTTTCTATTTCCGCATTGCAATTTCCGCATTTTATTTATTTCATAAATTTTACACAGCGCCTCTTTAAACTGTTTAAGCTGTAATTTTCACAACTACTATATTTCAGTGGAGGGATTGATGAAAAGATTGATATATAGAACTTAATAAATAGGCCTGTGCTTACAATAGGCTAATATTTTTTTCGTTTCCACATTGTAATATAGCCGACAAAAGATCGGTTTGAGATTTCGATAAATATATTTGTAATTACAATAATTTCTTTATTTATCAAGTTCAGCTACTCAGTTCTGCTGGTAAAAGACTATCATGACAATGAATAATTGCTGAAGTAAACTTAGGCCCATATATAGCGGCTTAGCCTGTAGCCTATTTGTTGCAATTCAATCAGCTCTATTGCCCAAGACGGTCCTGAATTGCAGACCAAGATACAATTAGCAGAAATTGTTACATGGTACACAAACCAAGCAGGAACTGCTACAATGCCAAAATTGGGTAGCCCTGTGCTTAGCGCCTCTGATCAGAGGCCTTACATAAATTTATGGATAGAGTACAATGCAATAGAATAAAAATACAATGTAAGTTTACGTCATAATGATGCTGTTTACTAAGTATTCATGGAAACAACACATTTTAAAATTTGAGTCTGAAATTTGAAACATAACACTGGATAGAAGCCATTTAGTCGTAAAAATAGTATGTGTAGCCTAAAAGTATTAATATTAATTCAAATTCATTATGATAATTATGATTGTGTCATTTATTAAAATAGCAAATAATATTATAATCACATAATCGTAAATTTTATCATGGTATAATTATTATAGCAGTTCATGTGATGCAAAAATATAGATAGTATAGCTAAAAACTATTAGGCTACCATTCTGTCAAAATGTTCTATGGGGGGGGGGGGAGTAATTTCTGGGGAACTTCCATAGAGGTACCTAGATTGAGCACTGTCTTCAATGGCCGGTTTTCTCACGTGGCATAGTGTTTAGTTAACGAAATATGCACGTGAAGCAAACTTTTTCAGTAAACAAAACAAAACAAATGTAACTTTATTTTTGTCACGTCTATGCAGACGATGATGTCGCGAGATTAAGTGCGGGAACTACATATCATAGCCTAGATAATTATATTGGGCTTATACACATGTATGTACAGTGCGCCAACAAAATCGAGCGACTTATTCCGGTCTGCATTTATTATTTTGTAGGCTCGCACAAAAGTGCGTATGTCGTAGGACTTTAACTGAAGACTCTGAAGTTGTAACACGTAAAAAGTGTAATAAAAATTGAAAATTAAAAAATTCCTCTTCCCCCCCTGTTTTTCACTGGGCGCAAGCTGCGCCCGTCATGTATAGGGATAGAAGCCCCTGCTTATATTCAAATTTGGCAATACTCATTACTCGTTATTGTCAACCTGTTGGAACAAGGATTGCAGGGCTTTAATTTAAACAGTGTAGTGAATTTTATTTCAGCAGAATTTTGCCAGTGTATCTAGGAACTATTATCTAGGTGATTTTGCCAAATATTGGTCTACCTTATTACTAGGTGTGACGTATTGTCCGAAAAGTATGGTTTCATTACTCTTCGGGTGATCAATGTGTCGTCTGATTGTCTAGCTTTCTAACAGTTTCTTTTATTCATGTATCCTGCATGATATAATCTGGTGCTGCTGTATTCAGAAATTATGTATGAATTGATCCGTTGTGGCTTATGGTTGAATAAAATCTCTGGGGGAATGTGGACTGGGCCGGAGTTCAATTTTTTATAAATTATGAGCCTTTACTTTAAAAAGCATATATGCTGAACAGGAAGCCAGCGCAAATCTTTAAGTAATGCTGATTGCAAGGTTTTAGTTAGAGAACAATGTGTATACAGAAACAACCGAATGTCAGGAAACTGGGTGTAGTCTCTTGTACTGCAATGTGTTTCTTGTTATTTCTGGTTTCATTGCCCACATATTAATTGTTGCATGGACATATTTGTACATCTATTCCGAGGTTGGGTAAAGTGACTTGCAATGCTGTATTTTAGTTCAACTCTTTCATCACAGATAGGCAGACGCTTTTCAGGAATGCTTTCGAGCAGATATCTTGCAAGAGGTTTCATTAGATGAAGTATGACACTGCATTCTAGGAATCTGGAAACCTACAATACTCTTGCAATGCACAAAGGCTGTTCTGCTACCTATAGCATTCTTGGTGTATAAGCTTTTTCGCTGGGTCCAGATTTTGGAACTCTTTTCTTTATCTGTCCTGTCTACTAAGCTCCTTTAAATTGGCATTGCATTCTACTCAAGTCTTGCCAGTCTCAAATTAGATTAGGTTCTCAATTCTAAAATTGCTTATAGAAGCTTACAATGTAAGCTTGGCTACTCTGTGCACATGCGCCTTCATGCTGTATCATCGTGACTGGCTTGTGTCATGCTTGAATGCTTTTTCTGGATGTATTCTGTGCTACAGTAAGGATGTTGCTTTGCTGTATGCATCTCCATATCTTTAACATTGGCTGCAGCTTCAAATTTTCTGTGTTTAAATTGCTGATTTTCATTGTTTTGCATGCTTCAGCTCAGAACCTGTGCGCAAAAGGTAATCTGAAGAGTTTATCTGGAGATTTGGTTTGTTATTACATGTACTCTGCTTTTTCTGAATGCTGTACCAATATGATGAATTTAAAGTCACAGTTTGTTGCTTTACAAGCTTTATTCGGAAGATGTTGTTTATGCTCAAGATATGAATAATTTAAAAGATGATTTCTACTAGCACTGAAAGGAATAACAATTCTTGTTAGTTCTGCTATTGATAATCACTTGTCTACTATCGTAATAGTTACGAGCCTTAGAATAGAAGACCTGGGTATAATGGGGACTTAATACTGGACATTTTATTGCAACTCCTGTTGTTTCAGGGGATTCATTAATTGGTGTGATATAAATGTCTGACTTATAGCAATGATTGTAATTGAAATGTTTATAAATGCTGTGTGCATAATTCATCATTAATTTTGTGCAGATAATTAATTAGAGCTCTATTCAAAGAGAAATTGAAAGAGAAGTGAAATTATTAGTTCAGAATAGCAAGCGGGCATGGGAATACATAAATTTGTAAGTTCTGCAGAGATTTTGTTTTCATATGCAGGCCACCATCACTGCCTCCGAAGCCCAAAAAAATGCTGAAGAAATCAGCGGCAGGCCAACCTCGATTGTTTGGGGGATCTATTGAAGAATATGTTGAGGTATTTTCTATTTTCCTCATAGCAAATGATTTAAATAGACTAAACCATGATATCCTGATTTATTTTATATGGGTCAATGGGTGGTCTGTTAGGTTTCAGTGCACTTTCAATTTATAAGTTCATTGATAGAAAAATCCTGCTTAGAACTATGAGAGTTGTTAAGTACACACTGCAGCCTTGGTTTAAGTACAATAATTAGTACATGTTGTTTTGCTTTTTAAAATATGAATTTATGACCTCTGCATTTAAATCAATTGACTTCCTGTTCAGTAAAGAATCTCTTTACAATTGGGCTTGTGGTTCTTCCTTTACAATTGGGCTTGTGGTTCTCCCTTTACAATTGGGCTTGTGGTTCTTCCTTTACAATTGGGCTTGTGGTTCTCTCTTTACAATCAGGCTTGTGGTTCTCTCTTTACAATCGGGCTTGTGGTTCTCTCTTTACAATTGGGCTTGTGGTTCTCTCTTTACAATCGAGCTTGTGGTTCTCTCTTTACAATCGGTCTTGTGGTTCTCTCTTTACAATCAGGCTTGTGGTTCTCTCTTTACAATCGGGCTTGTGGTTCTCTCTTTACAATTGGGCTTGTGGTTCAACCGCTGACTAGTGTGACCACGGCATTTAAAGTCCGCGCTGATTCCTCTGTCTTATCAATATTCAACAAGGTCGTCTGATTGTCTTTCTTTGATCTTAACTGAAACTGTGGTGAATGAGTGAGTTGTTATTTCGATTGCTTGACACAATTTTCTGGTTGTCTCTCGATCTCAGCAGGCTGACCTTTTTGTTCATCTGATTACAGAGATCTCCGTTTTGTGAACCGTTGGCAAATACCGTGGCATTAGATGCTGGTGCTACAGAAGTTACTAATTAATCATTATTTTCAAAGACATTAGTTTAGATAGTTAACTGGGATTGGCTCAGAAATAGAAGTACGGTACTAAGACCTTACAGCATATGTGTGATTGTTTTTAATCTATTTTCAAGTGTGTCATCAGGCCTTACTGTAATCAGTTTCATTGATGTGGTTTGAGGCTAGCAATCTGACTAAGTCTTTAAGAGTATTCAGCTTCCTCATGTGGCAAATGCGACCTACAATTGACCTATTCTGATTGTTTGCCACTTAGGCTGATTATGTTCTCTTGTTGACTAATTATTCTGTTTGATTTTTCAGGCGACTGGATTACAAATTCCAATCGTCGTACGAAGCTGTATAAGAATTATCAATCTTTATGGTTAGTGCATACAGGTTCAATGCAATTTGTATTTGCTGAATTTTAAATGTGTTTTATGATTAGATCCTGAGAGATGTAAACTAGCATTATCCATGCAATTATGAATATTGAAGGAACGTAAGGCGATACCTTACATTTCTTAGTACTGTGTTACCAAATGCAGCAGACCTTGCTAGGATGTGATCTTGAGGTAGAAGTATCTTTTGGGTGAATTTCAAACCTGAGAAGGACAGAACAATGGAGGAAATAGAACAGCTTGTCTGTCTTCCCCTTTTAATGAGCTGGATTTTGTTTGACAAACATCAATTAATTGAAGACATAACTCACATTTTTTTCTGTTGTAAATTAGCCATCTCGAGTGTAATTGAATCGCTTTCGATTTAGCTCAGTTGATTACTCTGCTGTCAACAACTTTCAGCTAGCTACTATTATCTTACTTTTCAATCTCTTTCACTTTCTGAATATGGATTGTATTGTCATTTATTGTCTAGTGTCAAAACAATTCATACTCATGTGCACTTTCCTTTTCAGATCTTGTTGATTGCAGATATGTGCAGTTTGCAATTTTGTCCGATCTTTTTTGTCTGTTTTTTTTTTCGTAGTCTGGATTTAAAATAATTATGTTTTATCTTTCAAGCTGTTTATTTTTTATAGCTCTTCTCATATTCAATATCTTTTTTGAGGCCTTTTATCTTTAAAATTGTTTATATCTCTTTTGAGATGTATTTGTAGCTTTCAGTCTGTTTTGGTGTAAAATCCATTTTTGTTTTCTAATTTCATATCAGTTTAATTGTCGTCATATTTTTAAATCTTGTATTGGATTATGTTTTAGGAATGCATCACCAGGGTATCTTCCGTGTTTCTGGTTCTCAAAACGACATCAACAATTACAAGCAACAGTTTGAAAAAGGTGTCACTTGAATTTTCATTTTGTATCAATTGGTGTCAATTGTTTATTTTTGGAAAAGATATCCGTGGCATACTTTTTGTGCCTCAGCAAGGCTGCCCAGAAGTAGGCTCTTTTGGTTTGAAGAGTCTTTGAGAAAAATTGCAATAACAATTGAAAGGCAGGTCATATAACTCTTTTTTATTTCCCAACTTCTATTGGTATTCAGTGAGATTGCTGGTTGAGTTGAGCCATTCCTTTAGTGGTTGCTAGTTACCCTTCTAAATACTATGCAAGCTGCACTCAAATTGACATAGTTTCTTTGCACCTGCAAGTATACTCTCCAGAGCACCATAGTTTAAGACTTTTTAACATCTTGTAGTGTAGAAATGTAAAACTAGTAATTGTAAAGTATGCATAACTCACAAGCAGCTTAATTGCTCCCGGACATATCAAAGGAATGATGTCTTTAATCTTGATCATCCTTATAAGCACCCAAAAAGGTACGTTGTGTCTATTTGGTCAAGTTGATTGAAGTAAAAAAATATATAATTTAAATTCATGAAGTGAAGGTTTGACCATGAAACAAACAGGAGTGGGAATCAAAGAATCACTCAGAATAATCGCATTTCACATCTGCTTCGGCTGGTCACAAGGTCGCCAGTCACATGAGGATTGAAACAAAGGACGGAATCAAAACTTATTGATAATTTTATTACTTTCACCTAAAGCTAAAGCTAATTTTCGCTTTCTACTTTGCCAAAGCAAATGATTAAGCTGACTATTAATTTGAAGTGTCTTTCCTTTTCGTCTTCTAACTGTTTTGATGTTGTTCTTCTCAAGGTGTTGATCCTTTGACAACAAAAGTTGAAGGTGATGATATCAATTCAGTGGCAGGCCTTCTTAAGCTGTACTTTCGAGAACTGAAAGAACCGCTTTTTCCTCCTGAAAGATTCCAGCCGCTCATCTCAAATCCAGAGAAGTGTTGGTTTTCTCATGCTCTCATGATTAGTTTAATTGTTAAGATCTGTGCAGATTTCTATGTGTATATATTTCGTTTTTTTTAGGTAAAGCATAAAAAAGCTTGAATATTACTAGTCATTGTGCATGTATAGGGCATTATTATATAGGCATGACAAATGTATGTGCGCATATGTGTATGGATCTGAACATATTTTAATTGATCAATACATAGAAAATCGATGAAGAACAAATGAATGGGTGCGCACAGAAATTGGTATCGATATGGATGAGTCGTTACAACAAACAGTGCTAAGAAGAAAGTTGGTTTTCTTTGGTCATGTTATGCGTTCAAATGGTTTGGAGAAAGATATGATGCTGGCATGCGGTGAGGGAAGGAGAAAACAAGGCCGACCAAGGAAAAGGGGGTTGGACGATGTTCAAGAAACAACAGGAATGCATCTGGAACAACTAAGAGAAGCGACATCAGAAAGAAAGCAATGGAGAAGGCTGGCCTTGTCGATCGCTAGAGTTCAACGAACTGACAGCACAGGGTGACAGGGTGAATACATAGTTATATTGGCAAAGACCATCTTTCTCATGTCCAGGTTTGATTGCGTATGAGATTTCAGTAGACGTTTGATGAATACCTTTAAGAATTCTGAAGATCTCTTCAGCATCACTTCTAATATTTCTTATCTGCCTGCTTTGAAATAGCAGAAATGTTACCCTTGACATTGTTATTTGACTAACTTCCATGATATTTAAGTAAATATTGAGAACTCTGTTTCAATCACGTATTTTAGAAGGACCATAATGTCCTTCATAGCCAGAGATACCTGATTAAAAATGACTGAAGGTGAGGAATTCATTGTCTTAAATGGAACACAGTTGTTGCTTTCTTTTATAGTTACAGGCAACGAAGAAGACTTCTTGTCAGATATTCGTCTTATTATGTCATCACTGCCACGACCAAGAATCGTTGTCATGCGCTACCTCTTCGCTTTTCTCAACCAGTAGGCAATACTTTACTTACAATTGCACTTCTGCAGTTTTACACATGTATACAGTAACTGCCTCCAGGGGCATGGTGGTGTAGGGGTAAGTTCGGTGCCTTGGAGCCATATGTTTGCAGGTTCGAATCCACCTCAAGCCACCGTGTAGGGACCCTGACTCCCTGAACAAGTTTTTCGCTCACAATTACTCATGTGCTGTGCGGCATGAAACTGCAATTCAGTGTCCAGAGTCGGGAGCGCCTCTGCTTAGAAATCTTGAAGGGGCGCTGTAGCAAGTACTCAAACATAACTTGCTGATTTAACTTATATATATGTAATGCCTCCCAATGATGCTAAATTAAGCAGAAGTCACTGATGCTTGTTATACTGACTAACAATTATACATTACCTAACTTGTTTTGCACAGCAAATGCAATACATAATATACTTGCAGTGCTTTACACAAGCATTTCACTCTTTATCTTGACCGATATTCATCATTTTTACCACATAATTATGTCTGTTTTATCCTTCCATGGTACATATATGTTTTTAGATACTTGTATTTATAGTACTTAGATATGTATAGGTTGGTATATGTACTTGCTCTTATATAGTTAACTGTTACTTCACATAGACTCTGTATTATTGTTGTAGTAAGCAGCTATTTTACATATATTCTCTTGATCTTGTTCGACGTCCGTTTGTGCAATACTAACGTAATCAAATGAACAACAATGATGTTGTCGTTGATAGGTAAAGACAGCAAGTAGGCAAGTGTTAAATATGTGGTTAATTGCATTTTTGTTGACCAGTACTGTTTTCTACACCTTGAATGTGACACGGACTGGTTTTTATGCTCGTTTTAGTCTGTCAGAATTCAGCGATGAAAACATGATGGATGCCTATAACCTGGCGATTTGCTTTGGTCCGACGCTGCTTCCAACGGCTGTGTCTCCAGACCTCTGCAATCATATCTATGTAAACAAACTCGTTGAGAATGTCATCATACATCATGAAGACATATTTTCAAATGACGATGATATTCTCTATGAAAAGTGTATTGTTGAAAGGTATGGTTGTGAGTTTTAAATATAAACCAAAATTTAGGTTTTAAAATTGATTTTAACTTTCTAAGAAAGTGGTTGCTTGCTATGTTAAGTCAAAGCAGTACTATTGTGAGACAAAGCCATGGTAGATGAGTAGCTAATAAAGCAATTTTTCATGTTCAGTTTGTCACATGAAGTCCATGGAAAAATCATTTTGAACTATGCATCATATAATAATAATAATATTTAATAATAATATTTTTCTTTCATGAAATTCCTGCAAAACGCACAGCGCTGTTCATGTACAAGTTATGCTGTCATCTTAATTGACATCAATCTTATCGACTAACAGAACTGACAGCCTGCAATACACGGTGCTGATAGCAACCTACAAAGCACGTCTATACTACGAGGGCTTCGGGGTTCGAACTTGGGTCCGCTGATCTTCATGCCAGTGTGTTATCCAATGTGCCACCGTTTCATTGCTCAGTTGGCCATCATTTATGAGTTGAAATCTTGTAAAGTGACATGAGATTTAATTTCTGAAGATTTGAGGGCTATTTCTAGTTATATATTTTTGCAGCATTTGCTATCGTTATGCCTTTCTTGTTTCATTCATTTAAATGATATTGTAAGAAACTTTCTATTGTCTATGGCTCATGTATGTGACTTCACAAACAATTGCACACAACAGCTTCATAATTCGTGTCTTGCTGAAAATAAGAAGCAACTTATTGCGTAAACTGACCAATTGTTTTCATTGTTTGAAAGTGAGAAAGACTTCACTGAAAGTATGTCTGACGATGACCTACTCAACAGCAACATTCTTGATGAAGATGATGGTATGTTAGCCACATTGATTTATTTCTTAGTCATTTATGCCTTTGCTTTTATAATAGAATGTAATGTAATATTAACTGTTTTTCATAATTTTGTGATTGTTGTACCTCTTCAAGATATCTTGTTGGGTCCTTAATGACAAACTGCATTGTTTCGTGGTCACTGTACACTGTGTACAGGGACGTCATGAATTTATAAAGGACACTGCGGCCTCTTTTATTCTTTTGTTCATTCATTGTTTGTTTGCTCGATGAAGAACATTGTAAAATGAAGTGTACAGAAATGCTTCAGGAATACAAAAGACCTGCCCAGGGTCAGATAGTTTGTTCTTAGTTGAGTCTTTTATGTTGTGTTAAAGCGGTCTGGGCTTTAGCACACATGGGTCAAAGAAATGTACATAACCAGAATAACTGACAATGAAATTGAAGTAATGTAAAAAAAATTGTCTAAGTTGGCCATAGGCATTTTGATTCTGAGTGTTGAAATGGTGATGTGATTGCAGACATAGAAGACCATGAAGCTGTCGCAGAATACGATTACCAGGGTCGATCAGAAAAGGAGCTGTCCTTCCGGAAGGGGGATGTGCTCATGCTGTTCAACCGTGTTTCATGTGATTGGTGGAATGGAGAATTGATGGGACAGAAGGGACTCATTCCAGACAAATACATTCAACCAACGCGGAAAAGGTCTCTAAATTTTTTCTTATTTTTTTTTTGGCAAATTCAGTGTTGAGAAGTGATCTTTGTACCCCGCATCAGGACCACTATGGAGTCAAAGGATCTGCACGGAGCCATAGTGGTCCTTCCTTTTCTCTTTTCTCGCATAAAATCCTGGTTTGTCTCTCAGTGTTGCTCACGCTTGGAGTGCTTCTGAAAGGCTCTTGCTGAAGGAAACACTTCATCAATGGTCAAAAACAATATAATACATGAGCCTGGAGTCATTAGAGTTAAAGTAATAGTTTAAGGTCATTGAGAGTGGACTTGCATTAGTGTAAGAATGAATTGGCGATGTATATGCAGAAGGAAGATCCTACATATTTTGTAGATGCTGTGCTTGTAATGATTGATTATATGGCGTTTTATGTTATTGATGATACTTTTTATGCAGTTGCATTTATGATAAAAAAGAACAAAGTTTATTTTACCCAGATAATTAATTGAAATGTGTTTTTATTTATTGCTAGAGAGAGGTCAAGTAACTTGAAGAAAGGCTATGGTCAGGCAAAGTCTTCAGAATGCCTACTTTCGCCGGAGGACATTACTGACTCCCCTACTTCTGGTCTCGACCGAAGTATATCTCAGCCAAATGTTGCCGTTCCCGTTCCATCTCTTCCACAGCTCGGCGTTCCTGCAGCCGATCTGCCAAGCATCATGCATTCTTCACATGGGGGGGCGCCTGACGACCCGACGGACACTGTGGCCGTCAGCCTTGATAGCGCCCTTGCCTTGGTCAACTCAGGTCTGGAATATTTAGAGAAACTTGAGCAGCATCAGTCGTTGGGCGTACCACCAACCCAGCCAAGGTCTACTTTAGAGACTGATCTTGATGTTCTCATCCCAGTCTCAGTCAGACCTCCTTCTCCTTTTGCCAGAGACGTACAGGACTCGCAGAATAAGCAGCCACTCGCGAGTTTCAACGTCAAAAAGTCAACTAGCTTCAGAACAACGGCCAAGGAAAATGCCGTGGATAAAGAGCATCTTAAGGTGAGACATTTAACTTCTGAGGCCGCTGCTCATGACCAGGAAAGTGCAGACAAACTGCTTGGATCAACACCGTCGCTTGCCAGCCTGTCCGCTGCTCACGAACCCCCGGCACACCCGAGAAGAAGTACTAAGTCAAGCACGCTACCCCCAAATCTGCAGCCGCCACACTTTGGCATGCACAACACGTCAGGGTTTGATTCGGAGCTGGCGGAAGAGATTAACTCGTTCTCCACATTTCCACGTTCGTCTCCGGGAGACAAACAACAGCCGCGGGTCGTTCCACCGGTTAAGCCGAGACCTCCAGTCAAGAAAACCGTCGACGCCTCCAAGTCTCCCGCTAACCAATAATTGCTTGCCTGCAGTAAACTGAAGAGTCAGGTTCAGTCTCATGACAATGCGAAACTATTTCCAAGACATGGTGAATTCTGATGTGGCTTCTTTTTTGTCTCAAATTTGAATATTCATTCAGGAAGAATTATTGTCTTTGGCAGATATGTTTGAGATTAGATGAATGTGGCCTTCTTTGTTATTACACTAATTTTTTTTATTGGAATTCTTAACGTTTGGTATTATCGCTGTTTTACGCTGCGGCTGTATTGCTTGGTATTAGTATTCAGCAGTTTTGTATTCCGATCGACCTCCAAATTGTGAGTGTACGTTTAACTTGTATTCCACTGTATGCATTAGTCTTTCAACCAAGGTGTTTGCAGTGGTCACTAGTATGACATACAGTTGTTGTGAAGAGAACGTATTTTGAAAGCCTGAGAAATTTGCTCAGTATAGAAATATAGACATTTCGCTGAATACCTTTTATGATATGATACCTTTTATGATATGATACCTTTTATAAATATGATACATTTTTAAAATATGATTCCTTTTATAAATATGATACCTTTTATAATTCTATGATACCTTTTATAAAGTTTTACCAATTTCCTGTGGTTTAGAGTGTGACAGCATCTTAACCCTTTAATGCTGGAGGGTATAGGATTTTCCATGCCATTTACTATCATCTCGGCATTAAAGGGTTAAGATAGTAGTGGCTCATGAAGACATTCTTTTTACTTAGCCTACATGCTTTTATATGGATGACTTGCATTTCAATCACTGTTCCTGATAATTATAAATGTAATTGCCTATTAAATGTAGACATTCCGACACCTTTTGACTCCAATTTTATGCGTTCAGCACTGTTTTCTCACTTATCATGCGGTTTGCGTTTTATCTAATGGTGAATGCTGTCAGGCTTGTGAAGGTGCTTTGGTGCAGAAATTGATTATAAATGCCAGCTGCTGAGTTTGCATTATATGCAAAGCAGAACCATGTGCCAGCAGTTTTTCATCAGCCTTGTTAATAAGGCATTCCTGTGATGCCTCATCAACTTGATTGAATGGGTGAATGGTTGTGCTACATGTTTGTATACATTGATAACATGGTCTGTTCTAACTTGATCACAGACAAGCAGTTCAGCACTTTGAAATAAGGATTAAACCAGCGCTGCAAAGTGTTTCTTAGCAGCAGGCTCTTGGTGTTTCAGGTGTCCACATGCACAAGTTCTGCTGCACCTGTAATTAAAGGAAGTTAATCTAAAATGCCTGGAGTACTTTATCGTTGCAGTCCTGGTCTGATTACAGTGAATTGATGCCTACTGAAATACTCATCATATGACAAGCAGGCAGAAGTCCAGAGCTCTGCTTCTCTAGTAAACCGCATCAATTGACTTGCTTGAATTCACATCTGTCCTGCGTTATATAATTGCACAGTGTTCAGAATTGTACTTGAAGACTTATGACCATTATAAAGATAATTAATTATCGAACTTCTAAGAAGTTGGGCTTAAAAGTAAAAGTTAGTGAGTGAACTATAAGTATGTAAGGCGTAAAAAAAATTGTTGTGTTTCCGGTAACCCGACCGACCCATTTTTACGGCCGCGACTCAAATATTTTTTTTTTTTATTTTTTTTTTTTAAATTTAAAAAAAAAAATTTTCTTTTAATTTAATTTTTTTCCCAAAATTATTTTTTTAACATTTGTATTGACATAACATAAGAGACGTCAACAAAATTAAATTAATAGGACTGTTTCTAGACCAGTTTTAGGTGCAGACAGTCGGGAAATAGGCAGTTTATACTTGCTTAGAACACGTACTTTGTTTCAGCGTGCAAAAAAGACTAGTGGGGTATACTTTTTCGGATAGTCACTGCATAAAAATATTTTACCAAAATAAAAATATTTTCCGACCTACCTGCCCAATTTTCTTTAGCTCTGTTACCGGAAACACAACATTTTTTTTGGCCTAACTTAGGAATTTTTCCTATGGTTGAAATTGATGATGGTTAAGTGAACAAAGTTTTAATCTGCATGGTTGTGTTGATTAAGATTTTGATGTGTTGTGCAAAGGTGGTATACATGCAAGTAAAATGTGGAAGTTAGTCTGTCATAGGTAAGTAATCATTCTAAGTAATGTCAGTGTTTTCGGTTGTGCGTCTGTGCTTGTTTTGTCATTAGCGTCATCATTATTAGGGTGATAAATTTGTCTGATGTATTTCTGACATCTGTTGTCTTGTTTGTAAAAATTAAAAAACAGGGGACTGAGAAATGACAATGAACAGAGCTATTGTAAGCATTGTCATTGTCATTGCTGTCTTTATTGTTGTTGCTGTTATTTTTTTTATACTCACTTAGACATTTCTTTGTTTGAAGTGCTGCAGTCTGCCAGCCACAGCTGTATCACTGTATCGTTGCTGTTAGTGTGAACATTACTGAATGTAATATTAACAGATGCATTGTCAATCATGATCATGCATGGTCGCTTGCACCAACGAGCAGTTGATATTTCCATCTTTATCACTGTCATTATTGACTATCAGTGTAAAGACACTTGTTTCTTATTGTAAATATGATATATGCTAAAAATTATTATTTTATCGTATGCATTGTCTACTATTTTTATAGAGTATTATTTTTGAACAGGGGTCCCTTATTTTCCATTTCTTACAATTGCTTTAATAGTGTAAGTTTCTTTTGTTATGAAATCTGTCGCATCACTTGTGTGGTGATTGCATCACTTGTGTGGTGGTTGCATCACTTGTGTGGTGGTCTTTTTTAAATAGCCCAATGGATTTCTTGTTTTTCTTTCAGCTGATCTGCAACAATTATATCCAGCTAACTGTCTTTCTCGTTGGTGTTTGTAACTGTTGCCTCAGAATGTTACTTTATTTTTTTCCTTCAACGTGTACAGACTTGTAAACAGTGATTTTCATTGCACTTAATCACATTATTTTTATGTAAAGGTTGTGTTAGATTGTAACTCAATGTTTCTGTAAGCCCAAGTGTTGGTAGTAGAAGGAAGAGTTTGGTGAAACCAGACATACTTACAGCGAGACAAGTTTGTGAAATGTGAAGTTGGATATTTATTTCGGTTTACTGGTGTTTACTGGAAATGACCCATCACTGAAGTATTTTTTAAAAATCCTTTGAACTAGTCAAGCAATTCTATTAGAAGACTCTGATATATATATTTCATGATAGGTAATACTTAGTTTTTAGCTGGTGACTGTTTGATTGCAAAGGCAAGACTTAGTGTCTAAATCTTCCTCAATTTTCTAGCTATGCATTGAGTCTTAAAGTTCTGTGAAAAGCAATTTCACATGTCATCACTGTGTATTCAATGTACAAGTTTCAAGGCTTAAACATACTACATATATGATTATGAATCTCTGAGCCAGGTTGATCAGAGAGAAGACTGTTCAGTGTTCAGCTGCTGTACATTCCATCATCTGATCCAAAGATAAACCAGAATCGTAATAAAAATAACTTCTGGTTCTGACCAGGTTGTAATGTCTGCGATATGTCTATTTTCATAACCAATTATTTGTTTGAAGTTGTGTAACAATTTAATTTGATTTACTTAAAGATCTTTACTAACTGTTTTGCTTTGGTTTCGTATTTTCAACTTTGGGGTAAAAAAATATTATTAATTTCCCACCAAAATGCCTTGTAAAGAACAGCGAAACCAAGGTCTGCCTAGAACAGTATCCAACGAATACACTGTAGCTTCATCTTTTGAATGAACTACTGCAGCCTCAGGGATGATGCCTTGCAAGGGCATCGCCACTTAACCTGAGCACCTGTCATTGTCTCAGTTTACCAGGATATGAGAAGATGATGATGTCGTGAAAATGGGTTCAGTACTGCCACCCTAAGTTAAATCTCACTTCAGATGCAGATGCCATGCTCTAGTTGGTCTGCTTTTCTCTTCATAGGCCAACGGAAAGACGCTCGTACATTTTGGACTGATATCTTGCATTTCATAATAATGATTCTTGTGAAACAATTATACAGTAATGTGGTTGTCAGTATAATCTTGATAATTATGAACAATGCACTCATGCAAAATTTGGAGCTTGCTTTGAAGTGGGTTTCTGAACATTAAGTTTATGTCACATTTAACTAACTTTTTATGCATAATTAGCTTCTGTGTCATACGACTAACATTATTTACCATCCTGGGTTAAATGCAAATTCCTGTGGAATATTTCAACTACCCATCATGGACTGAATGTCTGTGCATTTGTTTCGGTTGCTTCTTTCTACTATTAGCACTGAAATAGAACAGTGCAGACTTGTGTAAACATATTTCTGCACATTTGACTGATTTAGTTGCAGATTGTTATGCATCGTCTGAATCCTTGTGGTTGACCTTAATAAATTATTACATTGGCAGAAGTTACCAATACATTTGTTTTCCACTATTTGCATCCAAGTAAGATCTTGACCCCTTTGTAAAGACAAAACTAATGATTTATTTTAAGGTGAAAAATTTATTGGTTTGTCTGCACTGAACAAACTCCATCCTATTATTCACCGCTTATCTTGGACTACTTTCAACCACATACGTTGCAGAGATTCTCTCACATATTCCATTTGTAACAGAAGCTGTGTCATTGACACCATTCCAAAATCTCTTCTGAAAGAGTGTTTTTATGTTTGGCTCCAACTGTTACATCAATCAATTTTTCAGTGCATGGGGTACACTTCCCATCTGCTTTTGTTCATGATTCATCCTCTGCTGAAGAAAGTAGGAACTTTCCCTTGACCTGTCGACAGCCTGTCTAAAATACAGACCCAATTCAACTTTGAATTTCATACCTAGAATTTTTTCATCACTACATCATTTGCAAACCCACTTTTCATCATCACGTTTAAGTCTACTTGCCATTTATGTACGCCAAAGAGAATCTTATTTTCGACCCCTTTCCCTTTTGCACTGCATACACTGTGTCGTATAAAAAGCATTTCTTTTACTGTAGACTACTAGTTATTTTTGTTAAACATCAGATAACAGAGTTTTAAATAGGCTCATACAGACACAGTAATTAGAAATGTTTGGCATACATACATTTTTTCATGATCCTCCCGTACGCACCAGTACACAAAAGCGCCTATGTCCGGTGACTCCCATCGTACAAACGTGATATATGGACTGCTCCTTGCTGCACATTATATTTTGTGCTCTTGAATATGAATAGGGCAACAGCACAAAGTTTGTTCTTCTTTGCTTGTCAGCTGCTTCCGATACTGTTGGCCATCCTCTTCTGTTTATTGTACTGTGTAGTATTTGACCATTTTTAATGAAGCACTTCTCTCAACAAAAACCTTTCAGAAGCGCTCTCAATGCATGCAACCTTGAGAGAAAAGGCAGGACTTGAGGCAAGAGAAAGGTGTGGAAAGACTACCAGAGTGGATGATGGATTGAACTGATGGGGGAAGTCCATTCCATATGGAGGGATCATTTATTCAGACAAAGGATCTGTATTTAGTCACGGCAGTCCTGACGTGGGTAACAAAGAGGTCAAGCCAATCAGAGGACCTAAGAGGACGCAGCGAAGTGGTAAAGATGGGTGGAGTGTAAGATCACAAGGATACTTTGGAGCAAGACCCTATAGTGAGCCTTGAGAACCGAGCTAAGAACTTTGAATTCTATATGGGCAGAGAGAGGGAGCCAGTGAAGCTGTTCAGTCATGAATGTAAAGCTGTGGGAGAACCAAGAGAGACATGCAATCAGTCCAGCAGCAGAATTGAGTAGATCCTCCACAAAGTCAGTCCGAAAACAGACAAAATCGTGAACAATTAAGGTATTATAGGTCGAAGGTGAAAGAGATTTGCAAATGGTTCGGAGCTAACGTGAATAGCTGGAAGTTGGAAGAGCGAGTAAGCTTGAAAATATGCTCAGCAAAGGTGAGAGAATATGGTGACACCTAGGTCTCGAACACTATTGGTGGATTTACCCTTGTGAGACAGACACTGACATGATAGAAGTTACAAGTGAATAATAATGATAAGTAAGTAAGCCATTCCATGTTGTGGTCTGTCAGATGTTTTGAAGCTTAAAATCTTTGATCTACTTTTGAATTTCTAGAACTCTGTTAAATAATTATTTGGCCATAAATGTGAACTATTTAAAAACTTTTTGGTGTAAAATTGTATGTGTGCACAGTTCACTTTGCAGTTGGGTTTCTATCATTATCAGTATTAAAGTTTCCTGGAATTCAGGTGGTTGTCTTTGGTTGTTTCTTATGGCTTCTTTATTTTCTCCGTTTCTGTGTGGATTTTGGGCAAAGATTTTTAAGAGACTCTGCTCGATTTGATCTGTGTCTTCTTTGTGATTGAACAAAAATACCTTAACCATCATGAGCAAACTACGTTGAAGGCTGCGTGTACAACAGTCTTGTTTTCTTTGCTTAAGTTATCTACACGGTGGGCCAAAACCCTATGGGGGAGTATTTTTGTCCTACCCTGTATGTCTCTTTCTGATTATGATCAATTCGGCAGCTCCATCTAAACTGGTATGATCTATCTGTTCTTTCTGTTGTTTTAATCAGTACTAAAAGCTGCTTATATCCAGCAGATTCCCACTGTATAACACGTGTTATTGATTATAATTTGCTACTTTCTTAAGTTGATGGTGAATGCTGTGACATGTTTTAGCTAGGATGGGTTGGTCGCTTATGTTGCACATGTCGCATAAATATATATACATATATATATACATATATACATATACACTGTCCCAATAAATCGGGACCCCTTTTTATATTGTGAATAAAACAGGCAAATCTTAATCGATTTTCAAAATTTTAAAACTGTTTTTATCCTGAGATAAGTATCTTACATTGATTCAAATATTAAGTTTCTGGCATGAATATTGACGTCACAATTACGTCATTTGCATCAGAGAATTCATATGTTAAGTACCAAAGAAGTTGTGTTCGGTACTTAACATATGAATTCTCTGATGCAAATGACGTAATTGTGACGTCAATATTCATGCCAGAAACTTCATATTTGAATCATTGTAAGATTATTATCGCAGGATAAAAACAGTTTTAAAATTTTGAAAATCGATTAAGATTTGCCTGTTTTATTCACATTATAAAAAGGGGTCCCGATTTATTGGGACACAGTGTATATATATAAATACAAACGAACAATGTGCTGTGTTATCGTCGTCGGTGTCAATACCACATGGTGAGTGAAAGAACTGAGCATCGAACTGGCGTTGTTCAGTCGGGCGTTGTGTATCCATTGTGTGTGCGTGTAGTGAGTGTGTGTGTGTGTGTGTGTGTGTGGGTGTGTGTGCGTGCGTGTGTCTGTGTCTGTGTGTGTGTGGGTGTGTCTGGGTGAAGAGAAGTGAGTGGATTCGTTTCGATCGGTGATGCACGACACCCGATCGACGACGACGACGCACGGTCTGCTGCATAGCGTTCATTATATAACTGGATGATGTCTATGATAAGTGATGAGATGATGAGAGACATCGATTGATCTGCCACGGCGTATATATATTTATATACATATATCTATATAAATAAAAATGAAACTTTCCAATAGTTCGTCGCATTACCACGCCGAAAGATACGCACCGATTGTTGTGAAAATTTACCAAAACCTTCCATTCAAATAGCACCGTGTCTTAAGATTTTTTCACCCAAAAAAACCCAACCGTTTCCACAAAAAGTGAACTTTGCAATCCGTTCGCCCTCCATTTGCAAATTAAACACGTCCCACACGGCTGCCAGATTTCATAAACGCCGTCTCCAAACACAGCAGCCGAAACATCAATGAGGTCGAGTCCTGTGACGTCATAAGCGAGACGCGATTAATTTACCAAACAGGCCTAGCTTTTCCCAAAGCGGCCTTTGGACTTGGAATGGACGATGCGACGGAGGAAAGGAGCGGAGGGAGCGGGACGAAGACGGTGGGTAGGGAGCGGAGGGAAAGGGGAAGTGGAGGTCAAGAGGGAGGAGGAAGGGGAGGGGGGACGGAGAGGGAGGGGAAGGGGGAGTGGGATGGGGGAGGGGGAGGAGAGGAGAGGGGAGGGTGAGGGGGAGTGGGATGGGGAGTGGAGGCGGAGGGGGAGGGGGAGGGGGAGGGGGAGGGGGAGGAGGAGAGCCTCTTTTCAGCCACAGCAACGCGTGGCCGGGTTCAGCTAGTATATATATATATACACTGTGTCCCAATAAATCGGGCACCCTTTTATAATGTGAATAAAACTGGTAAATATTCATCGATTGTCAAAATTTCAAAACTGTTTTTATCCTGAGATAATTGTCTACAAGTTGGTAATTTATGAACGACCCTCACTACAAATTTACGTCATAATGACGTTGTTAAATTACATATCGAAACCAAATGTCAACAAAAATCGTTAGAGAATGGCGTTCATTTGAAATCTCTGATGCAGATGACGTAATTGTGACGTCAATATTCATGCCAGAAACGTCATATTTGAATCAGTGTAAGGTACTTATCTCAGGATAAAAACAGTTTGAAATTTTGAAAATCGATTAAGATTTACCTGTTTTATTCACATTATAAAAAGGGTGCCCGATTTATTGGGACACAGTGTATGTTTATATATATGACCCTCAATCGATAGATGCCCCCCACCGCTCCAGTAAGTTGAACCTGAGACGTCACCCCCCCCCCCCCCCCCACACACACACACACACTGCTACCCCACCCCCATAGACAAAGATGGACGACGACGTCAGCTTCTCGCTCCTCATCGTCGATCGAGAGCAGCCATCGATTGGCTTCTTCTTCTTCTGTCGTTTTATTTCGTTGGCCACTCACATCATGCAACGCGTCTTCTTTCATCCGATCCCACGTCGTATACATGTAGTATATACACATGTGCGGTCTGTTACAAACAACACAGTCCGTACGTACTAACAATAAGTCCGGCCTTTGTGTGTAGGAAAAGGTACATGTATATAGGCCTTTACCGTACAAAAGAACTTCATCCTCTCTACTTACTTACTTCGGAGGATATTTATGTGCCACGCGGCTGTCGTCTGCTCCTGCATCCACCTGGGACCAGAGCCTTCTATTACAGTAATAGAAGACTCTGCCTGTGGCTATAGAGACAGTGCTCTGGTTAGCACTGGAGGCAGTTGTGCGTTGGCAGCAGCTGCTTGTGCATGGTTGTGTGGAAGCGGTCCTCAACCGGTGATCATGCGATCGTCAGGGCCTTTTAGTAATAATAATTATCAATAGGCTAATTATAGTGGGCCTAATTACGACAATTCATATGGCGCCATATATCGGCCATGACGTTATAACTTACAAGTGCGCCTCACGAACATCTGACTCCGGGATATGCCTCAGCGAACAAATAAGATTTAGACCTAAGTTTTTGATTTGAAAGAGTCCACTGAGGCGGCCGATCTGATGTAACCTACTAGTGGTCGAAGACCGCATGGCTGTTTTAAAGGAATTTTAGAACTGCACAACTCATTCTTTCCTTTTCCATCATCCATGGTAAATTACTTCCATTCGGAGGACACTGACTTTTTTGTAAGTTTTAACTGTAGGCCTACATAAGTGCTTCTACTAGGCCCTACTGCACATTTTTGTACAACTGCGCGTTACAAAAGACCCCCCATCAGAAATTCCTGGCTACGCCACTGACCGTAGCGTTTGACTAAAAAACAGGTCATCAACTATTCTGACGTAGGCCTATAGTCCTATTCTGCTGTAGAATTCTGAATGACATAATTTCACCATAATTATAGGCTAGTTGCCCAACGTGCACGGTGACCTTTCAGTCCCTTCAATAAATGTATATAATATATAACACGTTTATATTGCGCCTTTCAAGCATTCCCAAAAGTGCTGTCTGCGTTCACAACTCGTGCAAACAAATGCGGCTTTCGGTAACCATGGAGAAGCGCATAAAATATTATGTTTGATAGAAAATAATTGTTCGATGAGGATGTCTGATAGATATTCCCTGATGTGCTCTCATCAATGATGTGTGGACACAACTCACGAAAAACACGAGACCAAAATTATTGCCTGTGTGCGTTACAGCAGTGGTTCCCAAACTTCAGGAGGCCGCGGACCGGCAAAAATCTTTGGTGAAGCTCGCGGACCGCTCACTTAGGCCTAAATGGTGATGTCAAACAAAAGCGACCTAAATTATAAAAAGACTAAAATATAAGGCTATTTACAATTAACCTACATTTACATGTCCTTGAAGCCTTATTTGTGTAAGATTTACTATGAGTATTTTTGTTTGAACTGCCGTTTATTTTTCACCTTGGACGTGTTGTTCGAACAAGAAGCCACTTCTGAATCATTAGGCTATCATCTTCGTTCTGAGTTTCTGAGCAATCACGCTCATTTGCTGTGCTTTTTTTATTAGACAACCTGTCCAGATTTGTTGGCTTACGTAACTCACGTTTGCTCATTTTTTTATTCTAAGACGTTTGTTTATATTTAAACTAAAAAAATTATGCTATGTTAGAAAAAATTTAATTCTGCATCTGGCGTTTGCAACGTTATCGCTCACCATTATTCGGGCAAGTCACAATAAGGCGCATTGATTTATTTCAAATTTTTAAATAGTAAGACAGAAGTTTGAATACATTTTGGACAACAATTCAAATAATTTAATAGTTTCAAACAAATAAACTAATAATTACAGTTTATTTTGTTTATTTTTAACTCTTCTCCGCGGACCGGCGATCATACCTCCGCGGACCGGCGCCGGTCCGCGGACCACCACTTTGGGAACCACTGCGTTACAGGAATGACCACAACGCTCTTTGATGTCTACCGACAATCGCCTTCGTGAGGACATAATAAGGCGCTATATAAATGTTCATATACATGCATGCATACATACATAGTTGCATACATACATATTACATACATACATACATACATACATACATACATACATACATACATACATACATACATACATACATACATACATACATACATACATACATACATACATACATACATACATACATACATACATACATACATACATACATACATACATACATACATACATACATACATACATACATACATACATACATACATACATACATACATACATATAGTTTTACATACATAGGCCTACATACATACATAGGCCTACATACATACATACATACATACATACATACATACATACATACATACATACATACATACATACATACATACATACATACATACATACATACATACATACATACATACATACATACATACATACATACATACATACATACATACATACATACATACATACATACATACATACATACATGCATACATACATACATAGTTTACATACATACTAACATACATACGTAGGCCTACATTATATAATTGGCCTGTGTCCGTCCTTGCAATGTAGGATAAACTGGGGATTTGTTTCGTTAAACCGAGAGTCGGAGACCGAGTCTGACGGCGTCAGATATGCTCGTACCTCGGAGGCTATGGGTCGGGACTTAGAATGGATATATATATGTATATATATATATATTCTTGAATATATATATATATAATTATATATATATGAGATTCGATAAATAAGCGCCAACGGAAGTTGGTAGATCAAATGCATACATGTTCTTCCGTTTTTATGCCATGTTGCGGAATTTTATATCGCGTATAGTATACGTACGTACATGCTGGATTAAGGTTGTGGGCATGGGCGGAGACCTAGGGGGACAAAGGGACGCCCCCCCAAAAGGTGTTGGGGACGGCCCATGCATTGGTCCCCCCAATCATTGAGCGTCAAGACTAAAAAAAGGTCATCAACTTTTTTGACGGTGAAAATAGAAATTTTTCTTGACTTTTTGCAAACGTGTGTCGATATACCATGCAAATAAACTCACCCTTAATTTAGATAAAACCAACTTTATTTTATTTAAATCCCACCGGAAAATAAAGCCAAATGACAATCTCTGTTTGCTTATTGATGATATTTCCATCAATCAAGTTGAATCTACAAAATTCTTAGGTGTGCATATAGATCAACATTTGACCTGGAAAGTTCATATTAATCAAATTGCAACTAAAATTGCTAAAAATATTGGTATTATTTCCCGCGTTGCTTATATCTTGCCAAAGACAATTAGAATGAATTTGTATTATACCCTTGTCTACCCCTACCTCACATATTGCAACCTTGTTTGGGCATCGACATACGAATCCAGGCTTCATAAACTTGTAATCTTACAGAAGAGGGCTGTTCGTATAATTGCGGGTATTCGTAAACGGGAACACACTGGCCCTTCCTTTAATGAACTTCATCTCCTGAAAATTGACCAGATAAAGGATCTCCAAATTAGCGAGTTCTTTTTTCGACTCGAACACGGTCTCCTTCCTTCGGTATTCCAAGGTTACCTCCCTCACGCCTCTGACATCCATTCGCATTTCACTAGGAATTCATCTGCTTTTCGCCCTGTCAAAGCTCAATCTAATACTAGGCGGTTTACTATTAAATCTTATGGCACTAAAGTATGGAACACAATACCAATTGACATTCGTCAATCGAGTAGTCTGCAGGTATTTAAAAAGAAACTTCGTGTTCTTCTACTCTCCTCCACTAATGCTACTTGAAGTGCACATGACCATGTGTAGTTAAGATTTTAGTTAAGTACTTAGTTAAGTTTGTTTCTCTATATGCTCTTGACAATATAAGCTTTTCTGCAATCTGTCATCACCTAATTTGTTTTAGTCTCTTTCTTTTAAGCTATCTTGATTAATTTTTCTTGGGACGTTTTTACTTGGGTGACCGTTCCCAGCGGGATGTCCATCCCTTTTGGGCCCCCCTTTGTAGCCAATGCATGCATGTTTTGTACTTTTATTGTTTTCTTGTTTTCTGGTTGCAATAAAGTGAATTGTATTGTATTGTATTGTATATAGTAGCCTACATGTCAAAACAAGGACGACCAAGGAAAAGATGGTTGGACGAGATTCAAGAAACAACATGAATGAATCTGCCATGCATGGAACAACTAAGAGAAGCGACATCAGAAAGAAAGCAATGGAGAAGGCTGGCTATGACGATCGCTAGAGTTCACGAACTGACAGCACAAGGTGACAAGGTGTCGATAAACTGCTTAGGCCTATGCTACATAAAAATTATTCCCTTTCAGGCCTAACTGTCAAAAGTCACACGCCGCTTGCGTGAAATTTTAATTTGCAATTTGCACACAAACAGTGTATTGAATAACAGTGTTCACGATTTTCGGCATTTCTATATATATATATTATATATATATATATATATATATATATATATATATATATGAGCTCTTCATTGAACGACAATTTGCATCGCATCTCTAGTTCTTTCCAAAGCAATTGTCTCTTGCAGTGCATGGTCTTCGTGTATACACCTCCTAATTGACCATGGAGATTGTTTCATAAATACCTGACGACCTTATCATCACGTGCATAACTGCATTATGCTTAAAGGTTTCGTATAATAAGCTTATCACCTTTTAGGACAACCGTTTCCATTTGTCTCAGTGTTCGTGCAAATAAGTCGGAGCCTTGCTTTTGCTTACTGCTTACCTATTTAGTGCTTGTGAGTTGCTGTGTAAGCTAGGCCTATGTTATTATAATTATAGGCTTATGTCTGCGTCCTGCCTTGCTGTAATGTCGATATTTAAGTAACGAAGTCATTTAATGTATGTACACATGAGAAGCCCACATGCATTGCCTGCCTGATAGAGAACGATCAACAAGGTTGAAACAGGTGCAAACATAATCGACGCACGTGTGTGCAACTGTGCACGTGTACAGCCAACTAAAAATATATTGGTTCATAATAAATTATAGAACTACTCTTAAACATTTCAGTTCTAACAAAGGATATAGATATAGTAGGATGTATCATTTCTTGGAAAAACATCACGTGCTTGTCTTCAATAAGGGGTGGCAAGAGCTGAAAAACTGCTCTATATTAGTCTGTATACACAGCGACGAATGTCATTAGGCGCTAGAAGTGGCTATAGATAATGCAGAGAAAATAGGTAAGCCCAGAGCCTTGGAGTAGCCTATATATATATATATATATATAATTATATATGCATGATTTCTGGTGACTGCGGATGAGCTGCATGGGTCCCATTCAGACATAGGCCTATTCCAATTCCCAGCAAATTATATATGTATATAACATACATTAATATAATATATATATATATATATACGCCATTGCCTCTGATGGCATTATGCTGCTGCACGATCTGGTTGTTTGACGATCAAACAGTTCAGTGTTTGGCATCGAGACTAACCGAGTACAACTGGGAAATAACGGACAATTCATGCAATTCATTAGATCATCCAATTAGCTCAAGACTTCCGAAGTCATGCATGCATAGTTGTATAATGTACACCGTGAGTCAAAAAAAAGTAAGCCAAATTGTTTTTCCTATATCTCTAATGCCTGATAACATATCACGCTAAAAATTTTCCAAATATTTAGATAATTGGACGAAGAATATGAGTCCAAAATTTCATGGGATAAAGTTGAACGGATAAAAAGATATGAATCTTTAAACTTCATATGCCGAAATTGCCGTTTACAAGCAATTTTTTTGTCAGATTCAATAAAAAAAAGTAAGCTAAACTGTTTTTATTATATCTCCAATGCCTGATAATTAATCATACTAAAATTTTACAGATATTTAGAGAATTGAACCTAGAAGAGGATTCCAAAATATCATGTAATCAATTTGAACGGATAGAAAGATATGAATATTTAAACTTCATCTCCGGAAATTTCAGTTTTCAGCAAATCTGTTATGGTGTTCGCTGCAGTTTTGATGCCTGATAGTTCCCAATTTTGGTCTTCAGTGATCCAGGAGTAAAATTTTACGGAATATAAAGTGTGGAGCGTGCATAATTAAAGACCGAGTCTACCAGACAACAATCCATGATATAAACGATCTGAAGCAACGCTTGTTGGAAGTGTGGGATGGCCAGAGGATAATCGACGATGCTGTTGCCTAATGGCGCCAGCGCCTCAAGGCTTGCATGCAAGCTAGAGGATGACATTTTGAGCATCTTATTTAATTAAATAATCAAATCATATTGTAGGGGTCATATTGCTAGTTCAATTATCTACATATCTGGAAAATTTTAGAATGATTGATCATCAAGCATTAGAGATATGAGAAAAAGTTTGACTTACATTTTACTGAATCTGACAGAAAATTGCTTGTAAACGGCAATTTCGGCATATGAAGTTTAAAGATTCATATCTTTTTATCCGTTCAACTTTATCTCATGAAATTTTGGAATCATATTCTTGGTCCAATTCTCTAAATATTTGGAAAATTTTAGCATGATATGTTATCAGGCATTAGAGATATATGAAAAACAATTTGGCTTACTTTTTTTTGACTCACGGTGTATATATAGCTTAAACTTAGGATTAATAAGCGAGTTCCATGCATGTGCATATATACCCGAATTAGAAATTGTCGCTGTCGTGCCCATAATATTAGGCTATATATAATGTCATAAGGTATAATCATTATAATGCAATATACATAATACACACTTGTGAAAATATATATCTATACCGCGCGCTTACATGCCACAAAGCTTAAGTTGTGCATGTGAATGTCTGTGTAACAGTGGTGTAGTCCTAAAAAATGAAGTGGGGGGACGCTCTTTATGAAGTGGAGGGACGCTCTTTATAATAATAATATTAGTAGTAGTATTACTATTAATATTCCATTATCCCTGGAAAAAAGTGGGGGGACGGCGTCCCCCCGCGTCCCCCCTCCACTACACCACTGCTGTGTAATACATCTTCTCATGAGAAATCCTGTTCGTTCGTTGTCTGCAACTAATGGTGCGTAACTGTGGAATGCCACATCGCATTCTGACTGAGATAACATTTCAATCAATACAATCATTATATGCATGCATGGGGTAGTGGGTTGGGGGGGGGTTGGATCGGAATCTGCCTTTTGGTATTTGTAATATACATGGATATGTACATGTGTATACATGAATTGTACGTATTATACAATACATGCATTGTATAGCCTCGAGGAAAGACATGCGTCATGCATGGACATGCATGCCCACTCTATAGCTGGTCCAGTGGCGCTGCCAGGATTTCGGTTTGGGGGGGCCGAACTTCCGGAAAAAATATCATTTTTTATGCGCAAAAATTTCTGACGACCTTTTTTTAGTCCATTTTCACCGTAAAAATTTCTGATCACCTTTTTTAGTCATCAGACCCAATTTCGGGGCGTTACCGTCGAAATTTGTCATTTTTACATGGGGAAAATGGATCGTCTATTTTTAGGAGGGCTTAGCCCCCATAAACCCTCCTGGTCATCTCTTTTTCCGTTCTCTCCTCCCAATCATCTCCATCCTCCGGTATATATGCTCACACGCATGGATGGACACATTATCATGGCATAACATATGTACAGTACACACACACACACACACACACACACACATATACATACACGTGCATATACATATATTATACATTCACTATACATATACATATAACAATACATATATATATACACAATATATATATTTATATACACACAAAGCACACATGGACATGTACACGATTATATATAATTATGGCCGATAGTTTAGCCTGTGTATAAATATATATATATAGGCATATATACCGTAACGCGGTTCGACTGAAGCGATCAATGCGATGACCATGCACATGTGTCCCTGTAGATCACAGCAGAACCAGATTTCAATCCTCATGTCGTCTAACATCACATATATATTTTTTATATATATTTATTTATTTTATATATATATATGTCGATTAAACGATGTCATAGAAGTCATGTCATGTCATGTTCTGTGACGACATATCATGATGTGATTCTCCCTTGCATGTGACGTAATGCAGCTGCAACGAATCCTTCATTATATATATATATATATATATATATATATAGGCCTATATATGACAGAAAGGCATGCATGCAGACTGTGATGCAGTATATATGTATATTATGTCAATTGCATCAGACCATATCGTACTGCAGGGGCGACTAAATTGCAGGTATACATAGAAAAGCCGGATTATATAGATTGCAGACAGATAACAAAGAGATACAATATATTATAATATATATATATATATATATATATATCTAGGTTGAAGTTGTTACTGAAAATGCTATACATAAAGGTATACATATATATATATTTATATATATATATAGCTGCAGTGATTGGAAAGTTAGAGGAGGTTTAATAGTTTGCAGGTATATCGATGATTCGACAATTGACCTTCATGAATTAAAGTCTGTATGGGACATCACTCTGTGTTTTAGTTTTATCCAATTAAACAGATTGGTAAAATTCCAGTGTTTCATCGTCCGCTCCTTATAATACCAGTAGAACTAATTTACTCCTAGTAATTATAAGGCATAATATTAGGCTATAGTCTATAGCTCAGGAGCGGATCCATTCCAGGGGGCCAATCCGGCAACGGCCCTCATTTAAAAATTGCATGGGTCGTGGCCACCCATTCGGTTTCAAATTGGCAATAGGGATAGAGGTGCATGCCATGGCATATTGCCCCCATTTTTGAAAAATGCATGGGATGTGGCCCCCACCCACTCGGTTTTTGACCGGATGACTAAAAAAAGTCATCAACTTTTCCTCAGGCAAATGACAGATGGCTAAAAAAGGTCATCAACTTTTCCTCAGGCAAATGACAGTTGGCTAAAAAAAAAGGTCATCAACTTTTTCCGCGGATGAAAAGGTACTTCTTCAGGCAATTGACGGATGACTAAAAAAGGTCATCAACTTTTTTGGCGACCAATGACGAAATTTTTCCATGCCTGTCCCAAGACCAAAGATTTTGCCGCCTCCCTTCCAACAGTTCTTTATCCGCCACTGATACAGCCTACCAACTGCCATGACAGTTGTAGGTAAACCTATAGATGATAATTATATGCTGTTATGCTGTAATCGATTACGTCCGGTCTATATTTATCGATGTGCGTATTTATAACACCGTGGATAGGCTATATAGGCCATAATATAAGAAGCTGTACGCCGATCACGAGCCTTATATTATACATATTTGATGGAGCCTATTACGTAAATCTAAAAATATGCTTCAGTGTACAAAGGAAATGTGTTACGGCCATAACACCGATAACACGCAGCGTCTTACGATATATATATATATATATATATATATATATATATATATAATTACATATATATATACCACCAGGCCCGGCCCTAGGGTTTGCGGGACCAAAGGCAGCAGCGGGTCCTCAATACGGCACTGGTGGGGAGATTCACCTAAGATGGGATATTTAACGTTGTTTTCCAAATTTCTGTTGAGCTAAGAGCACTATTTTAAAATAAACCACACTGATATAGCCTATACATATCTGACTTTCAAATGATGCATATAAATTTTAGCAAGTTTCCAAGAATACAATATTATTGTCATTAAAAACAATTAGGCCTACTAATGTCCCATTTTAAGCAACTATAATTATGCATAAGATAGGACGATAATATCCATAATGTTAGATTGTAAAAATTTAGTAATGTGATATAACATAAGAGAACCTGAAAAGTTTCAATTATCAATAAAATCAAGACAGCAGTAAGCTTACCGTAAGTATTAATAGTTTGCTAGGTTGAGTAGGTCTATAATTAATAATTATATGCGATATAAATGTTATCCGAAACTCGTGACAGACATTCTCTGCATATAGTAGCAGAAATATATGTATGCGTGTCCCATCTTAAAAACCGTCCAATCTTAGGTGCCTTTCCCCTACAACCTTATGTAGGCCCATCGAAGTAATGCAGAATCATCGGCGCCCACATTTAGAGGCCCCGGAAATTGAGAATTTTTAACAATTAAGGCCTGCGTTTTGGTTTTTGACAAATATCGTTGTGTCAAAGCACTGATTATGCTAATTATTATTCACAAAGTGAAACGGATAAATTTACATTTAGACACCTCAGCCTTAGCTCTCCATGGTCTAAATTTCCTGCTTTGCAATTTCTAAGCTCTCGCTAAAATATCACCACTGGCACTAGGGCTATCACTGTGTTTTGACCTCTCCTGCAAAAATGTATGCGGACGTCTATTTGCGAATTTGTAGCAAACTTAGCAGCAGCGGGTCCTCAAGCTGCTTTCAAGCATAAATTTACGCAGTTGATTTCCTGTCACTTGTGTCAATTGAAAGATCCTAAATTGATAAATTTACATTTAGACACCTTGATAATTATTCTATAAACAGGCCAACGCTAAAAATGTAGGCTAGCTGTGATTCGCATTCACGTGGCAAATTGACTAGAAGCATAGTTGCTATGCGACGCAACTATTGTAAATCTCAACAACAAAAATTATGGTCAGCAGCGCGGGGCCCTTGAAGCGCGGGGCCCAAGGCGGCTGCCTCGCTCGCCTTGCCCTAAGGCCGGGCCTGTATACCACATATGTGTAAATATGCGTAGACTACATATATATTTAATATTATATATATATGTGCATATATATATAAGCGAGCGACGTTATTGATCTTCTGACTGTATAAGACTGTGGCACGTAGTCGTCTGTCTATTGTGTGTGTGGCGATAGTAGGAGGAGGAGGAGGAGGAGGAGGCGGTGACGGCAGCGGTGGCGGCTGCAGCGGTGGCGGGTGGCATCGGTGGCCGCGTTGGTATTGCCCGATGCCACCATCGAGTCCATCGACAAACAGACACACGCGCACGCACATACACACAGAGGGCGCTCTCGTTCATCTGTTAGAAGGAGGAGGAGGAGGAGGAGGAGGAGGAAGAGGAGGAGGATGGTGCAGACCACTCTGCGTGGCTCTCATGACGAGATGCCTCTTCCTGCTGCTTCCGCTGCTGCTGCTGCGGATGCTGCTGGTCCACCGACGAATACGATGACGGCATCAGCAGCATCAGCATCAGCAGCATCATCAGCAGCGGCGACCGGGTGATGGTTGTGGTCAGCGGAAGGCAAATGTCTCGCACTGACCGTTAGAAGCGAAGAAGGATGTCCAGCGGTATCATCGGATGTCCAGCGGTATCATCGGATGCTGCTGCTACTGCTGCAGTTGGCGATAAGTTGGCAGCTCTGAGGAAGAAGAAGAGCGGATGAAACAATATTCAGACGTAGTAGGAGTAGGAGGAGGGAGAGGAGACTATTAGGAGTGACGGCGACGTCCGTATCAACCACCGCCACCCCCGCCGCCACCCCCGCCGCCACTCCCGCCGCCTCGGACATTACCGTCTGCTGGTGCAGTGCTGCTGTCTCTAAGTGGACTTAATCGTATTAGCTGCTGCCAGTCGTCGTCTGCTGCGAAGGAAGAAGAAGAAGCGGGAAAGGAAAGAGAGACAGACATATTGGGACAGACAGCGCTGCAGGAAGTAAATAGGTCAGTCAGTGTGATCAAAATATTATTATTTGAAGCATTTTGCACCGTCATCCTCGATAGTTAATTCTTTAGTTGGTGTTAATTAGTTATATATATATATATATATATATATATATATATATATAGGATTAGGATATAACGAACTATATATCCTATATAATTTTATGGGCAATCGGACACGAATCGAATAAGAAATAGGGTCTATATAGGCCTACTAATTTTCAGCTCTTTAGGCTTTTCATCATTTATATAAACCTTGCCATATTGAATAATGCAAATTTTGTGTAAATATATTTATAAATAATGGGTATATAACTATATATAATGTATATTTAAAATTTTATATATTTCACACTGACTTTTCGATTGACTAATTTATTGAATTTTTGAGTTGCTTGCATGATTGTGTTAACTTATAATACTGAACAATATTTCCGCACTCACTATAGCACTAGTGTGACTAGTTGGTTATAAGTTTTACTTCAACTATCCGTATATAAATTCAATCGATAATTTGGTGCCCTATATAGCAAGCGGGAATTTATTTTTATCTCTTTAGGGCCCTCTTTTTGAAACAACGATATGTTGATATTGCGATGATTTGTTAACCTTGTTTTTTTTGGCTGGCTACAAAATAAAACTGTTTGTCTGATTGATTGATCGATCGAACTTCTGATTCTGTCAATATATATAAGGCAGGTCCAAACTCCGACGTCGCCTCTCCCTCTCCCATATATTTGCTGATGATGTTCAGGCTTTTGTCCATGGTCCCTCATCTTCCCAGCTGCTATTAGTTGCTCTTATTGAATCCCTTACTAATCATCTCCACTCATGGATGTCTTCAAATCGCCTTTCGCTTAATACTTCAAAGACTCAATTCATCTGGCTATAGGTACTCCCCAGCAGCTTCAGAAGCTTGATTTCATTCTGCTCTTTGAAAAATTTCCGCTGTTTTCCTTCTCTTCAAGTGTTCGGGACCTGGGTGTTGTAATCGATAGCTCACTTACCTTTACTGAGCATATTTCCAATGTGACACGCTCGTCATATTTCCATTTAAGACGTCTCAGAGCCATTCGTCGCTCTGTCTCCTCCTCCATCTTCACTACCTTAATTCATGCTTTTATATGTTCACGAATTGACTATTGCAATGCTCTCCTCATTGGTCTTCCCAAAGTTCGTCTTTCACCGATTCAGTCGGTTCTCAACTCAGCTGCTAGATTGATTGCCCGCCTTTCCAAGTACTCTCACATCTCTACCTTTATGTTTCATGAACTTCACTGGCTTCCTCTCCGTGCTCGCACACAATTTAAGATCCTGACTCTGATCATAAAGGCTCAACGGGGTCTTGCCCCAAAATATCTCACTAATGTTTTACTTCGTCCTCACTCAGCTTCCTCCCACCGTCCACTTCGTTCATCCAACAGATTTGACCTCTTGGTTCCTTGGTCTAGAACTGTTATGGCTCAGTCTCGATCATTTGTCTCAATTGGTCCTTCTCTTTGGAATGCCCTTTCTCCTTCTGTTCGCTCTACACTTCTTTCTGGTAGTCTCTCCTCTGCTTTGTCTCTTCTCAAAACCTGTTTCTTCTCGCTGGGCCTTGCGCACTGGGAGCGCCTCTGAACAGGGCCGTGTTTAACATAGGTCCATTCGGTGCGGTGCACCGAATGCCCCTGAGAGGAAAGTTTTATTGCTATTGGCCAAATGTCTTCTTGCGAGTCTCCGTGTTACCTAAACCTTTTGTAAAATCAGTAATTAGTGTAAGAAACCAATTAATTTCACTAAGTTCACTGACATTGCGTGCTTGCTTACTGACACGCCACAGCCGACAAACCACGTAGGCTATAGCCTATCGAACAGCAGGTTTTTGTAAAATGACTAATTTTTAAGATCAGGTTTGTTTCAGAATATAAAGTGTTAACGGGCTCTATGAAGTCTACATGTATTATTCCTACTCTTAATCTCAAAACAGTCAGGCCAGTTACTTTGGGCCTTCTAGTAGCCTACTACTCTGTATTAAGTATTTGGGTATGACCAGGGATAAATCATAAGCATAGGCGTAGGAGACGGGGGGTCCAGAGGGCAAATACACCAAATTTCGGGCGTCTGATTTATCGGGCAAGCAGACCCAGAAAAAAGTTTTAAAATTTTTCCGGCACACCTACCGGATGACTAAAAAAGGTTGTCAGAATTTTCGGGCAAAAAGTAACGTAAAATTTTTGAAGATTTCGGTCGGATGACTAAAAAAAGGTCGTCAAAATTTTCGGGAAAACGTAACGAAAATTTTTCTTAAGATTTCGGCAGGATGACAAAAATTTTAAGGCAAAGTCCCATTTTTGCTACCCACTTCACTGCTGGAATGTCCCCTATGCCTAGGATCATAAGTGGAATATGAATAAAAACGTCTTTACTCAGCAAAGAGGTCACACAGAGAGTAAAAGTGTAGCTACCATAAAAGCCCTATAGGTCAATTAAAATTTCTTTATGATAATTATAGGCCTAGGCCTACTTATTTACACATGACCGTAGATTTTGGCAAACCAACGGCCGCTCGAACGACACTATGCCCCTGCGGTAACATTTTGCACCGACACTCGAAGAACCTTAAACACGGCCCTGCCTCTGAACGGTTCACCCTACTAGAGGCGCTTTATAAATGTTTAAATACAATACAATACAAAACCACTTGCTGCTAAGCTGCTTAGCCTCGTTTTGAGTTTTCCGCATCCACCTGTCAATTAAATCATCATCCAATTATTATAGGCTGCTGCTGCATCAACTGTCTTTGTCTCTCCTTTGAACATTTTTCATTTCAATGACATCAGTTCTAACTTATTAGTATAAGCTATAGCTCTATAGTCTCCTCAGAGCACATGTGCTCAATTTCTCTGTCTGTCTCTGTCGCTGTCTCTGTGTCTCTGTGTCACTCTGTCTCTCTGTCTCTGTGTCTCTCTGTGTCTCTCTCCCTCTCCCTCTCCCTCTCCCTCTCCCTCTTCCTCTCCCTCTCCTTCTCCCTCTCCCTCTCCCTCTCCCTCTCCCTCTCCCTCTCCCTCTCCCTCTCCCTCTCCCTCTCCCTCTCCCTCTCCCTCTCCCTCTCCCTCTCCCTCTCCCTCTCCCTCTCCCTCTCCCTCTCCCTCTCCCTCTCCCTCTCCCTCTCCCTCTCCCTCTCCCTCTCCCTCTCCCTCTCCCTCTCCCTCTCCCTCTCCCTCTCCCTCTCCCTCTCCCTCTCCCTCTCCCTCTCCCTCTCCCTCTCCCTCTCTCTCTCCCTCTCCCTCTCCCTCTCCCTCTCCCTCTCCCTCTCCCTCTCCCTCTCCCTCTCCCTCTCCCTCTCCCTCTCCCTCGCGCGCTCTCTCTCTCTCTTCTAGTGTGCATGTCAGGACTCATTCTTCTCCAATCGATCCCATCATGCACTTCTTCATTTGTTTCATATTCCGTCTATGTTTGATTTTCTTCATTCTTCTTCATATCCGCATTTCATGAGAATCTTCTTCCATTCTTCCTTACTCGTCGTCGATGTCTCAGATCTTCCGCACAGCAACACCAGTTACACCACGCACTCCATCGACTCCAGCTCTTCGATAATTATAGATTAGAAATGCATGGCAACAATGAAAGCATCTCCGCCACTGGTCGCACCTTGCCAGTGCCAGTCCCAAGCATGGATAAAGAAGGAGGGAGACACTAATCATCACTGATATGTTAACAGTGTCGTTAAACAGTAACAAGTAACGATGTATCCTTGTCTCACTCCACTTTTCCTCGCTCAGTGTATTATCCATCTATTCTCATTGTACATTCTGTCCCATGCATGTAAAGATGTCCCACTAATCGTCTCTCTCTCCATCCAGTCTAGGCCTATAGTCTAATAAATCCGTCTTAATGCATGTACACGGCTTTCTCCAGACAACTCTCGTGTGTTTTTCATAATTATTCCCGAAGTACACAATTGATACTACATTCTGACAGTGTTCATCTTTTATTGCAGTAGGCTACTCCTAAAAGACTGTTCCCGGTGTTCCGATAACATCCTTTCGTATCCACTCTCTTTCTAAACTCAAATTGATCGTCTCCAAGCTCATGGTCTGTCTTTGCATACATATGCTCTCTCTTCGCTATTGCATTCGTCATGACTTCTTTTGACGCATGAGTGATGATGAGGCTAATGGTTCGGTGATCCTCGCCTGCAGCTATTGCATTTGGTTTCTTTTTTATTGCTATTATGATGGATTGTAGAAAAGCATCTGGTCTTGCATCCGTTAGACACAATGTTGGCTTATCCTTATGGGTCAGTTTGTTCATCGTCCATTGGTTCATCCTCTAGGCCTATATATAGACCTTTTGACCACTTCTGCTATATATATATATATATATATATATAAAGTATTGTCTATTCCTCCCGCTTTGCTCTTTTTTCAGTTCCTTCTGGCAGCTCTTGCCTTCTCTTCTAACATGTACTCCGGTCTGATATATTCTGTATGTCTGTGTTTGTCTTACTGTCTGTCTGTCTCTCTTTCACTCTCTGTCTGTCTTTCTCCCGTGTCTCCTTTTCCTCCTCTTTCTAGTCCTCCTATACCTGCATGCATGTTTATCGTACATTTCTCCACTGCAGTTCTTCACATCTGTAGAGTTCCCTTTTTCGCCTTTTTTTTACTTCATTTGCTTCATTTGACATTTAGGATCATATATTATGCCCTGTTTGTTTACCTCTATTCCTCCTCCTTGACCCGATTTCTTGGATATCTGATTCACCTTTTGTATACATATTGATAAGAGACTGCTGAAACCGTTCAGTCGCAACAGTAAGCTTACTCTACAGAGACAGGTCTCTACACTCTACACTCTACAGTGTCTACACAGACACGAGCATAATATTATAGCCACATGATCTACAACTCAAACTATCAACTGAGCAGTCGATATAGACTATAATTATCACCACGATCGCGTTTTCATGCTCTCTCACAATGCGTAGGTTGCGAATTCACTCGAAGTGCAGCCAAAAATCAATGATATCCTTAACATAATAATAATAACAACAACAACTCTGGAGACGTCATCTGATCAGGAGGCCTCTGCGGCTCCTTGCCCGCAACTACAGCTCAAGCGGTTCAGTCAGGTATACATAATAGACCAAGATCTTTCGACTTGCAGTGGTGGAGGAGCCTTACATGCATAGACTGCATGCCCATGATTTATCGCTATAGCTAATCTGGACGTTACGCACGTGAGCGCTCAGGTGATGAATTGCACGTCAGCAGCCGCAGCAGCACATCCGCAGCACTGCTGCAGGGTGGAAGCGAGGCAGATGGACGTATCGAGCAGTTAAAGCAGGAGGGAGGGCGACCAACCATGCATAATAATTATAGTTCTGCGCACCCAGTAACCGCAACCGGTGCGAACAACACGCCAGCCACCCAACAGTTACTGCCTCATGAAAAATTCAGTTTTAGGGTGGGAAACTCACGACAGTCAATCGTGAAACGTGTCAGTAACACTCATTAATATATTATCGCTGTTCTAAAAATTCATTTGCACATTTTAAACATAATTTTCAATCAGCGTATTGGTACATGTAGCCTAGTTCTACGTTCAAATAGAGAAAATCAGGTGATTGTTAGATGTGAAGAATCTGCTTAAACTCTCACATCGCTACATGTGCGGCAAGCCAATGACGCGTCTTAATGTCTTTCTCGTTGTCACTAAAAACATTCACTCACTCATTCACTCACTCATTCAATCATTCACAATCAAACAATCAGTCAGTCAGACAGTCAATCAGTTAGTCAATCAATCAATCATCAACTGATTGATTGATTGAGCAGTCTAAACGTGTTAAACAGTCTACAAATTTGTAGGCTGTTTAACTGTAACACGTTTAAATTTTCTGTAAACATTATATGATGCAATGAAGTGTCAGATTGAGTACAATTTAAATTTTAAAAGTAATCGTAATCGTAATCGTAATCGTAATCGTAATCGTAGGCCTAATCGTGAATAATTCACAACGCCATTTCAAGAGAAACTCCTCAGACCTGGCAGCACCAAAAAACGACAAAAGAGAAAGGTTTTAAATAAATTGGGATTCACAGACGTCTTCCATTATGTCAATTGTTGTTGCTGTTGTTGCTGTTGTTGTTGCTGTTGTTGTTGCTGTTGTTGTTGCTGTTGTTGTTGTTGCTGTTGTTGTTGCTGTTGTTGTTGTTGTTGCTGTTGTTGTTGCTGTTGTTGTTGTTGTTGCTGTTGTTGTTGCTGTTGTTGTTGCTGTTGTTGTTGTTGTTGCTGTTGTTGTTGTTGTTGCTGTTGTTGTTGCTGTTGTTGTTGTTGTTGCTGTTGTTGTTGTTGCTATTTTTTTGGTATTTTTGGGGGGGGGTATTTTTTTTTTGGGGGGGGGGTTTAGAAGTTTCTGTGTAACTTCACGTTGCCGGTGAATATAGGCTACACGCTCAGTTTAGCTAAACACACTTAATTTGGGGAATAAATACATGTGATGTAAGCCTAATCGTAATCTCGAGATTTCTACAGCGCCCACAAAAGCAAAGTCACGGGAACCAGCTTATTCACAGGCGCTCAATCAAAACAAAATCGATAGGCAGCGGGTCAAGTCCGGAGAATGTAGACCAGTATGCCCTGAAAAACCAAAACACAGTAACTATGACTCTTATAGTAAGGGAGTTACTGTGTTTTGGCTTTTCAGGGCATTTTTTTTTTGTTACCTATAATGACATCAACACATTTAACTTCAGATATACCCTAACAAACCACTGTAAACTTATACCATGTATCCATGTCCACATTCTCTAAACCTTTCCCTTATTCACTTTTACAGTGTATTGTATACGTAAACATTTATAAAGCGCCGCTTGTATAATGTATATAGACCAGGGTGAACCGTTCAGAGGCGTATAGACCGACATGCCTCTCCCATGATAGCTGTATTGATAAACTTAAGCATTGATTAATTATTAATTACATGATTGCATAGACGATTAGACGATTAGACATGCATGTGCACATTGATTTAGGGCTTTTAGGCTCAACGCATTAATGTCTGAACAATAATCAAATGTTATAATGGATGTTATAGGCATGATGGCAGATTGAAGTGGACGTTGGTTTGTTGGTTCACTCGCATTGGATGCCAATCAAGCGGATAAGGATTTCCGCTGACTGCCTCTCCTCTCATTCTTATCACTTTGAAGAGTCAATCCTCCTCTTCCTACCCCACCTCATTCCTCCTAGTCCTCCTCTTCTTCTTTCTTCTGCTCTTCTTCTTCCTCTTCCTTTTCTTCTTCTTCTTCTTCTTCTTCTTCTTCTTCTTCTTCTTCTTCTTCTTCCTTCTTCTTCTTCTTCCTCCTTGTCCTCTTCTTTCCTCCTCCACCTCCTCCTCTCCTTCCTCCTCTTCCTCTCTCCTCCATCTCCTCCTCCTCCTCCTCCTCTTCCACCGCTGCTCTTGAAGACGGTCTTCGGTCAATCAGAACGGCGACCTCCTCTTTCTCCTCCTCCTCCTCCTCCTCCTCCTCCTCCTCCTCCTCCTCCTCCTCTTCCTAATCATCCATCTCGCCATTCTTCTCGTCTTCGACTTCTCTCCTTCTCCACCTCCTCCACCTCCTCGATCCTCTTTCTCCTCCTCCTCATCCTCCTCATTCTCCGCCATCTGATGCTGCTGCTGCTGCGGCGGCGGCGGGTCCTCCTCTTCTTCTTCCATCTTCTCCCGTTACTGCATTTAATGAGAATCGGGCAAATGACTCTGCTCTTGAATCCAAATATGATGCTGCCAAGTGGACCACTGCATTCATGATTCATCCTCCTCCTCCTCCTCTTCCTGATGCTGCTGCTGCTGCTGCTGCTCAAATTATCTCCATCTATTTGTCTTTGCCTATACTGCATTAGGTAATGAGGTCGGCCGATGTATTTCCATAATTAGCTACGTATTCAAGTGCACGCGTGTACACTGTACACTGTATGTAGCCAACTGTGTATAGGCTACGTGCGCATATAATAATGTGCGTCTGCAAAACTATATGCATGCACAGCATTGGCTAAATGTTTGGCACTTTTTGCCCACACTATATAATAACTCGTTTTATTCACGTGATCATCATTGAAGTTTAGTTCGCAGATGATGGAGGTATCTAATTTTGCCTCAGCTATCTGTCATTCCCGTGTACACTGCAGTGCCATGTCGTGAAATCGGGACCTCGTGTACCCCTTCTGCACCACACTGAGGTTAACGCAATCACTTCTGCTGTAAAATGTATAGGGCTCTATAGAAGTGATTCTGAGAAATGCATGGTTCGGCTGTCGATAGGCTACTAATTGATACATGCTATAAATAGATATACCTGTTAAGCAGTGTTAAATTCAGACATCTTTCCCCACCCCTATGAATGACATTCCCAAAAAATTTGACAAAGTGATAATAGTTTGTTTAGTTTCTGTTTACATTAGTGTAAGCCTATTACGTGAGCTGCAATTTACTATTATATGATAAAATATTATTTTCTTTTATACTATATGATACTATCATATAACTATGAATTTAACTTACAAATAATTATATGTACAAATACTTTTTTTACCACTAAATGGCTCCTCTCCAGAGCTATTTCTCAAATTTCAGCTTGTTAAATTTCAAAATGTTTTGTTCCCTGAATACCTAGTAAAACAACATCATTACTACATAGCTTCCAACTTTTGGTAGTTTATTAGTTCTTGCTTGGTTTGTGTAGGCTATCATTTGTTATGATTTCTGCTATAGTGTCCTGGTCAGCAATACAGAACTTCTTGGGCAACAGGGATAAGCTGGTTCCAGTGCTACGAAGTGGGCTTACGTTTAGGCTTATGTAATTATGCTCACATCTGCAGTTAATCATTGTAATAGTACAGCAACAGCAAAATTGAGCTGCTGAACTGATACACAAAGAAATTATCATTGTATACAACTATAATTATTGAAATCTTAAAACACTCTTTTATCAATACTGAAATAAGTTAATAATTTTGCTAAAAGTGACATCTTAACATGGTGCCATTACAATGTGGATACTCAAAACGAAATAATTATTGTAAGTTATAAAGCCTATAAAAAAAATATTTATTGAAGTCTCATGTGACTCTTATCAGCACTGGAAAAGTACGGCTATACTTATTTTTTTAAAGATGACAGCTTAAAATGCTGTCATTGCAGTGTGAAAATTCAAAAGTTTCTGATGGGGGGAGGCCCTCTCCATACTCCTCACCCTCTCGGACGCTTATTCCCCCCCAACCTGGATTCCCCCAGAGGAGGGAACCATATTGAACACTGCTTGTTATAAGGCTATAGAACAGCAGCATGCAGTGTCATGCAGTGATGCACTTCCGCAATGAATGTATATATATAGGCTAACTAAAACTTATGCAGTTTCTAAGACCCGCGTTTTTGTCTGCACTCCCGATCCTTTGTCTATCTATCTATTTCGTATGTGTGTCTGCCTGTCTGCTTTGCTGTCTCTCTGTGTGTCTGCCTGTCTGTTTTGCTGTCTCTCTGTGTGTCTGCCTGTCTGCTTTGCTGTCTCTGATCGCGTGTTTTACTTTTGCTGTTTTCACTTGCATGGGCGGTCCATCCATCCATCCATCCATCAATCTATCATCCATCAATGCTTTCATATTCTTCCATCCGTCCCTTTATCATTGCTTCCTTCATGCGTTCGTTCAGTCCAACCATCCGTGTATACATCGATTCGTATAATATCCATCCATCCATTGATTCATGCTTGCATGAATACATCCTTTCTTTCTTCTGTTCATCATTCCTTCTTTTCTCCTTCTCTTCTTCGTTCCTTTCATTCATCCGCCAATTCATTCTGAACCCGAAGCAGCAGCAGCAGCAGCATCGACCCTTTGTCGACCGCCGTTCTAGTCATTGCCGCTCATGCGAGCATCGAGACAATGGTGGTTGTCACGAACATCTCGTGCAGCCTCCATCAAAGTACAGTGATCAAACTCCAGACATCATCCTATATTATCAGATTGGACTTAAGCAATGTCTGATTAGCAGCAGCAGCAGCAGCAGCAGCAACAGAAGTCTCTAAGTCCAAATACTTAAATCTGAACGTCATCTATGCAGTGATAGATAACGTTTTGATATTATAGACGAAGAGACAGAAGAATAATTGCCATAATAATAGAATAAACGACCGTTAATTAATTCGAACGATGGAAAACAAAGGAAGAAGTCATGCATTGTCATTTGCTTTTGTGCTGTCGTTCGTTTGTCTGCAATAATGCTTTGAAAAGGAAAGCAGTGCAATCAAAATATATACAACATCCGTCCATTATAATTAATATGCTAAATAATTGTTTCTTGAAACTATTTTATGAGTATAATATGTATAAGGAAGGATTTTAGAAGTTTGAAGATGCATTAAACTTATCAAATCCAAGAGAACTAGCCTATTGGTAAATATTTAGTTATTTATTTACTGAGAATTTGATATAGCGCTCCTTCAAGGTTCTACTCAGGAGCGCTCCCAGTTGAAAATTGAAATCGAAATCGCTCGAATCGAATACAAAGTTGTGGTTTTTTGTCGAAACGATTTTGCTTTTCCCAAAAAAGCATATACAAACCCGCTCGTATTCGAATGGAACGTTTTGCGAAAATTTTCAAAACAATCGGTAAAGTACTTTTCGAGATCCTTGATTAGATACAAACTATTTACATTTTTATTTATGTCGATTATACTATTTATAGGCTATTCGTTTAATGAGAAAAGCAGGCCGAGATGGCCTCAGTTCAGTTAGAAGAAAGGATTTATAAGTTCTACGGGAAGACAATAATCTATAAAGAACTCTTCGAATGTAGTTATATTCTTCTTGTGCTGTGGTTTTAGAACATTAAAATTGTTTTGCATGTTAACCGGTCTTTACAGGAAAAAACCATAGCGAGATAATTGGAACGGACGAATGCAGCGATGAGAGAAGAGGAACGACACGTGATGACGCAGCAGCAGCAGCAACCCCTGCCACCGCTCTTTGATTGATGGCCGGAACCGACGAACTGGACGTCGGAGCGTACGGCGGCGGCGGAGTAGGGGGAGGCGGCGGTGGGGGTAACTTCAGCAGCCCCCCGACGGTCCCCGGTCCCACGTCGTCGCCATCGACGCACAATGACGCCGACGTGGACAAGGAGGCAACCGCCACCGCAGCCACCGCTGCCGCCGCAGCCGTCGCCGTCGACGGAGGATTGTTTTCGACGAGCCAAATGGTCCTGTGGGTCCCACACGCGACCATCGCTCTTCTCCTGATCGGCCTCGTGACCGCCTCGTTCGTCCGATTCCACAGCAAGCACGGACACAAATATCGCAAGCCGTCAAACCCTGCGGCGGGCGGTGGAGGAGGCGGCGGCGGCGGCGGCCTCGCCCACCGAGACGCCCCGGCCACCGCGTGGGGGATGCACGACCAGGACAATGCGATCGTCGACATGCGTGGTGGTGTGGGGCTGGACGGTTGTCAGTCACCTGTGACGATGGATGCATCGGGTGGAACGATGGCGATGACACTGGGACGGACGCCGCCCCATGCACCGCCGCCACTCAGTCCGACGACGACGAACCCTCCATTAGACCCCCATCCACCGCTCGACGACGACGCAGGAGCCGTTCAGATCGACTGGTGGGACAGCGGGTTAACCCCCTGCTCCTCCTCCGCCTCGGCGGTGCCAGCCGAGTCCCCACTTGCAGACTGCAAGGCTGGCGAGAACAGCGGACGTTTGCAGAGCAGCAGCGGTGGCGTGTGTAATCCGGTGGAGTCCGGAGGGCGCCGGGGTGGGTCTGGTGCCGGTGGAGGCCGAGGAGGAGGAGGGTTAGAGGCCCCGAGGGCTTTGTTCAGCGTCTGGACTTTGCGTCGAGGTCGAGTGGGAGACATCGTATGTCTGCCGAAAGCAATATCGAAGCCACTGCGAGTGAGCGCCGGCGATTGTACGACGGACGAGTGTCACGAACTGCTTCTTGAGAAACTATAGATTAGAACAACAACACTTCTTCATATTCCTCTTCTTACTACACCTCTTCTTTGTCTTCTTCTTCTTTGTCTTTTACTTCTCCTCTTCTTCGTGCTTAAGACTTTCTATATCATTATATTGAGAAGACTTTTGCCATCGAAAGTTCTCAACGGATGTAGCAGCGTATAATTAAATTCATTCCGCATAAATTCATGACTGGCTCATGTAGGCCTACTGTACAAATGCAAATTTAATTATTTGTTTTTGCTATCTTAAATAATTACATAGAAAGGCTTGCTCAACGTATTGACCTAATTTGGTTTAAAATAACCGCTTGATTGTATATCAAGAACATTCTGCTTACGGCTGATGGCAGAGATAGGGATTGTTTCATTTGATGATTTACCGAAATGTCAAAACTCAGATAAGAAAGCAGCTCATTGGTCCGACCGTCCTACATATCATCCCCGCCTTCCCCGGTATTTTGTTCGAGCTTTATTGATGGCCATGTGTTTGCGAATTTCTGACTAGGCCCTATAACTGAGACTGAGAGCATGCGATGAATAAAAATTCCATTTAAAATGTCAGACTCATTAAGCTTATACTTACCGGTAACATGTATAGGCCTACAGTCTACTGGTTGTTGATTTGCATGCAATTTACTTTTTCTGACCAAAAAATGGCAATATAAAAATAGGCTTAAAACAGCAGGCCTACGCAAAGAAAGGGAGAATCGATATTAAGGTATAGCCTATTAACCATAAATTTGGCTGCATGGCAATCACATGCAGGATGTCTCCTGCTAATTGTAAGCTTACTTTATGAATAGTGTGCAGCCCAATTCAGCGGCACGTCGTGTTTCCTTTCTTCGTGAACTGCATCGATCATTGTCTAGGCCTACCAAATGTAGGCTGCGTATTGGCTCGGTTCCATTTCACATCCTAACCTTAGCGAATAAGCCTAGCAATATAAATGGACCATCGTTTTGCTAATAAATTATCCATCATCAGAAAGCACAAACATCTAATAGGCTAGCTATTATTTTTGTTACATGCTTTAAGTCAGGGGCGCCGTTAGGCGTACGCACTTACGCAAGTGCGTACAGCGCGGAAATGCAAAAAAATTTTTTTTCACAAATTGCAAATTTGTTATAAGCGATGAAATTCTATTGAAATTTTATAATCTATATAATATACTTACTTCCTTACTTACTTACACTCTAATAGAGAGCCATCTTGGCATTGAGCGTCTTATAGCCGCCTAGGCCCTAGAGGTCTATGGATCCTGGGATTTCTGGATGTAAAACCGTTAAAACTTTTTTTTAAATTAAATTTTTGTTTGTATGTGTTTCTATGTGCACTTTTTATAGCCAGGGGCGGATCCGGGGGGACAATCCGGCCATGGCCCCCCATTTAAAACTGCCATGGGACGTGGCCCCTCATTTTGTATGAAATTAGCAATATGCATATGGATGTAATGGCATATTGCCCCCCCCCCTATTCGGAAAATGGCATGGGACGTGGCCCCCCAGTCGGTTTTCAAGTGGAGGAGTAAAAAAAACAGGTCATCAACTTTTTTGGCGGATGAAATGGTATGATTTTCTTCCAAAAAAATTTGGCAGATGACTAAAAAAAACCTCATCAACTTTTTTGGCGGATGAAAAGTACTTCAGCCAAAGACTGATCCCTATTTATTTTCGACCAGCAACCAAATTTCGAAATTTGTTTCACCTGTCCCATCCCAGGTTCTAAGATTTTTGCCCTCCCCCCCTTGGAAGAGTTCTGGATCCGCCACTGGTTATAGCTTAACACTTCAAGCTCTCTACTCCGGCCGAAGCGCTGAACAATTGTGAGTGAAGGACTTGCCCAAGGTCCTTACGCGGCGAGGTGGATTCGAACCTGGAAAATTCCGGCTTCAAGGCGACGATAGCATAGCAATATGCCGATCTAAAGGTATCAAATTGCACCTCCTAAACATCACCCCCGGTAACTTGTACCGTAACCGGTTTCAGATTACCCTCGGACATTAGATTTGCATAGATTTATCCGTCATCCCACTGTGGTTTGTTATCAATATTTTACTCGGAAAAAATAATAGCCTCGAAGCCATTTCTCCATGTAACTTCAGCGGCGATTTAGTATTTTAGTTACAGATGAAAATATTTATAACAAACCAAACCACGAAGTGGGATAACGGATGAAAATCTTCAGACCAAAACAAGAAGCGGGGTTATTTTTCTGATATTTTTAGTCCAATAAATGCGACGATTGATGCAAATTACAGTTTGCAGGGGGGGAATAATGTTTAGGAGGGGGTAATAATTTGAAGCCTTTAGCATGGGCGTCCGCAGGAATTTTTCTAGTGGCGCAAACTTTTATATAATTGTCACATGGTCTAAATTTATTGGGTGACATTTTGAATTTCCATATTACCACGAGAGAATCCTATAGATCCAATCCAACCTAATACGTTATGCGCCCAAAGAAAGATATATTATATAGGTTCAACATGACTGCCTAAAAATGGCTCCATTTGAGGTCGACACAGCCAAAAATGCGCTGGTCGCTGGGTCTCCGCCCCCAGACCCCGCTGGGGAGCTTACTGTAAAGACAAAACCTTTCTCTTTTACAATAACATTTTGATTTTTATTGTTATCCTGGTAGCTTGCGACACTGAAAAACGACTTATTCTTAAAAATTTCGCGACTTTGTCGTTCACAAATAGCTGGCAAACAAGAGCCTAAAATGGCTCCATTTAAGGTCGAAACAGCCAAAAATGCGCTGGTCGCTGGGGCTCCGCCCCAGACCCCGCTGGGGGAGCTTACGACGCTCCCCCAGACCCCCTAGTCGGGATGGGCTTCGTGCCTTCGGCACTCGCAACTTCCCGCTTTCGGCGCCGCCACTGACGACCAATTAGGCCTACAATACAGCGTCCTGGCACTTTTTTACACTTTAAGCAATGTATATGTATATATATATATATATATATGGGATTGGATTGGTAGTATTTACGCCCCCCCCCCTAACCAGAAATCCTGGATCCGCCTCTGAATATAAGCTCGTATCGATCGCTGTTCGCTTCATATTATTTTGTGCAAGTTGTGCGTACAGAAATAAAATCCTGGCGGCGCCGCTGCTTTAAGTCATCGAGTAGGCCTAATTCCCGTCACAAGAACGTATACGAATACGGCAGAAATTATAATTGGAGTCATGTCATCTACATACCACCTGACCTAATTAACCTGGTCCTGTTTAATACCGAATTTGAGTCATAAACTAACTCCTTAACTATCAATGACATTATTGAAAAAGAGGATATTTTAAAACTGGCGATTGGGTTATTGGCATTCGAAACTATTCGCGCAGCAATGCAGAAATAGCTACATACCCGGGTATAGTTTAAAATTCAAATCCATGCACACGCCATAAAAAAGTAGCCTAATGTTTGTATGACATGTCAGTCGTCATTTAGGCCTAGGCCTATATAATTAATTACTGCGTTTATTTACTGTGCTATTGTCTGTCTTTTTATGGGGACAATATGTGCTATTGTCTGTCTTTTTATGGGAACAATAATGTGCTATTGTCTGTCTTTTCATGGGAACAATAATGTGCTATATATTGTCTGTCTTTTTATGGAAACAACAAATAAATTAACAAATCGATTGCATTTACGAATTGCGGCACTCAAATAACAATCTATTAGGCTATTAAATTATGATAGAAGGAATTTTAATAAGCGGTTCTATCGTTGTCTGGATACATAATAAAGTCAAGATCGACTGACTAATTTTAGTAGACGAAAGTCATTTAAAGTCATTTGAATTGATTTTGTAAGTGTGCATGAGTTTCTTAATGGAATTTTGGAATAAAAACTGATGAATGCGCAGAAAAGTCTGTTTTGCATAATCCTAATCTCGAGATTTCTACAGCGCCCACAAAGGTGAAATCACGTCTTTCGTAAACACCCCACCCCCAACTGATGCTTGTCTTGCTTGCAAGAAAGTCAAATCATGTTGAGGCAAACAAACCTCTGAAAAATGGTCAAAGCTCGCTCAGCGTAGCCTTAGTCCTTCCCGTGCAGCTCTGCACATCGGGAAATGCAGTTTCTATAAGCTTATTCTCCAATCTCCAGCGTAGCCTATGTCAAATGAAATATAATACTATAAGCCAAACTAGGCTATATCAGGGCTGAAAGTGGTTTGGAAAAGTTGCCGGGTCTCACTTTGTGAAGCGCCGAAGGCGCGAAGCTGCGAGTGCCGAAGGCACGAAGCCCATACCGACTAGGGGGTCTGGGAGAGCGTCGTAAGCTCCCCCAGCGGGGTCTGGGGCGGAGCCCCAGCCACCAACGCATTTTTAGCTCTGTTGACCTCAACTGGAACCCTTTTTAGGCTCTTTTTTTGCCAGCTATTTATGAATGATAAAATCATGAAAACTTAAATAAGAAGTCGTTTTGCAGAGTCGCAGACTAACTAGTAACTACCAGTATAAGAATGTCAAAATTTTATTGTATAAGAAATGGGCTTAGTCTTTACTATAACCACAAAAGTTAAAAGTTTAGGCCTATAGCCTAACAAGTTTATAAGTATACTGTCATATGGGTAGGTCTACTATATAGAAAAATCATAGGGGCATGTCATATGTAGGGAGTTTTACGAGTACAACCAGTGGCGGCGCCAGGATTTCAGTTTGGGGGCTGAAACCCAAGCCCTTCCTCTCAGGGACGCAAGTAGAACATTTTCCTTAAGGACGGTACGGTAGATCTGCATGCGCTGGAGACGCGAGTGCATGCAGGAAGCTCGTATCGACTATAGGTGGTCCCCCAGAAACCAGCGCGTTTTTCGCTGTTGACATCGACAGGAGCACGTTTCAGGCTCTTGTTTGCTAACTGTTATAAACGATTTTCATGAAATTTTTTTGAATTTCCACATTGCAATAATAGCATTTGGGCTGTCATTTTTACTAAATAGCTCAGCATTTCAATGCTGAAAGTCGTGGATTATGCCTTCAAAAGTGTCCCCTTGTATAGGTCATTGTTTAAATTTTTTGGATATCAGCACTTTAATGGTAACATTTTAAGCTATCGTCTTAACAAATTTCTCATAATTATTTGATTGCTGAAAGAAATGGTTTATGAGTTCAATCATGTTCCTCCATGTTGTATAAATTATCAAATTCCACACTGCAAGGGTATACCAGTTTTGCTGTCGTCCTAGCAAAATTGTTCATGATGGATAAACAGTAGATAACACTTTAGAAACTTTCAATGACATTTTCGAGATATTTTTGAAATATTGGGGTAACAGCATCTCCGTCCACAATCACAAATTTCGGGGTCTCGTGGTTCGTCCCCTGGCCCCTAAGTCTCCACCCATGACTGATGTTGCTAAATGAACACCCCATTTCCCAATGTATAGTTGTGTAGAACTACCGGCGTAGCCCCTCAGCAGGCCGGCGGGCCGGACATGATGCACATAACCTCATCACGGTCTGCGGCACATTCTATTAGCATAAGCATCGGCACGCTATTGTAGAGAAATTCAAAATTGCTGTCCTTGTGAATCTCAGCCCCTTCTTCCGCCAACCCGGGCTCAACACCCTTCTCCCGCCAGCTCGGACTCACACCGGTCCGGACCTCAGTCCCCTTGACCCCCGCGCAGACCTCAGCCCCTTTCCCTCCGCCGCCTCGGACCTGCAGCCTTTTCCTCCCGCTAGCCCGGGCTCAGACTGGTCCGGATCTCAGCCCCTTCCCCCGCCAGTTCGAAACCTCCAGTCCTCTTCCCTCTTCCAGACCGGTTCGGACCTCAGACCGGCCGGTACCATTAGAGTATAAACAAGAGGACTGTATGCATGCATTGCTAGTGTTGAGTCGCAGAGAGAGTCGATGTCCGGGAGTCAAGCCCAGTGGCAATTGATGTCTCACATGTGAGTCGATGTATGACCGTCCGCCGCAGTTGAGGTCCGACAATAAGATAATAATAACTTTTAAGCCGATACATGGACATTCATTGCTTTTTGCTTTGGGATGAGGCTGAGTCACATTTAGGTGCTTAGCCCCCTAATCCCTCCCCTGGTGCCGCCAATGGCATAAGCATTTACACTATGATAATATAGTTGATTTTGTTGCCCAGTTGGTTATTGTCTAGTTTCCTTATTACGAAGTAAGCCGTTTTAGACATTTTCAGCCTTTTGCTTTGAAGGGGTTGAGCCACGTTGCGACCCGGCTGAGACCCGGCAACAGGAGGTCTCCAAAATCGATGCCGGGTCTCAGACCCGGACAGACCCGGTTCACTTTCAGCCCTGGGCTATATTATACGACATCATGGTTCAAACTGTTGGCAACTTCGGAAAGATAATCTTGGGATATATTATTTCTTGTTATTGTGCGTTATGGGTGTGATCCATGGGTTTCTATACACATTGGCACAATTTGGCAGTCGCAGTGAGAAGGCTGACGCGCGTAGACCCACTAGCTGTCACCCACAGCTTAGCTCTTGTGCTTTCATTGCAACACCATTACTGTATAATATATAGGCTAATTGTCGCTCTGTAGGATGACGAAAATTCCTCAGTGCTTTTATGCTATGCCACTCGTTGTAGTCACTGTAGTGGCAGATTTGTGACTTGTCTGACTAAGCAGAAAACTATGGCTTTTGTTAAGCATGTATATTATAATAGGTTAAACGAATCTCCTGGCTGATTAGTGTCGACTGCTCTCAGTAGATGCTTATAATAAGCAACAACAGCCTACCCACTATACCCAGCAAATGCTCGTTCAGTCGCTAAACTAACATTCCCTCTAATTGCCGCGAAGTGCAGCACATCTTAAGTCACAGCAACAATAGAACAACGACGACGTAAAAATGTCGGTCGCTCTTAGCGCCGATAAATTTATGACGGCGAACGGCCGGACCATAAAAGCCAGCAAGACCAGAGCCTCCATAATGCGACCGCCCACCCTCCCCCCGCCTCTCACTCCCCTCTCTTCCCTCCCTACACCTCCCTCCCTCCGTCCCTCCCTTCCTCTCCCTCTCTTTCCCTCCATCCCTGTCTCTGTTTGTCTGCCTGTCCACGACCGTCTGAATCCCAGGCCGTACACAACGGATTGTGACGTCACAGAAGGCGGCTGAATGCATGCAGCTGTTGCTGCTTGGTATGCATTCAGATACACTGCTTTCTAGCTTAAATAGTTAATTAGCCTACTAAAAATTCTATGCTAAGTATGTACGCATACAGAAGTATGTATTTGTGTATATGGACATTTATATAGCGCCTTACAATAACTTCACAAAGGCCTGTAACACAGTTCTAAACAAGGGCATCTTAGGTTACTCTGAGACTGTTTCATGAGATACATGCAGTGCAGAAGCGTGAATAGGAATACAGAGGTGTATATATACCATTATATGCACATGGGCATTTATATAGCGCCTTACAATAACCTTACAAAGGTCTTTAACATAGCTACCCCACATTTCTAAACAAGGGCTTCCTATAGGTGACTCTGAGACTGTTTCATGAGATACATGCATTGCAGAAGTGTGAATAAGCATACAGAGGTACGTACATGGACATTTATATAGCGCCTTACAATAACCTCACAAAGGCCTTTAACATAGCTACCCCACAGCTCTAAACAAGGGCATCTTAATCTCCCTTGATATAATGTGACAAAAGAAATACATTAATTAATGAGTGATTATTTTACAAGACCCATGCATAATAAAATCACAGACAATTATAAATCCCAACAAGCCAATGCACTAGTGTTTTTAATTTTCTCTTCATCTTCTACTTCCTCACAGTTACTTTATCTGAAGCTCTCTTGCAGTAATTATTTAGAAATATGTTCGCAACACAACTCAATGATGTCTGTGCTAGAGATAGCATAGCATAGTTTTACCACAAGGGCATTCTACACAGATAGTACCTGATTTTTTAAAATTGTTGACAAATTGACAAATTCGAGACATTCTTTTGACTGCCTACAGTCAAGAACTTTGCCTCACATTCTTTAGTTACAACAGTTTATTTCCAATATCCTGCAATAAAAACTAAGGAGTCACAGACTCAGACTCTGTAATTTCAACGTCATCACATGCAACTAGACAATAATTCCTGGACAATGTCATCATTTACCTCATTACTATGGCCAACAATATCAGCTCCCTGCAGAATTAAATCTTTCACTGTAATATTGCCATGTGAAGCAAATACAACATGCAGAAGAATAACTATTTTCAATTTTCTCCACATTGCTTATTTATGCCGTTGCTGTCTGAAATCACACAAAATATTAAATAGCCTAAAGCTACCTGGCAAAGTATAATCTTTTAAGTAGGCTGCAGTGAGATTTTTCACTAGCACCATAGCTGCAACATCTTTGTTTGGCGAGAAAGTGACGATATTATAAAAGTCTGCACTGTAGTTGCCTCTTGCAAAGACTGCTGGTGCCCTCACCTGTAATGCATCCGCCCATACACGATGCCTTAGGCTCTACATATATTTCATCCAGAAGTAAGATAACGAGCTTTAACTGGTAATATGCGACTCACCTCTTTAAACTTCAACATTCAGAGTCCTCAGTGTTTTAATCACAGTAGTAATGCGTCAACAGTATAAATACATAAACAATAATATTGTAATCACGAAGTGTAATCCAACGAGAATCAGAAATTTTTTAACGAAGTCATCAGTTCTTAAGAGCAGTTCATCATACGAAGAAATTCCATCGTGTTCTATCCATTTATGAAGTTCTTCGTTTTAACGTGCAGACAGTTCAGGGTCAAAAGTCAAACAAGAAACACTGACATTCTCCTCTGCGTGTTCTTTCATTTCATTGTAGTTTCTACGTCAGATGGGATAGCATGTCTGTGGCATTCTGAAAGTCTGTAAAGAAATCATTTAAAATTGAATTGACCCTCACGGTGCTTAACTTGAACTAACCGACACTCACGACAAAGACTACCCTCGGGACAAATAGTCTGTATTTTTGGTATGCAACAATGACAACTTCGACAGCGCTATACAAATAAGGTTACAAACTTACAATAAGCCCATATAGAATAAATACGAAATTAATTCGGGTGAATTAAAATTATAGTACAAAACTGAGGGTAAACATTTAGGGCAAACCCGAAGACTGCGTGCATATCCATGCAAAGAGTATGGCCGAACGAGACAGCGCTGGAAAAAAACAGCGCTACGGCCTTAGTTTGTCGTTGTCATGGCGCCCTTGTAGCAGCATGGCTGCGTTATGGGGCCATAGAAATTGTCGTCATAATTATTAGTTTCGAATTTATATTGCTCATATTTATTGCATATTTCCCCTATCTATAATTTTATTAACTTGGCCGTTTTACTTAGATCTCGCGTTGATTGCTTACTTACTGAGCGCATTGTATCGTGAAATGCGGCTGATAGGTCGGAGCGCTCTATTTTAGCTAAGTCTTTGGCAACCATAATTATTGTTTTGAGGAGTCTGAATGGTTTCGCGATTTCCGCGTGTCGCTTAGCATAGTAAATTATTTGCCCATTATACCAACGTTATTTTTCATCAATCCTACTTCTATTGAAGCAAAACTTAGGCACTCAGTTTTCGGGATTACCCGTATATCATAAGTATTGCACTGCGTACATAATATTACCACACAGAGACGCAATATCCGTTTTATATACGGCTCATAGCCTATATTCATTTAAGCAGTGCTGACAAATAATAATTATAGCCATTGCAATAGCGATATATCTAGCAGACGGCGAAGATAATCATGTTTTGTAGGGTGTCAACATTACGATGGTCCGTACTCTTCCGATTTTTAACTTAAAACAGTTTTTAGCGTTTTCGGTGGTGTGATACATACCCTGAGATATTCCGACGCATAAAATACAAACAAATTGCAGCGTATATGCAAGATTTAACGACGATTTAAAGTAAAAATTAAATTCGAATCAACCTCGAAATCAAAATATTGATGTTGCAGCCGACTCTTCGTGACGTCACGCGCAGTTTATTTCCGTTGTGTACGGCCTTCAGTAATCTCGATGGTCACGGCCTGTCTCTGCATCTCTCTGTCTCTGCATCTCTCTGTATGCATACGCCAAGTATGACGAATTACAAGCGGCAGCCGACGTCGGTCTATGTGGCCATCACCGGATCCGTCTGGCCAACCCACGCACGCACGCACGCACATACAGAACCCATTTCATGCAAAGCATCGAAAATGTCCGACCGACCGGGTTAGACGACGACGTACTATGCTGATGGAGTCTGATGATTGAAAGCCCCTTCACCTCTCGCAGACGCTTTAATGCGGTTTCCGGCTGGAGTAACACTCCTACCACACACCACGATAAAGGGCCGATATATATATATATATATGTGTATATATATACGTATATATACGTATATATATATGTATATATAGGCCTATATATATGTATATAATATGAGATGGGAACGCGTTGGCGGTTTTTCTGGAAACGAAACGCATTCGAGCGCTAACCAACGTAGTTGCCAGACGGCGTCAGCGTAAACCAACGGCGTAAACAGACCGATTCACCCGCGCACGAATCGATACTACATCTGCGACCAGAATGACAAAGCAAACTGCATGCGGTCAGATAAGGACGCGCAGCTGCGTCAGACGCAACGGAAGCCAACATAATAATAATATGCTTGGCCTTTACTTATCGATTTGCCTTAAGATTACCGTACAAGGTATTGTAACGGACTAGGGCTGAGCGAAAGTTCACCAGGATGCGAGTTTCAGCTCCAGTCGTTCGGGTATCGTGGAATTGTCCGCTGGATAAGGCCTTGGCGGTGAACCAAGGGCTAGCCGACTAGGCTTGAGCGTACTGGTTCGGAACAACAGGGGTCCCTGCAGAACCGGCCGTGGACCGGCGTCGAAGGCAGGACGGACCGTCAGTTCCGTCCCTGCGGCACCAACCGCAGACCGTCGTCGAAGCAGCTCCAACCGCCGACCGTCGTTGAAGGCAGGACCGACCGTCAGTTCTGTCCCTGCAGCACCAGCCGTGGGTCGTAGTCGAAGGCAGGACAGACCGTCAGTTCTGTCCCTGCGGCACCAGGCGTGAATCGTAGTCGAAGACAGGACAGACCGTCAGTTCTGTCCCTGCAGCACCAGCCGTGGGTCGTAGTCGAAGGCAGGACAGACCGTCAGTTCTGTCCCTGCGGCACCAGGCGTGAATCGTAGTCGAAGACAGGACAGACCGTCAGTTCTGTCCCTGCAGCACCAGCCGTGGATCGTAGTCGAAGTCGAAGGCAGGACAGACCGTCAGTTCTGTCCCGGCAGCACCAACCGTAGATCGTAGTCGAAGTCGAAGGCAGGACGGACCGTCAGTTCCGTCCCTGCAGCGCCAACCGTGGATCGTAGTCGAAGACAGGACAGACCGTCAGTTCTGTCCCTGCAGCACCGGCCACAGACCGTCGCCGAAGGCAGGACAGACCGTCAGCTCTCGGCTTACTCGTTTTCCTCTATCTCGGTCTCCCTGCGCGTCGACCGTCGTCGTAGCAGCTCCGTCCGTCAGCTAGGTTGCGGTAGTCGGAGGCCGCACCTCAGTCCCGTGAAGGAATACCCGAAGAGGCCGAGTTCAAAGCTCGAGGCTCAGGTTCAGGCTTTACTCCCTTCACAATAGTATCACTCAACAAACGTTTTACCGTCCGTCAAGCCAGATCATTTAGCCTGACTACTACGCGGTTTAGGCGTTCTTCACCAGGCCATTCGTCTGCCCCGCAACAGCGACACGAGCTTTCTTATATACGCTACCGCGTAGGCTAAAGTCGTCAGGCCACGCCTCCTGGGGTCGGGGTCGTTAAGCCACGCCTCCGAGGTCGGGGTCGTTAGGCCACGCCTCCTGGGATCGCTAGGCTAAGGTCGTTAGGCCACGCCTCCGAGGTCGGGGTCGTTAGGCCACGCCTCCCGGGATCGGGGTCGTTAGGCCACGCCTCCTGGAGTCGGGGTCGTTAGGCCACGCCTCCGAGGTCGGGGTCGTTAGGCCACGCCTCCGAGGTCGGGGTCGTTAGGCCACGCCTCCGAGGTCGGGGTCGTAGGCTAAAAATAGCCTCCCCAAACTTCAACACCCCCCCCTGACCAAATTTTCGAGGACCCCTCGAAGTAAGCAGGGGCCCCGCCCGAAGGGGGAAAGAAGAAATAACGGACAGTGGGCTGGAGGGCTAACATATGCCTACGGTATAATTCAATGCAACCTAAATTTATCGCTGCTACGGTCTGGCAGAATCACAGCGCTAAAGAGCCTATACAACATTTAACTAGCGCCTGGGGACATTAGCTAGTAAAAATCAGACGTGTACGCGCATATCATTAAGCATAGTAAGCGCGGTAATCGGGCAAGCAATACAGTATTACATTTATGTAGCGCATGTGGCGCCATGTACACAACGATAATAGTCAACTACTTAATTAAACAGACATCCGCCGCAGCTCGGATGTGACCAAGCAAAACGTTACAGAACCAGTGCGGCATTAAAACGAAACTGTGTACAAAAATTGCATTCACAATAATGAATCGAATAAGCGACATAAAACGGAGGCTGCGTAATTAAAACTGGCAACCAGCCCTCGCTACAATGCAGCGTAGAATGACAGTATACAAAGTTATCACAATAAAAAGTAAAAGCCAGCATCCTGCTTTCCGAATAAGCGCAATTAAGCGCAGCGGCCCAACGTTCGCCACTGTGGGTGCGGAGTGCCTGTCTGGGCACAACCCCCGGTTTATTTTTCTCTTGGGTGCGGAGTGCCTGTTTGAGCACAACCCCCTGGTTTTTTTTTTGGTTTTTTTTTTTTTTTTACAGCAGTACATAATCAATTGAAACGAACAACAGCGAAATGCGGCTAGCGGGATCCATGATTGCGAGCGGAAAAAATTAGTCGAACGAAATAATAGCAGCCACATGGCTGAAAATAAAAACTTAGCCACGCACGGCTAGAAAAAATTTTTTTTACTAACTTTCCTGCCTCGTCTTCAGTCGTCGTCGTCGATGTAAATCACCTGCGGAGGTGATGCTCGCGGGGTGATGCCTTCAGGGACACAGCCGTCGAAAAGGCCCCGGAGAATGGCGATTGGCCAATGGGGGTAGCGTGGCAGCGCTATCTCGCCAAAACAATCGGCTGTCACAAAGGAGGAGAGTGACCGAGCCAAACGGACTATCTCCGCCGCTTCAGCGCGTGACGTCCCGGGGCTGAAAACAGTCGCGAGCGTGGAGCTCGAGGGCTCCGGGACGGATGCGCTTCCAATCGTATTCGGGGCCGCGGTTGCGGCGTCGTCCAGGTTGTCCAACGGGTCCGGTAGGTCGAACGGGAGGTCGCCGTCTGACAGCAGGTCGGAGACGTCAGGCAGGAAGTCATCCGCGGTGAACATGGCGAATTCCGCGTCGGACAGCAGCGGAAAATCCGCAAGGAGGTCGAGCTCGGCCGGCGTCCCGATGTCCTGGCTAGGCACGGCGACGTTCTCCGAAACGGAGGACGCGGCCGGAGCGGAGTCGGCGACAGGAGGTATGGGCACCTCCCTTACCCGACGTACCCTGGCGGTTGGGCACCTCCTTTCGTGTCGGCGTCTGTGACTCCACACATTCTGACCGGTAAATGGCCGGCCACAGCGGCCGCAGCGATCGTCGTTTTGCGTCTCCATCTTCAGCTAGGACTAACGGCGGAACGGTCCCGTATTACGTTATATAACCAACAAGAGCCGAGAACGCTAGGCTGGGGTCGTTAAGCCACGCCTCCGGGGTCGTTAGGCCACGCCTCCGAGGTCGGGGTCGTTAAGCCACGCCTCCTGGGGTCGTTAGGCTACGCCCCCAAGCTTAGCGCTGCGCACGTCATCAGTGTCAAAAAATGGCATCCGTTTCAATTTAAGTCTGTTTACGAGCAGCCAAATAAGATACACAACTGCAAGGGCGCATGCAATCTTAAATAAAATCTTAAATACAATCTCGAATTGTAAATCGTAGATCTTAAATATAATTTTGAACTCATAAATTAGCGTGACCTAGTTACCGAATGCGTAAGTAGAGCGAAACATTGACGTCATCGTAACCTGCAGGCAATGTTTGGTGCAAAATCAAAAGCTAGCGTGACCTAGTTACCGAATGCGTAAGCAGAGCAAAACAGTGACGTCATCGTAACCAGCAGGCAATGGTTGGTGTAAAGTCAAAAGCTAGCAGGACCTAGTTACCAACAGCAATATTTGTTGCAAAATCTTCCGTTAGCAAGCAAATAAAATAACCTACAAGTCACTTACGAATTCCAACCGCAGTTATAAAGTGCTAAATTAAACTGCAACCCTAAACCATCAGAATTATAACACAAACTGGTTGTCAAAGCAAACCAGACGATTAATGAAACGATTACATGGCTGTCCCTTGTTTATAATTAAAAATGCTTCTTTCCCCAATAAAGGTTTGCTTCCTTTTCACAAAAATAATGTTTTTCACAATAAAAATGACTCTCACCAAAAAAAAACCGAATATCGTTTTCTCAAGGAAAAAAAATGTGTCTTTATGAAAAAAAAATGTTTGCTTCTCACAAAGAAAATGCATCGCAATTTTCTTCGTCACTTGAAATGAAAAATCCCTCTTTTTGGCAATAAAAAGGAACTGCTTTTAACCAATTCTATCCCTTTCTACTTAGGCACGGAATGTCCGCAGCGACCGAGGTCGCTGTCGTCGTGCACTAAGGAAAAACTACACACCCAGGACTCCTTTTCCGCAGATCAGCGTGCGGAACTTTACCGCCATCGCTCGCGGAACCGGGCTCCGTCTACTGGAACCGGGCTGGTCGGCGAGTGGAGCGCCGAGGTCGACCGGGACCGGCCCTCGCTTCGTCGGAGTTTTCGTCATGCGAATTTTCTTCCGTTGCAGGCGTTCTGTTCCTTGGTTGATTGACGACCGGTATGGCTGCGCTTCCATCCTCTGCAAGCGTTCCTTTCCAACGGTGCCCTGGCCGACGGCTCGAAGGTGCTGTGGCCCCGTTCGCTGCTTCTGCGGGTGGTAAATTGGTCATCCCTGCTCCCGTCTCGTTCCATTGTCCTTTCGTCCGCCCAAAGCAGTGGCGGAGTTTATCGACGTGCGACACGAAGGGCTTGGCCTTTGGCGACTTTTGTAGGAGGTAGTTGACTGGGCCGCACGCCCGCAGGATCCTGAATGGCCCCGTGAAGTTACGCTGAAACTTCGGGCTGCGTCCAACGAATTTCCGTGGGCTGAAGTAATAGACCCAGTCACCCTCCTCGAACTTTGCAGGGCGCACTCGCAAGTCGTAGCCATGCTTGCGTCTCTCGGCGTTCTTCCCGAGACTTCGTCTGGCCGCGTCGTACGCCTTCGTGAACCTCTCCGACATTTCGGCCACGTAGGTGGAGTACGTGGTTCCGTTCTCCTCGATGGGTTCCGGCGGCCCGTACACAAGATCCAGTGGTGCCCGGTTCTCCCTGCCGAAAATGAGATAGTTCGGTGAGAACCCGGTTACGTCGTGAATCGAGGCCCGGTAAGCTGCGGCCACGTACGGAAGATGTTCGTCCCAGTCCCGTTGATTCTCGCTCACCACCTTTCCCAACATCGAATTGAGCGTGCGGTGGTATCTTTCGATCATGCCGTTGGTCTGAGGCCGATAGCTGGACGTCCGAACTTTGTCTATCTCCAGGAGCCGACACATTTCGTGGATCACCTTCCCCTCGAAGTTTCTTCCTTGATCCGTCAAAAGCTGAAGTGGCGCTCCGAAGTGGACGACGATCGTTTCCACCAGGGCCTTCGCCACCGTGGCTGCCTCCTGGTTGGGCATCGGAACAGCTTCCGCAAATTTCGAGAAGTTGTCCATCATGGTCAGAATGTAGATGTTGCCTCGTCTGCTCCTCGGATGTGGACCGGTCACATCCACACTGACTCTCTCCCACGGCTCTCCACACGTCATGGGCTGCAGAGGGCCTTGTCTTTGCGGTGCGCCCCGTCGGTACCGACAGCACCCGTCGCAGTGTTGGCAAAACCTCTTCACATCTCGGGACCACCCTACCCAATAGGCTCTCCTGCGAACCTGCCATCGGGTTCGTCTGACGCCCAGGTGTCCACCGGTTATGCCGGTATGCGCCAGCTTCAAGTAGTCCTTCTGGAGGTCCTTTGGCACGAGTACCTGTTCCGACTCGTCGGGCGTCCGTCGGTAGATAGTGTCGTCCCTCAGGTACAACCTATCCCGCTGGTGCCAATAAACTTTCACAGCTTCGCCCTCCTGGAGGATTTCTTGCAAGGTCGGCATGCCTTCGCTCAGCCAAATTCGGACTAGGCTCAGAACAGGATCCTCCTTTTGTGATTTCACGATGTCGGTCGTGCTGTCACTCTCCGTCACCAACTCGGTTACCTCTCGCACGAAGTGATCCGTAGCTTCCGCTTCCTCCCAATGACACTGTCGGCACGGCCTTCTGGACAAGGCGTCGGCGTTGCCGTGCTTGCGTCCAGGTCGATGCAGTATTTCGAAGTCAAACTCGGCTAACTTCTCCAACCATCGTGCTTGTTGCCCAATCGGTTCCGGGGTGTGCTGCAACCATCGTAGCGCAGCGTGGTCCGTTCTGAGGGTGAATCGCCTACCCAGCAGGTACTGCCGGAAGACCTGGGTGAAGTGCACCACTGCCAACAGTTCTTTTCTTGTGATGCAATAATTGCTTTCGGCGTTGGAAAACAACCGACTACCGTAGGCAATCACTCGTTCCTCGCCGTCGATATTCTGGGAAAGTACCCCGCCAATTCCGACATCAGAGGCATCACAGTCCAGGGTGTAGGCAGCATCGTCCATCGGTAGGCTGAGCACAGGCGCGGTAGTCAACGCATCCTTTAGGTGGTGGAACGCCTCCTGGCAATCGTCTCCCCACAGAAACGGCTGTTCCTTTCTCGTCAGAGCGAACAGTGGCGAGGCGACCATGGAGAAACCCCGAATGAACTTGCGATAGTAGGAGCAAAGTCCTACGAAAGCCCGCACCTCCTTTAAACATTTGGGCGTGAGCCACTCGGTTACCGCCAGTACCTTGGATGGATCAACAGAAATCCCCTCCGCCGTCACCACGTGTCCAAGGAAGGATACGGTGCGTCTGAACAGGTGACATTTGCTAGGCTTCAGTTTCAGATTGGCCTCCTTGAGCCTCGCGAAAACCTGGCCCAGTCTGTCCAAATGTTGGTCTGAGGTACTGCTGAAAATGATCACGTCGTCCAAGTACACCAAACACACTTCAAAGTTCAACCCCGAGAGGACGATGTCCATCAGCCGCTGGAAGGTGGCCGGTGCGTTACATAAGCCAAAAGGCATGACCCGCCAACGGAAAGTTCCTCGCCGAGTGACGAAAGCAGTCTTATCCGAGTCACCTGGGTTCATCATGACCTGATGATACCCGCTGCGCAAGTCCAGCGTACTGAACCAACCGGCGCCCGACAAAGAGTCAAGACAGGCGTCGATTCTAGGAAGAGGGTAGGAATCTTTCCGAGTCAGATTGTTCAGTTTGCGGTAATCAATACAAAACCTCAGAGAACCGTCTTTCTTCTTGGCGAGGACCACATTTGCTGCCCACTCGCTGGCAGCAGGTTCAACTACCCCAGTAGCCAACATTTGGTCCAGTTGCGCATCAATAGCAGCCTGATACGGAAGCGGTTGTCTACGCAGAGATTGTCTCACGGGACGAGAGTCCCCCGTGTCGATTCTATGCTGAGAGATCGTCGTCCGTCCCAAGTCGTGGTCGGTGGTCGAGAAGATGCTTTCATATTCGACCAGTAACCCCTTCAGCCGTTCCTTCACATCCGCCGGGACATCCTCGGAGATATCGTCCATTAACGTCCCAACCAAAGAGTCAGCAGTGTCTGTCGGCCTCTCACTGTCATTCTTTACTTCGACCTCTACGGGGTGCAAGTCGCCCAACATTTGGTCGGTCGCTAACAGGGCAGGTTGTTCATTTAGATTCACCACACGAATGCAAGCAACATCAGCATCATCACCAAACACAACTCGGGCTACATGCACACCGGGCTGGATCTCCTTAGATTCAGTCATCCACGCCGATGCCGAAGTCGTCAAATTACGATACTGGGTTTTACAAGGTATATCACACTGCGAACGAGGAAGAACAGTCGTCTCCTCGGCAACCATAACCCTGCGACACCAAAGCGATCCATTGCCCTTGACCAAAGGGATGCGGCGTCGACCAATAAACAATGCACCCTGTCCAAAACCCAAGCGACAACGATGCTGCCTTAGCCAATCCATGCCAAGCATTGGTTCGCCAATCTGGTCAGAGACAAGAAAACTAGTGCCAATGGAGAAGCCTCTAGAAATCACAATTGGGGTATCAAGCCGACCCAAAACTCTAATCTGCGTCCCATTAGCAGCCAAAAGAATGCGAGCGCTGGGCTGGAGCGTCAAACCATCAACATCAGCAGAGGGAACGAGGCTTACCTCCGACCCAGTGTCCACTAGGCAATTTCTTTGTTGTCCGTTGATCGTTCCCCGGATGTAGATCGCGTTGTTCGTCACACCCTAAGCTCTGACTCTCGTGGTATGGTTCGTGACGGTTGTTCCGTTCTGTTCCGACATCGATGGGTCCGATGTGCGTGTGTCGTCACGGCGGTTGGAGAACTGCTGGCGCTGGCGACACCGGCGAGCCACGTGGCCCACCTGTCCGCAGTTGAAGCAGGTTATCCCGCGTCCGGGACCACCTGAAGGATTTCCTCGAGGCGGAGACGGAGGAGTAGGAACGGTAGATGGAACCGTCCGTGGAGCAGTCGGTTCCGCGCCGAAGCTCGTCCGCTGCGAGCTTCGGAGTTCGTCCAGCTGTCTGCAGATCCTTCCTTCCATGTCCTGTTGCCACTTACGTTGCGAAGCGAAGAAACTGTCCAGTTGTGACTGGAGTTGACCACCAGCGTCGCCCTCTTGCGTTCCTCTCACCCGGTTGGCTGGCCGTTGGCGGTCCTCCAAGTCCGACGTCTGTCGATACGCGGACAGGCGTAGAGCTGTTCGATACGCCTCGTCGATGGTTTTCGGTTCCCGTTCTCTCACCTTGAGAGACAGCTCCCGGTCGCGAATTGCTTCGAGGAAGGCATCTTTCGCGAGAATTTCTGTCGTTCCATTGGACGGGACCGGATAGGCAAGAACGACGAGTCTCCGGATGTCGTGCAGCAAGTCGCCGAGAGTTTCGTCAGCTCGCTGCCGGCGGTAGTAGAGTTGCGCTCGGAAGGTCTCTGCCTGACCCTCCGATCCATACCGTTGGCGTAGTCTCTCGACGAGCTGTTCATACGTGACTTCGGTGCTGGCTCCGAAGTCCCAGAGTAGCTGCGTTGCCGCCCGTTCCAAGGAACAGCGGAGGAAGTCGACTTTATCGGCTGCAGTCCATCGGTTGTGTCTTGCGCACACGTCGAATTGTGCCAGGAATGATTCGAGGGATCCAGTTCCGTCGAATTTTCCGGGCTTCATGGGATTCTTCTTCTCGCTGGCCAGGCGACTGACCTTTTCCACGACTTCCGATTCCAGTTTGTCGACGTCCATTTCCGGAAGCAGGAAGTTCTTGCGCTCTTTCTTCGGTAGGTCGTCGAAGTCTATTTTCTCCCGAAATCGGCTGGACTCGACCTCGTAGTCGACCAGGAGGTCCTTTCTTCGTCCGGCGGCGGGTGAAGAGGTCGTTGGGAAGCCAGCAGCATTTCCGTCCATGTCGTCGAACACGGAATTCCACATTGTTGCAGTTTCACGAGTTGTCGTTCTTTTCAAAGACCCCACTTCTGGTACCAGTTTGTAACGGACTAGGGCTGAGCGAAAGTTCACCAGGATGCGAGTTTCAGCTCCAGTCGTTCGGGTATCGTGGAATTGTCCGCTGGATAAGGCCTTGGCGGTGAACCAAGGGCTAGCCGACTAGGCTTGAGCGTACTGGTTCGGAACAACAGGGGTCCCTGCAGAACCGGCCGTGGACCGGCGTCGAAGGCAGGACGGACCGTCAGTTCCGTCCCTGCGGCACCAACCGCAGACCGTCGTCGAAGCAGCTCCAACCGCCGACCGTCGTTGAAGGCAGGACCGACCGTCAGTTCTGTCCCTGCAGCACCAGCCGTGGGTCGTAGTCGAAGGCAGGACAGACCGTCAGTTCTGTCCCTGCGGCACCAGGCGTGAATCGTAGTCGAAGACAGGACAGACCGTCAGTTCTGTCCCTGCAGCACCAGCCGTGGATCGTAGTCGAAGTCGAAGGCAGGACAGACCGTCAGTTCTGTCCCGGCAGCACCAACCGTAGATCGTAGTCGAAGTCGAAGGCAGGACGGACCGTCAGTTCCGTCCCTGCAGCGCCAACCGTGGATCGTAGTCGAAGACAGGACAGACCGTCAGTTCTGTCCCTGCAGCACCGGCCACAGACCGTCGCCGAAGGCAGGACAGACCGTCAGCTCTCGGCTTACTCGTTTTCCTCTATCTCGGTCTCCCTGCGCGTCGACCGTCGTCGTAGCAGCTCCGTCCGTCAGCTAGGTTGCGGTAGTCGGAGGCCGCACCTCAGTCCCGTGAAGGAATACCCGAAGAGGCCGAGTTCAAAGCTCGAGGCTCAGGTTCAGGCTTTACTCCCTTCACAATAGTATCACTCAACAAACGTTTTACCGTCCGTCAAGCCAGATCATTTAGCCTGACTACTACGCGGTTTAGGCGTTCTTCACCAGGCCATTCGTCTGCCCCGCAACAGCAAAATGAAATGTTCAGGGCTTAACGACACTGTTTCATATCGAAGATGATTAGTGTCGGAGGCAGAGAACAACCTCACACTCCACTTTTATATTGCGACCGAGCCACCCGCTGTAAAGATCCCCGCCCGGGAATTGAACCTGGGCCGCCGGCGCGGCGAGCGGGCTACAACCCACTCGACCACGCAGCTTTCTTATATACGCTACCGCGTAGGCTAAAGTCGTCAGGCCACGCCTCCTGGGGTCGGGGTCGTTAAGCCACGCCTCCGAGGTCGGGGTCGTTAGGCCACGCCTCCTGGGATCGCTAGGCTAAGGTCGTTAGGCCACGCCTCCGAGGTCGGGGTCGTTAGGCCACGCCTCCCGGGATCGGGGTCGTTAGGCCACGCCTCCTGGAGTCGGGGTCGTTAGGCCACGCCTCCGAGGTCGGGGTCGTTAGGCCACGCCTCCGAGGTCGGGGTCGTTAGGCCACGCCTCCGAGGTCGGGGTCGTAGGCTAAAAATAGCCTCCCCAAACTTCAACAGTATAATCAGCTCCACCCATAGCCCGCCTAATAGCCCTAGGCCTAGGCCTACATACGACAGCAGCTGCTGCTGACGAGTTGCGACGATGGAAAACGGATGCCGGTGTGTGTGTGTGTGTGTGTGGGTGTGTGTTTGTGTGTTTGTGTGAGTGTGAGTGTGTGGCTTTAAAATAATTAATTACGTCTTGGATCGACCTTTGACCCAGACAATCCGCAAGATGGCGCCTCAATGACCTACTGGAGAATGGAGATAATATTATTGATGGAGGAATCATGAGGATTTATTGGCCTACATATAGGGCCTAGCCGATGTATAGCTTTAGGTTGGCATGGCAAATGAATGTTTTCAGTTTAGAGTGGATGATCCAGGCCTACCCATAGATTGCCAAGGCCGAGATCGACAATCCAATCATCATTCACAACCCAGTTGTTAATGTGGACGTCTCTGGGGAGAAAGTTCCTCCCCCCGGAATGAAAGTCACCTCTTAGGCTCTCCACCTACAAATTTGATAGGTGCCGCTTACATATGATGTAGGCCCAGTGCTTAAAGTGTCGAAAAAGAAGTGCCTGGACGCTCCTTACCTTTCCTTGCTGTGTGGGCCAAATAAGTGGCAGGACGGTGTACAGATTTTAAAATAAGTGCCTGGATGCCGTCCATGACCGTCCAGGCACACTTTAAGCCCTGTGTAGGCCTATGTATGGTAGAGCTAATGGCAACTGAGGGTTAGGAACTTAGGATAAGAGGCATAGGCACTAGTCATCAGTACCACTTGCCCTTGGAAAGACTAAGTATCGAACAAAGCCGTATAACACCTAGGCTATCGGTTCAGATGGACATAGGCTATAATTATATAGTGTAATAAGCAGTAGACCTATAATTTAAATACACCTGATGATAAATTGATAATCATGCATGATATAGGGCTTTTATAGGCTACATAATCCTACATTAGACAACAAAGCAAATACATAAGCCCTTCAATAATTATTGTGCAAAATAAATTGTTTTAAATAGGCCCTAAGCCTTTATTATAGCCCAATAGTTAAGCAGGTATAATTTATGAGGTCACCAGACCAGCTTAAATATCGGCGCTGTAGTAGACCTATATCAAGTCATCAATAACTAAATTGCCTTGTTCTTTCCGCGTAGGTCAAATACGGGAGGTCAAGCCGTTGAAGCCGAGGAGACAGTGTGGTGCTATACGGACTCGCACCAGTTTCTAAACTAGCTCCTTCCACCCTTAAAGACTATTCCTTATTCCATAAATCCAGGACAGCATGGCAGAATAGTCTCACTGGGGTGACTGGCGGACAACTCAGTGATGAAAACGATTTTCAACAAGAATGCTTCATCACGACTTTGAGATTTTGGTTGGATGAATAAAGAATATACTTACTTTACTTACTTACTTCCTAACTCAGTACATCTTTGAGTGTGGACTCAAGATATCAATGATATGTAATCTATTACTAAAAGCAATATAGTGGTTGCAAAAATAGTAAAATAGCGTAAAATAGAACAGCGTTTATATTATATTATACCAGTGAGCATTATTTCATTAGAAATTACTAGATCACGTTCAGTAAGTCAGACTTGGCGCTTTTTGCGTTTGATAATATAGACGTTACAGTAAAATATTTTATCAGTGCCATAAAAGGCCCATAGGAATTATACTTCGGTCTTCTTTTTTCTCTGCCCTTATTAGGCAGGTTCATTATTATGTCCTGCGTCGTCATTCCTATAGATTTTGGGCCTCTTCCTGAAATTTCCCATATCCACTTGTGGTAAACGTGCAGACTGGCTGCCCGTACTCCAAACAATATGGCCGTTAACGAATGCAATAAAATTAGAGCGCGACCTATAGACGACATCGCAACATGCATCCCAACATGCAAAGCGGGAGGGTCGGTTAGGGCTCAGGTTAGGCGTCGTGAGGGTCGGTTAGGGTTAGTTTTAGGGTTAGTGCAGTCATTCTGCTGAAATTGAAGTTGAATTGATGAAAAATGTCGTGGATGGTCGTGCTCTAATTTTATTGCGTTCGTTGGCAGCCATATTGTTTGGAGTACGGGCAGCCAGTCTGCACGTTTACCCCACTTGTTATTATCCAGTCCAGCATCAACCTTTAGTATAAATCGTTGGTAATCTATCGCTTTAGCGTTCTAAATGGGGACAACTAGGATCCCCGAAACACTATTCTCCGATAAAGCTGGAAGTGCACAAACGCCCGATTTCCCCGAAAGCAGTTTTAGGCTATTGAATGTGGTCGAACTCTTGACAACTATTCAGATTTAAATTAAATGTATGTTAATGCTGCTGATAACAGTTTAATGTCAAACAAGCACTTGGTTACGTGTTTTACACAAGTATAGGAAATTGATTTCAGTGATCAGGCCGATATTCGTTTCGGGAAATTGGGTTCCAGGCAGAAGCGCTCGTGACTACAGCGCAGACACTGCATTGGAATGTCATGCTGAAGCGCACAAGCAATTGTGACTGAAGGACTTGCTCAAGGTCCCTACGCAGCGGCTTGAGGTGGATTCGAACTTGGAACTCTCCGGCTCCAAGGCACCGAACTCACCAGTACACCACCGTGCCCCACGATACGTTAGAATGTGTAATTGTTTTGGATGCTAAAATGATGAATTACCAAGCTGGTAGAAACAGGACCTGCAGAGCAAACTGACTTACCTCCATGGATCCTAATCCAGAAGCGCTCCAAGGTTCCAGCGTACCTGTTGTTTTTATAATCTGAATATAGGACAGATATCACTTTCTGAGCAATTTGTGCTTGCACCTGTTTTGCTGTCGGCCATTTTGATTCCTTCTTTTCTTGGCTCAGCCTCAGTGGATTTTGTGACAGCTACATGTATGTGCCTGCTTGTCATGATTGTCTGCATGTTAGATGGGTGGCACATCAAGTGCATGTTGACTTTTTCCAACATTGACAAGTTGCATGCCATGTGTTGCCAGTGTTGGTGGATAGCGTATGACTTTATGAAAGTGCATGTGAATATTTTAGCTGTATGGAGAAAATGGCAAGTCAAGATGCTGCAAAGGAATTAAGGGATCTGAGGCAGTGTAAAGCCAATTACGAGCAAGACTTAAAGCGGTCCTCCCTCGCATACGAACAGCTTAAAGAAGAGAATGAGCAACTTACTGCACAGATGGAAACTTTGATGAAAGAGAATACAGCCAAGTGGGAGGTTAGTTGACATGAAGGCATGTGTTCTTATTTCAGAGTTTTGTTGCTTTTCTCATGACTGTAGTGTAACTAGACTTCCTGTTCTACAGTTCTAAGTGGACTGGCATCTTTGGGCTCCATCGTTTTCCGATAAAATTCTTGTTCTTGGTTCATCCAGACTGTTCCATCTGTTCTCAGTTTAAATGTCAAGGACCAGTAACTGAAAAGTTTGTTTTCCAAGTGCAGTTCATAGGTATGACCAGAGATTATACTTGAGTTAATTAGTGGAATAATTATATGCCTACAGTGCAAAAAAGACTACTTTTGAGTAAATTCTTATTGACCAAGGTTTAGTGTTAAAGTGTGAATGTGAATTTGAAATAAATCCTACTCTATTGTGAGCAGATAGGCATTTTCAAAGTCTTTGAATGACAAGGTATTATAAATGTAAATGAAATTGAGTGCTGTTGGACATTATATTATTTTAGCTGAATGCTATTGGGATTATTTTGGTTCTGGCTCTTTACCATGTTTAGGCAATATCTTCCTAATAAAGGATTATCTGACAATGCCAGTTAGCATCTAGATAAATGATTCCATAGAATACAAAGCTATCTGCCCCAACTTGTCATCCATCAGGGTAAAAACTTGTAAATTTGCTGGTCAGTACCAATTTTGTCAGTGACAGGCATTTAAACAATTGTGTTAGATTTTCTTTTTTTCTTGTTTTAGGAACTTGAACAAGAACGTTATTCGCTGCAAATAAAATTAAGCCAACAAACTAAAATGGCTGACAGCTATATGGAAGATATTGAAAGCGTTAAGGTGTCTTTGATGAGGCAGCAGCAAGCAGTTGGCGAAAAAATGGAAAGGGATCATAGTAATAAAATTGACGCACTGAACAGAAAGGTTGGCTTTGAATGTAGATATTTCTAGAGTTTTTTTGGTCAATTCTGTCACCTTTTGTGTTTGGTGATGTGAAAATGTGAAATGTGAAACTTCTTGTCCGAGTTTTGAAATAAAATATTATTATGATGACTGTCAGTACTGCTGCAAGTGCATCTTTTTAATTTACACTCGTCATTGGAATGTTAAGAGTCTGAACATTTAAGCAGGTATTTTGATTGCATTTCTATGGCAGTTTTAGCAGTGAAATTACATTTGTTTCTTTTACTAGAATTGAAGCCAGTACTTAACATCTTGGAAGCTGGTCTTTGATGCTACTCTAGAGTAGTATCAGAATAATTGTTTTTAAAATGTTTAGTGGCATTTAATTTAAGGAGTTTTCCTACAGTTAATTAAACTGTCTAAAAGCCATGGTTCAATTCTATATAATGGATGTTATTGTTATTTGTTCTTTTCCTGATTGTTAAAAGATCAGCAGTCTGCAGTCAGATGTTGAACAAAGTCATCTGTCAGAAGTGCAGCTCTCACGTGCAAAGGAAGCGCTGCAGAATTTGGTGCATCAACTTCAAGTGGAACTGGAGACACAGTCAAACCTTAAGATGGACTCGTGCAGTGAAGAAGTGGCGATCCTCAATGCCGAGCTGAACACTTTGAAGAAGGATAAGGTGGAAAGCAATTACATTACGGAATTGTCTGTGTAGTGAAGATTCTTTTGTTGCAATCAGTTGTGCATGGTGAAACCAAATGGTTGGGCTGTACGTGCATATGGTTTTGAATTGGAGTTTAAATTATTTGTTTTTCATCTTTGTTGGTGTAATAGCAATTGGATGAGTTATCCTACTTCTCCTAAGAATGTACTCTCTTTACACAGTGGATATCAGTTATCTTAGAGAGCAGTGTGTGACTTCTGGCGACTTTCAAGATGCCCCTGTGTACAGCAGTTATCTCTGTCGCAGTTATCTAACAAAAGTTTATAGAATATAGAGCCTTGAAGGAGGTCAGTTTTCTTCCAATGCCTTGCAATTTTTTAAAATTCTGATGGTATAGTTGCAACAAGGTTGCTCAACTAGTTCTTGACCCTTTTCACTGTGATTTTCAGTGAAACTGAATGCTGTACTGTTTGAAAAATTTAAGCTCCTGATGAGTAAGGATTTAATGGATGCCAGAAGCAAAGCTGATCAATTCGAGATGGCAGTGACAAGGCTAAAGATGCAGCTCAAACAGCAGGTAGAGGAGACTGAAGAGAAACAATGCCAGGCGACATCCTACTACAATTCTATTGAAGTACGTTCTACTGCATCTTTTGAGAATGGTTTCGTTTAGTTTTGCTCAGAAAATTTAGACAGTTTTCTTGTGCTATTTATCTTGAAGATAGAGATCTATGGCAGTCTATCCTAATGTAGCAAGCGCAGTTTTTAACTTATGGATTTTACTTGTCAGTGTAGGCCTTGATTTGGGCACTGTTCGAATTCATGATCGTTGCAAATTGCACAGTGATCACAATGTGGACAGTAGGTGAAGTTTTCTACTGTTAAGGCAATTTTTATAATTAAATGAAAGCTTAAATCTACGGCATGGGATGCTGTTCATTGTTTATAATCATGGATTGTTAATTTGTAAACATCAACATTTGAGAAACTCTGAAATGGCTTTGTTTTACTTGAAGGTTTTATGTGTGGCTTTATTGTTTGCCTGGTTGGGTTTTAGCGCTTACGAGAGGAAATACAGGAGTTAAAGGTGGAATTAGACCTCGCTCGGATGGAATCAAACAACATGAAGAAAAAAGGCAACTCTCTGTTTGCTGAGGTGAGGAGGCTCTGCCAAAAGATTTAGAAATTGTTGTGTTTGTCTGTCTTATCTAATCAAACAAGCCGTTAAAACCCACTGATATTTGAGATCATCCCTGGGCTGGGCAGTATATATCCTAGTAAATAAAATACAAATTGCATATAATTTCTTTCAAGAAATAATTTTCTCTGAACAGCTGCTTTTGAATGCTGGGATACGGCTTGCTTGAAATATTGATTAATTGTTGGATCTCTTCCTGTTGTTCTGAGATATACTTGCTGATTTGTTTTCATAATTGCGATGGTATTAGTTTGATTTCATGTTTTTTAAACACAGGTTGAAGACAGGAGAATTGAGGCTGAAAAGCAGTTGATATCGATGAAAGTACAGAATGAATCTCTAAGAAAGCAGCTCGAGATTACAAAACAGAATCTGTACAGTGTTAAGGTTTGTATTTAAGGTTAAGGTTTGTATCTAAGGTTAAGGTTTGTATTTAAGGTTAAGGTTTGTATTTAAGGTTAAGGTTTGTATTTAAGGTTTGTATTTAAGGTTAAGGTTTACAACAATTTAAGGTTTATATTTAAGGTTAAGGTTTGTATTTAAGGTTAAGGTTTGTATTTAAGGTTTGTATTTAAGGTGAAGGTTTGTATTTAAGGTTAAGGTTTGTATTTAAGGTTAAGGTTTGTCTTTAAGGTTAAGGTTTGTATTTAAGGTTAAGGTTTGCATTTAAGGTTAAGGTTTGCATTTAGGGTTAAGGTTTGCATTTAAGGTTAAGGTTTGTATTTAAGGTTAAGGTTTGTATTTAAGGTTTGTATTTAAGGTTAAGGTTTGTATTTAAGGTTAAGGTTTGTATTTAAGGTTTGTGGTTAAGGTTTGTATTTCTCAGTAGTCTCTTCGACTCCAACAATTTAGATTAGCAACCTCTTCTGAGAATTCTTTCTTTCTAAAAAAAACAATGCTTCCTTTGGAAATGATTGCATTGTGATTTTGTAAAGCAAGTGCTATTCAGATTGGTCCATGCTTTGGGACCGTTTTGTAAAAAAATTAAATTTTTAAAACTTAAAACAATATTATTGAGTAATACTTAATACATTATGCTCAATGTTCATGCATAGAAATCAGTTTTAAGCATGCAAGAATTATGGCTGCATGTCAACGAAGTATTGTTGTTTAGGTGAATGTGTTAAAATTTGGGCCTGGTGCCCTAGCTTGTTTTCAGTGGATACCTGACGGCCCACCAGTTGGGAAGATACTTTCAGAAAGACAAGAATGGATACATTACTCTATATGCAGCATATAAAATGATGGCTTATTTTTCGCTAGTTACATGTACTAATTATTATGGTTCACTTAATTACATACATGTAACGACTTAAGTAATGATGCACATTTTACTCAAGAATCTGCCCTATATTTTGATTTTCATTTCATAAGCAAATTTATGTGTCGAGATGGTGTCAATGCTGCAAAAGCTGTTTTCTCAAGATTTTATTCACAGTTTACTTAATTTTCATTTTCAGATTATAGTACTTTGAAGGACAATGATGATAATATGGATACTTGCTTTCTTGTAGATGCAAGTGGCAGCACTGTTGCAACTGTCGAAAGTCCATGCTGATTTGCATCACATGGAACAGCTTAATATTCAGCTATCGCAGGCCACTGGTGAAGTGAAGTTCTTGACAGGCAGACTACATGAATCGGAAGAGCGAGAGGTATTGAAAATTTGCAAAGCAAGATGTATGGATTTAACGTACTATATAATATGAAACGGACAAAATATTGGTTATACAAGAGAAACGACAATGATGTTTATTCAGAAGCTGATTGACTGTTGTATCTGTTACTATTTAAACAAAGTTATAAACATAATGTTACTATTTCTAATTATATTAAATTCAAATTAATAGAATTTTAAAGTAGCTATTAAATTGAGGGTTAAACGACAACACTGGCTTTAGTATATTGAGCATTTTGATTACTCATCTTTGAAATGAACTTAAACTTTGAAAGAAATTAAAAAAATTCCTGCTTTCATATTTTAATATTTTATTTATCAGAAAGTGCTTCGAAATGAGCTGCTGACCTTGAAAGAGACGACCTCGTCCGATGGTGGAGACGGTTACTACGTTCAGTATCTTCAGACACTACTACAGCGTAAAGAGTAGGCACTAGAACTACATACAAGCTTCATCCATAGAATGTTAACCCTTTAATGCCGGAGGGTATAGGATTTCCCATACCATTTACTACCATCTCCGCATTAAAGGGTTAAACTACGCATCTTTCAATTACACTCGTTCACTATTATTCATTAGTTGGTGCTTAATTTCAACCTAATGCTTTGTTGAACTCGTATGTATGTATGTGCGCTTGTTTTAGCGCTCCTTCAAGATTTCTACTAAGAAACGCTCCCGGCTACAGCGCGGACACTGAGTCGGAGTTCCACGCAGAAGCGTATGGGCAATTGCAAGTGAAGGACTTGCTCAAGGTTCCTACAAGGTGGCTTGAGGTGAATTCGAATCTTCAACCCGCTGGCTGCGAGGCAACGATCATGCCCACTACACCACTGTGCCCCACAATATAAAATAAATGAGACTATCTTTGTTGGCTTTTGTTTGCATTCAATGCCTATAATATCAAGTAGGGCTAGTATCGATAAAAAAAAAGATTTATATAAAAAAATTAGCTTTAATTAATTGATGAAATTTAAAAATTAATATGGTATCTGTTGCGAAAACATGAAAAACTGTTTAAAATGTAGTTTCTGAGTGAGTTTCTACTTTTATTCCATGCAAAACTTCAATCACAATACATCCTAGTGTGCTTGAATAACATAAAGTGAAGTTTTTTATTACAATGAAGACAATAATTGCAGTTGATTGGTTTGGTTGACATCGGTTGTTGTTGTAGACGTGAGATGGTGGACCTGCAGAAGGAATTGCAGACTCAGCGTCTCTTGACAATGGCTGAAGCAGACAACTTGTCCAGATGTGAGCAGAAGCTGTACGCTGCTGAACAGCAGGCTGGTGCGCTGAGGTCACTCAGTGCTAAACAGTCGCTGAAGATCGAGGAGATGAAGCTGAAGTATGAACCAGGTGTGTTCGTTTTTACAGGATTCTTTACGCATTTAAACAAAATGCTGCTTGCTGTGCACATTAAGTTGACACGTTGTCCGCTGATTTGCTGTGTTAAATGACTAAATTTGGGACGTGTTAACACGTCCCTCGCGTCCAACGTGTTAAGCTAGAGTCAAACTTCTGTTTATGTTTATGTTTGAAAACTTCTTTAGAAGACCTGTAACTTATTGTCTATCTGGCTACTTTATTGCCTTTTTTCTTAGCTAAATGCCACCTGTAGGTTTTTGTGTTTGCATAAAAATAAAACTTTTATTAAATTATTTTTTTCCAGATTCCGTCGTCACTGGAACGTTGCGAAAAGTGAGAGTAGAGAAGATACCGCTTTCATCATCTTCCGCTTCCTCTGATAAACCATTAGATGATGTGACTGAGAAGCAGCCAAGACCGAATGCTGAAGACATGGCCGCCAGCGAGCTGCGTTTGACAACAGGCGTAGGTGCAGCAAAGGAAAATGGACCGATTTGCCCGGCATTACCACAAAGGGGCAATGTCGATAAAGTGAGAAACATCCCCGCCTCAGCACCAATGACCAGTCTTCATAACTCGGGACACAACAGCGAGAAAATTGCATCGAGTTCAAGCAGCCTTTCAGCGCAGCCTCTGCCATCTTTGTGTGATTTAGATCAGAAAGAAAACGAGACATCGCCTCTGCTTAAATCGATTCTCGTTCAGCCAAGTGAAATGAATTTGGTTCAGCCAAAGCCATCTGGCGTTTCAAAGCCATCGAAGAAAGTGACCATGTCCCCTGACGTCCAGGTCATCTGTGGACTGACCAATGAGATCTCTCACTGCAGCAGTGGTTTGAAGGAGGATGACGACGACGAGGGGCATACGAAGAAATCAGAAAGTGCTGGCTCAAAGCAAATGAAAGGCAGGCATGCTCAGAGTCGAGTAGTTTCCGTGAAATCGGAAGGTGAACTGATTTCGAAGGATGACTGTAAGACGCAGTAGTCTACTGACATTCAACGATACAAATTCATATTTTGGTATATGAGGATTTTTCAAAGAAGCGTATAGATTTAACCATAAATTTGATCGTAATCAAACTTTGGTTCGTAGTTTTTAAATTTCGTATAAAATCGGTTTAATTTTTCTTAAATATTTGAGTGGTTTAATGCAAGCTGTGGAATATTGAAAGTTACTGTTTATATGTGGAGAAGGGATGCTCTCGGTCCTATTTGTCTGTGCCACTATGATCATGCAAAACCACATTTTCTGTGCAATTGTCTGTCAATCCATTTTCCTACACATTCTATAATCACTTGGAAGCTGTTCTTTAGGACTGCTGGAGTTGGAGCACCTTTGAGTAGTTTCACTGAAAGGTGCTATGTAAATCCGTGAATGAGTGAATTATAATTACTGATACTCTGTAGTTTTTCTACTATGTTGTGGCATAAACAGGAACTATAGAGCTGTAGACCAACACTTGGTCTAACTAGATTACAAAAATCATATAGCTAAAGAATTGCCATGATGCCATGTTTATAGCATGTCACATGTATCTCCTATGTAACTGTTTCGGTTGTGTCGATGATCAAGCTTGTTGTGTAAGTTTTGATTGTCTGCTGCATTTGATGTGATGGAATCTCTCTTTCTAGTTAATTAATTACCAGCATATTATTCGTATGTCGTTATCTTTGGCTACAAGTGATGACTTCTCAATATTTTCATATCTCACATTTCATTAATCATGTACTTCGTGTTTTTATCAATTAACTTTCGAGTGATGACTGGATTTCATTGGCTGTCATACTTGATAATTTCTTTTTTTGCTTGCCACAGTTATTATGTGGGGTGTAATGGCGGCATCAGTGCCTTGGAGCCGGAAAGTTCCAGGTTCAGATCCACTTCAAGCTGCCACGTAGAGACCGTGAACAAGTCCTTCACTCGCAATAATTGCTCGGGCGCTTCGGCGTGAAACTCCGATGCGTAAAAAATTCCCTCACCCTGCTTGGCCCTTCGCGCCTCGCCGATCGTCCTTAGGCTGCTCGTTCGTACCCCCCTCCAAGCCAGCACCAAGTCTTTGCCTATGGTCTACACTCGGAAGAGGGGGCTCGCGTATTGTAGCCTGCTTAACACTAGCGACTAACTGTAGTGGCTTTTAGTAGGCCTACACTCTAAGACTTGTAGTTTAGGCCTCTAAGTGTTGAACCACCGCCTGATTATAAACTGGATTTTACGTGACTATAATTAGCTTGGCTTTGTAGAAATATATAGGTCATAGCTAAGCGTGTACGATGCTGTTATATTTGCTCTGGGCATACAGGCTGCCACCAGAATTATAAGCTCGTTAAGCCTACAGTGAAAAAGAAAGTTGGTTTTGACGTCCCATCAACTGCTATAATGAAGGTCCCGTACGTATGACGGCACCATTCTACTACTATATTCTTCTTTTCCTTCTGGCTAGGATTAATCCCTCGCTGAGAGGCCTATTTATAATAAGCATAATTGCCTACACAATATATATCCTACTGCTGACCAAATACAGATTTCGAGCAGCTCCAGTAGGCTAGAAGACCTATATGCCTATGACAACAAGTAGGCCTATAGATGTTTTATGTTTCCCTAATATAGACTTAATAGTTTATGCCGTATGCCTATATGAAACTTAGGCCTATAAGACAATCGCTGTGCCAGGGATGTAGGCCTATAGGCTACCTATTTCTGGCCACCGTCGACGATGCTGTCTGGCCTGCGCACGCAGCCATGTCTAAAAGTTCAAATTTGTCGGTTTTTAGAAGTCTACTGTTTCACCAATGACTAGGCCTATTATGTTGCCACTGGCTTGACCATGCAGTTATTAAAATCTTTTATTATAACTTTTAGGCCTAATCAACTGCAACCTGCAGGGTAATGCTGTTTTCTGTATCCACACGCTGCTGTGATTTGTCAAAAAGGAATAGGCCTAGATCATCATCTGTGTGTAAAGCGAAATCAAAACGTTCAAGTAAAATGTAAGTCAATGACTCAATGCTAATTACTCTTCGACCGCTCCCCTATCGCGACTCCCCTATCTATAAAGTGAAGATTTTTTTATTACGAAACTAAGCAGTAACACGGTAGTAGTCTACACAAACATGTAGGCTTGTTCAAAAATGCATCATTTAAGATTACGTTTGTGCCAACAAATTTATAGAGAATGCTCACTAGGGGCCAATCCCAAACCAACGCACCCTTTTTCGTTTACATGCATTGATGCCAGGCTCGGCGCCATTCGACAAAATTTTTTTGACCCGGTATTGAAAAAGGTTTGGGCAAACTAATAATCGCATCATGACAAACCCTATGAGTCACAAGTTAGGCCTATTTCAAGCTGGAGCATATATTCTAGATATATGTGCTTAAAACAGGTTAGGCCTTTTATAAATAATTCATGACTGAACAAACATGTGAGTTTGGTGTGTTGACATATTATTATAGTCTATTCCATTGTTTGATACCGTACCTATTGTGAGCTGAGGAAAAAATTATATATATACAAGCACACATGGGTCTATACATTATTCAACGGGTTTTCCCGCAAAATTTTCGTCGTCAGATGAGCGACGAAAATTTCTTGCGGCCTTCGGTTTCAGCCACAAAATGGTCAGGTGAGTGAGTTAAATTGTGTTGAAACAAATTAATCGTCAAGAATAAATAAGCCAGTGTGCACCTTGTTACGGGGTCTTAATAAAACGTAGGTCTATTGATTAACGGAGAGAGAATATCGATCGATATGAATTACTTAAGCTTAGCAATGCTACGTTATTCACTATAACCGCAGTCTGGTTGGCTGGGTGCTGCCTGCGTATTGATCCTAAGAAGAATGCATGATGTCGGCCAAATGCATCATGTATGGTGCATGGATGTATGGGCACTATGGGTGTATGCATCTCACCAGTGACCAAGCTATATTTAGGTCGATAGTATGTTTGAAAATCTCACAACGGTTGAAAGGTAGCACGACAGTAGGCCTAAACTTCCTGCAAATTAATGTATAGGCTTATAGCCTAGGCTTAATGGCGCAAAGCTTAGTTGGACATTCTTATGAGATGCTATCTGTTGTGCAGGGCATATAATTATCTGTGTCAGTAAAGTTCCAAGTTCTCATGATGGTCAGGATCAGCAGTAGTAGGCCTGCGCCGCCTATAGCCAGAAAAATTTAGCGGTTCCATTCCGGCGAGAAATCGCCGAGAATGGAGATGAGCGAAAATAAACAAAACAGGCATAGCATAATTATACACAGAATTTATGTAAACATATCGGCAAGTAGGCCTACATGTAGAGTTGTAGACCTACACATTTGAAGGTTGAACCCGTAAACCTCTCCACCTTTAATTAACCCTCCGGCATTAAAGGGTTAAAGTCCGAATTGCCACTCGTCATGGTGGAGCCAAGCAATAATTACTTGCCGATGGTGGGTGATGCCAGTGCTAGGACAGCCTTTAGCCTACTCTTTATACGGGACATTAAAAGACGTAGGCCTATAGCCTACCCCAGTAGTTCCCAACCTTTTTTGACCTACGGGCCACTTTTTCTAAGTTGGAGGACACGAGGGCCACTTTTTCTTGGTTGAAGGACATTAAAGAGCCACATTGCCAAAATTCAGTTAACTAAAAGTATATAAATTTTTTATTATTGATTAAAAATAGAATGTTTTATGCTAGTTATAGATTTCAAAATAAAATAATGTGTAATAGAAAATAATTATGTGTTGTATCCTGTCAAAATCGGCATTTTATCATATATTTTTGTTATTTCTTTGAGAGACGAGGGCCATTTTTTTAGGCTTGGCGGGCCACTTTTGGCCCGCGGGCCACGGGTTGGGAACCGCTGGCCTACCCATTCAAACACCGCCAATGCTCGGAGTCGTAGGCCTACTTTTGTAGTGCTAGTCCAAAGTGGGATGAAGTCAATATCAAGTGTGAATGCATCTACACTCTACACTGTCTACAGCAACATGTCGGGCTTGAAATTGCTATAGATATGTCTTTGCATGCGTGCGGCATCTGTTGTCAACCATCTGTGGACGTGTCTTAGGCTCTTAGCCTAGGCTAATTGGTGCTCTCGCTACTGTCCAGCAGTTCTCGCAACTAAATTCTCGAGCGCTTTCCACGCGATTTTATATCCCACCATTATAATAATTATATAGTAACTTAAGTTACGAAGGAGGAAGGACTTAGGGCTTCGGCCCCAAACTTAAAATCCTGCTGCGCCACTGACGGATAGGCCTATATACAGTAGAATACATTGCAATTAATTATATGTCTGATCTATTATTTGCCAACAAAGATTAGGCCTATATTCCCTAATCATGTCGCCAGTTCTTCTCGGAAATAGAATAGTGTTCTCAATACGGACCGATCTCTATCCTATTATTAATTATTTATTGCTGTCAATAAATTACTCATCACCGATTTGTATAATTATGAAGTGGCCAAACTATCTTCCTTGTTTCGATAACGCGACTTGCGCGTGAACTGTCAATATTTTTATGCGTTGAAAAAATTGAAACCAAACGCTTTTAAACTGTTATAAATTATAATATGTCTAGCTGTTTCTCACCTGATTATACTAACTTCTCTTCAGATTCGCCTTTCTATAATATTATGACTACTTGCTTTAAAAACCGAAACTATAATTAACAGCTATAATAGGCTATAGGCTACATGTATAGGACCTAAAGCCAAAGGGATAGGCCTATAGTGTGATCTGGAAAATAGCGACTGCACAAAGAAAAAATAGTGAATGAAAATTCATTTTTGCAGCCGATCCAGCATAGTGCACGCTGCACATGCACCATTATAAAAATTAAGGAACTATGCAAAACAAGCGAAGAGAGTTATATAGGGTATATTTGCACTAAAGAATCCATAGTCAACGATAGTCAATAGCCATGTCTCTCTTTAAAACTGTCATGTTGGTTATTTATTTGTTTGTAGGCGAACACGTTAGCGTTGCGTTGCTGAAAATTAGTTTCTTTTGGACGAAACTATTGTCAGCTTCCGGCATAACGCGCAGGTCTTGACAGAGCTCATCATTGTACGAAACTGTTGTACGTGATTCACATCAATTAAGCCTGTCGCTAACAACGTGCAATTCGTCTACAAAGCAAATATCGGAGATACCTGTAGGCGTAAAGAGAACGTCTAATCTGAACGAATTGACCTCTTTCTCCGGACTCAGACCACCCTCCGAACACCCTTTGGACAGATCCTCTGACTCAACACAGCGCTCGTGAATAAGCTGGTGCCCTGCGCTTGGCTTTCGAGAGGCGCTTTAGAAGTTTGAAGCTTACGATTACATTTACGTTTGCGACGAAGCTGTCTACGATTGTCGAATTCTATCGACTCCTACTTTCCATTGATACCCGTCTGGTAGAAACTGATTTGCTGATATTACGCTGATAATCTGAGAAAGGTGAGAGACATGTCAATATTATCAATAAACGTAAATCGTTTGTTTGTATGTGCATTTGTTATAGCGCCCCTTCAAGATTGCAACTCAGAAGCGCTCTCGACTACAGCGCGGACACTGAATCGGAGTTTTTCACGCCGAAGCGCTGAGCAATTGCAGATGAAGGACTTTCCCAAGATCCCTACGAGACGGCTGGAGGTAGATTCGAATCTGCAACCATCCAGCTGCAAGGCTCGCGCACATGCCCACTACACCATCGTGCTCCAAAATCGTAGCCTATAACAGCTGCTGATGCATGATGAAAATATGATTCCGGCTAAACTACCACAATATTCAACTTGCAATTAAATTGAACGATCCTTTCAGAATGCAGCTGTGAACTTGTGAAGCGCTTGATTCTGAGTAGAGTGACACAGTTATGAGGAAAGCGGTAATAATGTGGGGGAAAACCAGCGATAGGCCTAATTGTGTTTGAAGCGGCGGTAAGCTTATACTTTGGGGATGAATGGTCTACTCTATAACAATTAACAAAGCCTGCATGCGGTGATGACCGTGAGGGATAGGAAAACAGGCGTCGTACAATGCATAATTGGCTACTTCTATTAATTATTCCTGAATCGTTAAGGTTACAGGATTTGCACTCGATGCTAATTAGTCATCTCGCTATAGCCTATAATTGAAACTATTTAGTATTGGTCAATGGTCATCTATTCTATTGGACTTAGTCAACTAAGTAGGCCTAGTCTGAATTTAAAACTTCAGATTTTAACATTGCTGCTAAATCTGCTAGCCTATATTTGTTTCAGTGGTTGCAGGCAGGAGCGGATCCAGGGGGGGGAATCCGGCCATGGTCCCCCCATTTAAAACTGCCATGGGACGTGGCCCTCCAATTGGTCTGAAATTATCAATACGCATATGGGTGTAATGGCATATTGCCCCCCCCCGTATTGGGAAAAAAATCGCATGGGACGTGGCCCCCCTTTCGGCGGTTTTCAACAAGCACAACTTTTTTTGGCGGATGAGAAGTACTTTTTTCCTCAGCCAAAGACCGTTGACTAAAAAAAGGTCATCAACTTTTTTGCGGACGAAAAGTACTTTTTCCTTTTTTCCTCAGCCAAAGACTGAGGACTATTAATTTTATTTTCGAGCAACAACGAAATTTCGAATTTTTTTCCACCTGTCCCATCCCAAGATCTAAGATTTTTGGCTCCCCCTTGGAAGAGTTCTGGATCCGCCACTGATTGCAGGGTGAGAATTGCCGGAGGGGGTTGAGGGTTCAACCTTCCAGTCTTTCTTAGGGTTCATAGTAAAGTCTGCTTTTCACGCCCCAACTTCATATTCCGACCCCTAGTTTTTTCCCCACAATTCTCATACTGGTAGATTGGATGGTACGTGACTATTATGCATTGCCAACTTATCACACCCTTAATTGCTTCTTCACCATGTCAAATAAATCCAGCAATCCATTCCATGCTCATGGAATGGAAGGAATCATATAGGCCCTAGGCCTAATTATTATGGGCCTATAACGGGTTACGGGCTTCATACGGGAATTCATAATTTTGGTACTAGAAACATTGGATATTGGAGCTCAATGTAGGCTTGCTTTATTAGAGGGACGTTTAAACATTTCATATGGGCCCTGAATAGCCTACTTTTATAACAAAGTCTCTTGTATTCGTTCGTATAAGTGACCAACAGAAAAGTATATAGGCCTATCGATATAACATAATATTATATAGGCCTAATGACGACGGGTTTTCCCATTCTAAGAATTATGCGCTATCGGGCAACATTAATTTAACCCACATGTGATCCATGTACTGCTGTCTACTCACAATGAGCACTATTATTATTTTGTTATCGATATGCTTTTACCGGGGGCAGAAATACTTCCGTCTCATATCTGTAGGCCTAGAAGACGAGTTTAATCTTGATTCGCGCGTGCATGGTAGTGAGACCTCTTTGGAGCTTGGGCCTGGATGATTTGCTTGCGCTATATGAATATGCCCTTCTTCAAGCGACATTATGTGCACGTGGCAGTCAGCTGATGAAGGCCAGTTTTAGTATTGGAAATTACGCGCTTTATTTACGTAGGCTACACAAAGGCCACTGTGCTTTTGCGCGCACATGTTGGTTGTAGGCCTACGATCGCTTCTTTATGCAGTGACTGCGAAAGATTGAAAGAACGAAGGTTAAGATGGGCTTACACATTCTATCGTGTACACTGTACAGTAACTATGACTATGCGATTGTAAGTCTTAAATAAGAAACTTATTGCGTACCGGGTATACGGTACAACGTACATGTAGGCGTATACGTATGGACTAGCGGCTAGCGTATATCCTTTCGTCTCCTTTCTCTATCTTACATTCTCTTGTCATCGTCTCTCTAGTTATCGTCGATATCTTTGTATGATCGTCATTGCTATTGTTAGGCTACCGTCATCACTAGGCTACTCTAGGTTACATTTTAACATGGTATAACCTACTTTGGTCATCGTCACTAGGTTATATGATTTTCAGTGTTTTCATTATCACAGAAGTCGTTATTTTACTATCAGCATCATCAGCAGCATCATCAGCAGCATCAGCGTCAGCATCGTCAGCGTCAGCATCATCAACCTCAGCATCACGCTACATGTACGTTGTCACTGTATCTCTGTTATCTTTACGCGCTCTGTCTTCTGAGCCATTTTATTCCTCTATATTTACGGATTCATATAGCGCCTTTCACATTGCAGTCTATTCAGAGGCGCTCCCATTGCGAAGAATCCATCGACAAACTCTTCACAGAATGAGCAGAGAAACAGTCGTGAGACTCGTGACCCAAAATACGATCTCAGCACGAGCTATAGCAGGAAGGTCATTCCACAGCAAAAGCGTGGGGTCAAAAGAGGCATAGACACGATAATGTGCTTAATCGTCAGTCCAAGACCGAGGCACTCTATAGAAGCTTGCCATGACGGTCTAAAGAACGGAGAAAGCGTGCAGAGAGAGGTAGCTGTAAATAATTTTTATGATGCTAAATTCACCTGCTTTTTCTAAGTCGCTCATAGCCTATTTTATTTAGCTGTGGCTGGGCTTGGAGCGCCTCTGAGTATGTTTCTTAAAGAGGCGCCATATAAATTCACGAAATTCACGAAATGAATAAATGAATGAATGAATGAATGAATGAATGAATGAACAACGTAACAGCAGAGTAGATCAGCATCCAACGTAATTCTCTTTTTCTGCTATTATAGAAGTCTAATATCTCAAAGGAGCTTGACCCAAAAACGTTTTGCAAGTAAGACAGAACTTTAAACTGAATATGAGTAGTCAATGGAAGACAATTAACGTGTTCAGTCACAAATATGATACCGTATATAGGCTAGAAATGGGGGGGGGGAGTGGCAATCAAACGATCAGCTGCATTAAGTACCAATTGGAGCGGAACCAAAAGAGGTTTTGCAGGCCTATATGCTAGCTGGTCCACAAATAACGAGTCATAGGCCTATAGTAATCAATGCGGATGATATCATCTGCAGTAATGCGGATGATATCATCTGCGGTCTGATGATGGTATCGTTTCATGTACAGTGCTTACCAGCGTTTCTCGAAATAATTATGATGTTTAACATTTTTCTGTAATCAGTCGAAGTAACGCTGGGGGATGAATTTTAATTTTGATGCTTTCAACTTCTCGATCGCCGCGAATGTAGCTTATTCATAAAACTTAATTAGAATTTGGAAAACGACCAACTGAAATAAACGCGTTATACGTTGTTCCATTCAACTTAAATTCTATGTTCATGAAACGATATTTCCCATTCGGTATAATTTCACTTTGCTTCTGAGTAGGCTATATCATAATAGACCTAGGCTACATAATGTCCGCCTCTATTGTATAGGCCTATTCACAGTAGGTCTTGTGGCTAGTATCGTCTGAAACGGTCTTATGATCAATGACGCGGTGAGGGATAGGCTTTCTTCTTCTTCGGCGGCCTGTATGACTTCACAAAGGATTCTCAGTTTCATTTGATTCACAGGGTTTCGAAATTGGGACGTAGGCTAAGCGAACAAGTTGTTTCATAGAACACTATACAGCATAAGTAGCCTAAAGTAGGCCATAAATGCCACAAATGCCACAAATACGTAGGCTAGTTGTTCAGATGCGTCCAGGCTAACATAGTTTATACAACTCAAGATAGCCTACTTTAGACCCGGACGTTTTTATAGAATAATAATTATGTTTTCTATGATTATATTGCAGTGACAGAAGTCGCATTAATATACCGTGTATACTGTATAGCCTGTAACAGTCGTTCCCTACTGCATGAGGAGCATAAATTATAGTCTCTCCGTTTTGAGATACGTGCAGCTCACATCACCTAACGAACTCTACAATTAACATAGTACGTGGCAGTATGGATTCGTATGAACGACTGTTGTGTTAATGGCAGAATAAAGACCGACTGGACATCATATTGAAAGGTCAGAATTCGAACGGTGAGTTCAATCTTGATAATTATTCAACATAACATTGTGCTGCAGGTATAGGCCTAAGAAGCGTTCGTTCACCGGCAGAAAGGTCTGGAACAGGATAACATTAAATCTTCACTAAGACACACTATACTTTTATTTGCAATGCCATGCATTAAGATATTTCCATAGGCCTATGTGCGATCTTATACAAACATTGCAATCCAGCCTCTTTAAAACCGAGATAGGCCTATACATACTCATGCATGTAGGTCTTTAATTCAAGCGCGCGACCACCACCCCACACACATACACAAACATAAACACAGATAGGCCTATGTCACGTACACAGATATGTCACGTACACAGATATGTCACGTACATGTACATCCGTACATGTATACGTACATGCCTCTTCTGATAATTGCCGGTGAGTTGAGGGTTCAACGGTCAACCACGTAGTCTTTCTTATGCCCCATACTTAGTCATCTTTTTATAAATGGAATGGAATAAGCACCGCCAGCTGAACAATATCGATCGCCAGAGAAGTCTGAAACACTCAGAGTATGCTATGTGAGTAGAACGTCTTTTAATTTTAATAGGTAGGCCTACATGTATAACATATACGTTATTAAGTCGTTCTTTCCAAGTTTTCATCCTGTTGGCATAAACGTAAGCCTACTCCTATATTACGGGGAGGGGGTTAGGTGGGAGACGAGACTGATTCTCAGTTAGCCAAATAGAAGCTATTTCGATTCCTCTGACAGGAATAATAGATTGCTCTATTCTATTTTTATCGGAGTTGTTCCTGAATCCTGATAGTCTGAAATAGCCAAAATAATTCCCATCTTTAACTCATTCCCGCCTGAATTGTTCCGATACCTATTGGGTTTATCGGGTCACCCGCGACCCGATCCGGCGGGAAAGAGTTAAGGCCGGAGATACGAATCAGTTGAGTAGCCTAGTAATCGATTAAATAAATATCGATCTTACCATATATCTTCAAGTTTTCTTTAAAGATTATTTATAGAGAAATAATGTCATATGTACATGGACGGAGTTTATCAAGGGCCAGGGGTTTACCCCCCCCCCCTCCAGAACTAGGTCATCAGCTTTTTTGCCGGGGAAAAGGGTATATTTTCACGAAATTTTAACCGATGAACTAAAAAAGTCATCAGAAATTTGGTCGATGAAAATATAATTTCGGTGCCGCTCGTTCTGGACCAAGTATCCTCGCTCCTCCGCAAAGCCAAAGTTAAATTTAGCCTCCCGAGAACTGAAACCAAACTCCGCCCATGCATATGTAGCATCAAAGAACTGTATCATATTGTAATAGGCCTATATAGTTAATTAAAATTGACGAACAGTGTAGGGCCTTTATTTACCGCTGTGGTGGGCCAAAACATCAGGGCTGTATACTGGTAAATTTTGATGCGAGTACACACTGGCCGGGAGGAAATCCGACCCTTTTTGGGCCCGAAAATTCTGACGACCCTTTTTTAGTCATCCGGCCAAAATCTTGAAAAAATTTCATCAATTCGCCTACATTTTTCCACATGCACCCTGATTTACTAGCGTGTGCGGTGCACCCTGCTTTTTACCCGCGTATACCCTACTTTTCGGGAGGTGAGTATACGATGCCGTTTTTCCCCGGAGGTAAGTATACGCCGTATACCCGCGTATACCCTTGATTACAGCTCTGCTAAACATGTAATTTTCACCGCGGTATAAGACTACGCAGCTACGCTAAAGTCTTGTTATCCCCATTGTCACGTTATTTAGCGCGAATATCTCGGATTTATCGCGGAAAAAACTTCCGCGTCATTCTCTATAGTGTCCTGTTTTGAGTTGTGATATAGAGGCCTGCTATATAATATAGACCTATAGTATATAACACATACTTTGTATAGTATATAATATATATAGTTTTTCACGATCAGTATATTATGCTGATCGTGAAAAATGAGCATAAAGTGTACATGTGACAGCACATCGTGCTTAGAACTTCGTGAAGTCGTTTGTCATATGCATGCATGATACATGCAATATAGGCTATTAGGCATATATGCATATTAGGCCTACAGTGCTTGTAGATTACCTGATATGTGATACACATGTAGTAGCCTATACGATATGATTCGATATTATGATAATGATACGAGATAATTATATGAAACAACATGATATACGGTGTAACAAATCACTTCTGGCTTAACGTGCAATCTGCGTTTAAATGTAGATTGTTTCGGAGCGGACAATTCGGAGTGGCAAAGAATTATTTTCATCAATCCAACTTCTATTAACGCAAATTTTTTTCATAAATCCGTCTTCTATTTAGGCAACAATATGTTCATCATTCCAACTTCTATTTAAGCAAAACATTTCGCCGATTTGCTCCGGATTGTTCGTTTCGAATTGTCCGGCTCCGAATTGTCCAGACACCGTTTTACGACATGAAATTGTATGCATGTATGTTGTATAGATGTATGTTTGTGTGCACGTAGTGCGCGCGTGGACTAATATGCAAGTTGGCATGCATAGCCTAATGTGACGGAATGTATGCATGTCTATTGTCTAGCCTACATGTGTATTGTTTGCATGTGTATAAGTACAGGCCACGAGGCCTATATAATATTATTATGCGTAGGCCTACATGTATATATAGATACATATTTATATAGACCTATATGACATGCAGATTTACTGAACGAGTGACTGAGTGACTGGGTGAGTGAGTGACGGAAGTGACTGACTGACTGACTGACTGAGCGACTTAAACAGAAATTCTATGATAGAACTCTAAATTATGGTAGAGAGTGTTTCGTGGTTAGTAGTTGTATAAGCACGGATTCTCGGCCAGCGTATAAGCACGGATTCTCGGCCAGCCCTCCCCCTCACTCCCTCCCTCCCTCCCCCTCCCCTCCCTCCCTCCCTCCCTCCATTAGCCCAGCAGCCTTATCAGTGCAAAGTCCAGCCTATTATCTGTAAACACCAAAGGTCGTCTGGTCCTACCTAAGCATCCTTATCAGCGCAAAGTCCAACCCATGTTCAACACTGATATAGTATACCTCATTAATATTCATGTAGCCTAATTAATATTCATGATGTGCAGTGTCGTCATTGGCAAAGTCCAATCCATTATCTGTAAACACCAAAGGTCGTCTGGCACTAGCTCAGCGGCCTTATCAGCGCAAAGTCCAATCCATTATCTGTAAACTGTAAAGGTCACCTGGCGTATTTCAAACAATGTCGCTGTTTCTAGCTCAGCGTCCTTATCAGCGTAAAGTCCAATCCATTATCTTATTCTGCTATTGTAATACCTAATTCTTCACACAATATTAATTTCTATACCTAATTTGCACACATGCAAAGAGCAGTGTACACACACACACACACACACACACACACACACACACACACACACACTCAGGCCATTCTGTTATGCGCAGCATATTTTGTATCACCAAGAAGCTTCTCCGTGTAAAACAAAACTCTCTTTCATTTATAAATCAACACAAACAGTTTCCTTTAATCTTTATTTTTAAGCATTACAAACAAATTTATGAACCAAGTAGTCGTTAAGACCAGTGTCAAGAGTTAACATATTCGCTACAGCATTAATATTTCTACCTCTCGCTCTATGCAAGGAATACAATATGCAATAATGTCCGCAAAAACGACTAACTATACTTTGTAATTGTCTATCTGTAAAAATCCAACGTTTACAATGTCTATGTAAAAATGTTCTGAAAGATGCTTCTGGAGGATTGCCCAATGAATCAAAGTATTCTCCGTACGACGAGTTCTCCAAGTAAAGAACTATCCAGTGTTTCCCAGGATTTCCGTATGTATCAGTGTTACACACAAGTATTGAAGGGCGACTGGTGTCTACGACCGAAGGTAGACGATCGCTTGCAAAGACGCCAAGAAACATAGGTCGGCACTTTACATCACGATGCAGTATCGATTCTATAGTAATTCCGTCCATCTTAATTAGTATAGTCGAAAATGACGTTCCTCGATCGATCTATTTCAAGTATATTTTCAAACTCGGCAAAGGCAATAACGTTAATTGTCGCGTCTAATGCCTGTGCAAATTTCATATCAAGGCGAATGTTTCCCGGTTTAATAAGATTGAAATGTCCACCTTCTGCCAAGTCGGGTGTTAGGTCAAACGCATACAAAGCATATCCACCTGCGAAGTCTTCTCTCGCTATTTGATTACCCTCATCTCTCATCCATTTTCCAGTGCCCATAAACAGGGAAGCGTAAGCGTTCACAAACTGATTATTAGCAAAATTCGTTTCCAGAGGCTTAATAGATTGCTGCTGACCATCCAAGTACACTTTTAGCTGTGATAAATTCATATGTTTGAAGTTGAACGGATTTTTCGTATAGGTTCCGTTAAAGGCATCGTTGTCAACACAGCCGATAACTATTCGTGTAGGTATCTGTCCGGAGAAAAGACTTTCCTGGGTCGCATCCAAATTTCCTCTTGGCACTGTGAAAGTCTTGCAAATTGCTCTTCGAATTGGAAATTTCAAATTGCCAATCTCTAGCGCCTTCGCATGAGCGAGAAATACCGACGGACTAAGCTTTACTTTTCTAACATATAGCTTACTTTCCAAAATTTTTACTTTGTAGGCAGCCCCCTGTGTTGACGACATCAAGCAGAATGGATCTTTATTTCTTACGAGACGTATTTTTATATTAATATCGTTTGGTAGAAATCGCTCTTGGAAGAAGAGGTCGCTGTGAATTCCGCCTACCATATCAACGACTCGTCCTTCGTCGGTAAGAGCACTACGTTTCTGAAATCCAAGATTTGCAATGTTGGCATCGTGCGGATTTGCATCTTCCAAATGCCTTGCAGTATCCTTGTAGTAGAGAGCCGAAGTGAGCTGAGAGCATTTGGCAGTATCGCCATAGCTAAGAATTGTCTCCAAATAGCTGCGGTATGCATATGTGTTGTTGGAAGAAGTAACCAGCGTATCATTTAAAGTAATGTCGACTTCCGAAAATAGACTGTGCAAGAATAAATTTATCGGTCCGACGTGGTCACCAGCATCAATCGGATCGTTATTCGCTCTTACTATTGCAGCCCTAACATATAATTGTGTATTGGACAAGTCCAAATAGTCTTGGCCAGCACCTGTTATGCTAAATTCTATAGGTGTACCTTGCGAAATGGTAGCTATTGGATTATACTCCACATATGACCCAATTTCAATACTGGTCTGGGTAGGAGGCACGCTAAACAGATCCAATTCGCTCTTTGTGCATTCGCAGGATTGAGGATGAATGAAGGCCATATCTAAAGTTTGCCGAATATGTCTTCCTTGCTTCTTTTGATATTTCTCTTTAGCGATCTTTTACGTCTCTTCCTGCCGCCGCCGCCCTGCATATTGAGATCTTTGGAAGATGTAAATGCTTTTATACCTTCGGGCACACGTCTTTTACTGGACTCCATAAATTGTTCACCATCTGCTACGCAGTGATGTAGGACTCGAGTCCGGCAAAAGACTCGAGTCCGACTCGAGACCGATTTTCTGCGGACTCGGACTCGGACTCGGGCTGTCAGGACTCGGACTTGGACTCGGACTCGAAGCCCTGGACTCGAAATTTGACTCGGTGACTCGGTTTCCGAGTCACGGATATTCCGTGGAACAGGCCACAACCTGTATTGGCACAACAATTAAGACATTTCGTCTGCTTTCTTGATCAATCAAGTGACTCATCTCAAACAAAGGAACCCTTGTAGCCTGCGGGTTTAGGCTAAGTTCGTAAATAAACAACCTGACATTGAAATTATGTCACGGATGGCTGGGCACCGCTGAATATAGGCGAGGGAAGGTAATAACAGGTTTATTTGATGTATAGTCGGTGTTGGGTTACGGGAGGGGCTAGTTGAAGTATTTGAACATGAGCTTATAATAACCTTACATATAGGCCTGCACAAACAATACCAGGCATTCATGGCATGCAAAGGTCTATATCGAGTTTGATATTTTGACACCTCAATTGACTTGGCATTAATATGCTGATCTGATCGAACGAACATAGACTTCTAGTCTATCGAAATGTTTATAACAAATGAGGATAGGAGGTTGGAGGTGTCTACTGGCTACTTGCGGCTGGTGGCTATTAGAACTTCTCTCATCTTGGAATCGGGCACAGAGGTTTAGGCCTACTTAGGCCTACATCTCCATTAATAGATCAGATAGGCTACTACATAATTGGAGGATTGCAACGTGCAGGCAAGGTCGTAGCACTTGGTTGGTCTGAGTTGGGGTATTGGAGTAGCTGATATAATCACAGTGAATAGACGCCATTTCCCAAAACCACAGATTCAGAACATTTACTAGAGTAGGCCTAGAGGCATTGCTGATGGGTGGCAGTTTTTGGTCCCAAATCTCAACATAAGAGACTTCACAATATGCGCTGTTGAACTTAATTGTGTTTTGTCAGTGTAAGGATATTTGTATCTATTTCATTGGGCCAGATTATCAAAAAACGTTATCTAATTCAGTATTTTTAAAGTTCAATTTTGATAAATTACACTTAAAAATACCATTAGCATAATTAGTGTTGATATTTTTTCTATGTCATTATGTTGAGTGTTTCAGTGGATCTTGATGTTACTGGACTCGGACTCGGACTCGGACTCGATCCTTAGTGACTCGGACTCGGACTCGGACTCGAACTCCCTTGGACTCGGACTCGACTCGGACTCGGCTTAGCAGGACTCGGACTCGGACTCGGACTCGGCCCAGGTGGACTCGACTACATCACTGCTGCTACGTCATTAGCAATCTGCAGCCCGGTTCTCAAAACCTGCTTTCCCAAAGCTTTGGCTCCAGTCTGAATAAGAGGCCATGCATTTCTAAAAAGTCCACCAAGAAAGCTACCCAATCCATGTCCTCGCTGCATTCGTGCACCTTGAAAGACTGGCATACCACTGCCACTCTGCTGGACATAGTAATTCTCGTAGTCATGTCGACTCGCATCGCAGCAGAATTGTCGTTTCATTGTAAGAGGTAAGGAATTTTGCAATGTCTAAAGTGAAGCGTTACAATCGCCTTCCCGTATTCGAATGGAACAGTTTTTCCAGTGTCGCTCCTTATATTCACTTCGATAGAGTCGAAATGCTTCTGCTGTAATGGTACGTAGAGTGGCTTTTCGTAGACCATACGAACAGTATCACCGCTATTTCCGAACACGTTAACGATTCTTAGCAATGGAGCTTTTGTATCTCCTACAGGAATTTGTTCTAGCACATTACAATATACGTATAAGGCAGAAAATCCTCTATTGACATCGCCAGCGTGCGAAGCTCTAAAATCAAACGTGTAATCGAGCTCGTCGCCGTAGTTGGTAATAGGATTCTGACGATTTCCAATGCCCGTCATGTCGCACAAGGCTGATGAGAAGTGAATGCTAGCGCCATTGTTTATGTGTCCACAGAATCGATTCGTAATATGATTGTATTTAAAATTTGGAAATGCAGTCAAATCTGAGTCGTCCGCAACGTCTTTTATAAGTTCATTTATGGAATTGGCGACATCGGACAAGCCTTCATAGAATCCTGCTGGTACCTTTAAGGTTTTTTGCAAAGAATTAGGTAGAATGTTACCATTGTCATCTGTCTTCATTTGCAAATATGTAATTCTGCCTTCATTTTTTTGCAGATTGAACCAAGTGTGAGGGTATTGTATTTCGACCAAAGCAACTTCCCAATCGCCGGTCAAGGAAATTGCATTTTCCAATCTTGTAGTGTAATGGGCGACTGTATTCTTGGGATAATATTGCATGGAGCTGTTGCTCGGCAAAGTAAGGAAAAAGTTTGCCATTCTCAATTTTGGGCTTTGTAAGAATACTGATGGAATATATGTCTTACAATTTGTAAGAAAATGTTTTATGGCAACACATATGAAGCTTTACACTGTCTGAAATGAAGTGTCACAATCGACTTCCCGTACTCGAATGGTATTGGATTACCATTGTCGCTCCTCATATCTATTTCTATCGAATCAAATGTCTTCTGCTGGAGTGGCACATATAGAACTTTTTTGTATACTATGTTCACACGTTCACCCCCTTTGCCAGATACGCGAACGATTCGGAGTAAGGGTGCTTTGGTATCGCCAATGGGAATATGTTCCAATATGTTGCAATATACGTAAATGGAGCAAAATCCGCCGTCTAGATCACAGACATTTTCAGACACCCATTTAAAATCTTTGACAACATCCCACGATCGATAATAATCCTCTAAGTAATTCAAGTTTTCAATAGAGCTTTCTTCGTCTTCGCCTTCATTCATTGTACCCACAATTTTGCACAACTTTGATGTTAATTGCACCCTGGCACCGATGTTTATTTCGCCTTCCACTCTATTCGTTATACGATTATACTTAAATTTGGGAATTTTGGTAGGCCTAAACGAAAAATATTCTGCAGCCTCCTTTATATTCTCGTTTATAACCTGAACGAGATCGGACATGCTTTCGTAATATCCTGTAGGTAGTTGCATAGTCTTTTGGTCAGATCCCCAAAAACTCTGATCGGATTGTCTCTGAGGTGTTTGAAAATATGTAAATTCGCAATCGTCGCCTTCTAAATTGTTCCACGAGTGAGGATAATGTATTTCGTACAGTCCAACTTCCCAATCACCAGATAGCGAAATAGCATTCTCCAATCTTGTAGTATAGTGTGTGACAGTGTTGTCTGGATAATATTGCATGGAGCTGTTGCTGGGTAGAGTAAGGAAAAAGTGCGCCATTCTCATCAATATATTTTGTCAGAATGACTTAGACAGATTTTAGGTGTTGAATATATCCTGCGTCCACGAATTAAAGTTGTCATCATATCCTTTCCTTTTGACATAGTATTCTGTCCTACCACGACGTTTTTAAGATTTTGTCTATGTTATACACATCGTCTTCCTTTAATATTTTTTGCAATTCTGCTTCGTAGAATTTGCCCTTTACAATATCTCCATTTAAATCTGCTACTTCATATGTTACCGGATCGGAAGGTATTCTTGCAGCGATCTTAAAAATTTCTTCAGACCAAGAGGGAAGATATCCCTTTTTGAATGCTATTCTAGCTTTGGCAATTCTCACTTTGTCATCCACATTGTATTTCCAATTTGCCGGACTTTTCTTTTCGCCGTACAATCGATTTCTAATAACATTCTCATTTACACTAGTCACATCGATAGGACGCATACCTATACTCCTATGTTGTGTGTTATTGTACGAATGGACAAGATCTTTTAGAATGTCCGTATAACGATATGTTTTCTTATGTGTAAAGTATTTCCACATTTTCGTTTTAAGGGTACGATTAAACCTTTCTACTACAGACGCCTTTATGTCGCTATTTTCTGATGTGTAAAAGCGAATAGCATTTTTACGCAACATAGCTTGGAAATTTCTATTAAGAAATTCTGTTCCCTTATCGGTTTGCAAATGTGCTGGCTGTCTATCTGCCAGTATGGACGAAAAGGCCGCAGTCAGATCTGCTCCAGATTTTGATTTCAGCGGTATTGCCCAAGCATGCTTCGAAAAGACATCTATACAAGTTAAGATATATTTATTTTTATCGTTATACTTTGACAATGCAGAAAGATCGGCCAAGTCCGCCTGCCACAGATCGTCTATTCCTACAGTAAAAGTCTTTCTACGTCTAAAATTAAGTCTTACAGGTTTATGCAATGTATAAGCATCTTGTTTTAAGAGCCAATTTTTAACGTCTTTATTTTTAAATTGTCCGTTAAGATGTCTTTGAAATGTAGATACGCCTCCGAAACTGCCGGCTTCTTTAGGATCGAAGTAGGATTCCATCAGTACGATAGCCAAGACGGTTCCTTCTGATGTCTTACGCCTTTGCCACTCGAAGTAAATGCCTGAGTTTCTTCGATGGTGCCATTAATATATTTCCAGCGGTCTTGATTTCCAATTAGTTCACGAGGAATATTTGCATCTTTCAAGGCGTCGGCCAGTTGCATCCAACCGGTGGGGGGTGAAGCCGTTGATTTTTTTCTGAGCAGGTCGTTTACCAAGTCCACCACATGTGTTTTAGGAATGGTACCATTCTTCACAACGAGTTCTCCTTTAGAAGACCAAGATACATCGGGATTGCTTTTTATGTGTGACAAAAGTCTAGAGGCCTGCGTTTTCCATTTCTTGGGCACCGTTTCCAAGACTTGGGCCTCTATGCTATTCGATTTGAGTGGTTGAGACTTCACATCGTCAACGTCAATGTCTTTCGTTTCGAATTTGGTAAGTACAGTGGGTTTGTCAATGTTCAAATAGCGACTCAAACTATTGGAATATAGTTTGGCTTTATCATCGTCTGCTATATTCCGATGCAGAATATCGTACATCTGTGTATCCAATTTGGATAAAGTCTTGTCCAGCATAGTTTCCTTCCATTTTTCAATTTGACGAGGTTCTACTAAGACCATCTTTTTGGTATGCTCCATACTATATTTTATTACTTAGCAGCGTGCCCAGGAAGGAAAGTACTGGAGTAAGTAGCGCGCCTATGAAACCGCCTGTTTGTACTATACGTTTCTTAATTTTTACTCGAGTTTTCTTTGAAGCCAATTTTCTTAGCTTGTGTTTGAAACGACCAAGTCTGCTCTTCTGAGCTTTTTCCAAAGGTACATGTCCTTTTAAAATGTTGAGAGCACACTCGCAAAGACAATATAGCAGCGAATTGTTACAATCTTTCAGAATTCTTTTCCTCACTTTGAATGATGATTCTTTAAGCAGTCTGAGTTTCTCGAATTTCTCCTCCAGTGGTTGAGACATTTTCAGCGAATGAACATTTGAGCGAGTACAGTGCTTTATATTCACTTTCTTACGTACACATAGTGCGTCTCACCCGGGAAAATGTTTGTTCTTAACCTACAGCGCTCATCCGTCTCTGGCTTAAGATCCACCAATAGGTAACCGAACGGTGTCATAGTTGCATCTGCGAATGCTTCTATCATGAAATTGGATTTGCCGGGGAACATCTGTCTGGCCAAATTTGCTATTTGTGTGGAATCTCTGACGTTTTTGAAGAGAACAAAGTAATGTGCATTCAGACTTATGGTTCTTGTATGTTTTCCACTGTAGAATAGATTTTGAGTTAGGTATAGAATGGAAACATTCATATGATGACTTATCTTTGTAAATAGTTTGGTTACTCTCTCGTCCGTTTCGCTCATAAGATCGTCCAATATCAGAAGCGTTTTCTGCTTACCGTCGAAAATATTCAAGTCGGGCAGTCCTTCATGAAATTGAATTTGCGAATATTTGTCGAATATTTCTTGATATATTCCATAACACCAGATAATTTTTTCTATCTCAGGTTTGACCATATAATGTAAATGATCTATAAAGCGCAGCGTGAATTGCGTTTTCCCGCATCCAGAAGGCCCGCTAACAATAGCTGAGAACGGATGCTGCCAAGTTGGATCCATAATGAAAAGTGAGTTCTTGAAATGTGGTACTAAACTTTTATACTATGTATATTCTGACTGTACCCAAAATGCGTTTTTTGCATACTGGACATTCTTCAGCTTCATCTGCACATGGTTCACACATATTTACACGTGTGCATGGAAGTAGCAGTGTTTCCACTTGTTTATTTTTGCATACCACACAAGTAACAGCTTTTCTGAGTGTTTCATTCTCCGTTTTCAACCTCATGACGCGATATTTCGTAGATTTTTCATACTCCGTGTGCTCATCATTTCCACAAATGTCGCATTCGCACTTGTAGTTGCCAAACACATCCATTTCGCATACATCATTCGATGGGCCCATATTTGCACAAGATGTGTATCACTCGCAAAGAACATATGAGAAATAATTCTTAAATTTATATCTCACAACTTTTAATAAAGAAAGAGAAGCAAGTAGCGTCATCTAACAGCCAATCATCCAAAAATCCTAGAGCCAGACGACCTTTGGTGTTTACAGATAATGGATTGGAATTTGCGCTGATAAGGCCGCTGAGCTAGAAACAGTGACATTGTTTGAAATACTCCAGACGGCCTTTGGAGTTTACAGACAATGGATTGGACTTTGCGCCGATAAGGCCGCTGAGCTAGTGCCAGACGACCTTCGGTGTTTACAGATAATAGGTTGGACTTTGCACTGATAAGACTGCTGGGCTAATGGAGGGAGGGAGGGAGGGAGGGAGGGAGGGAGGGAGGGAGGGAGGGAGAGAGGGAGGGAGGGAGGGAGGGAGGGAGGGAGGGAGGGAGGGAGGGAGGGAGGGAGGGAGGGAGGGAGGGAGGGAGGGAGGGAGGGAGGGAGGGAGGGAGGGAGGGAGGGAGGGAGGGAGGGAGGGAGGGAGGGAGGGAGGGAGGGAGGGAGGGAGGGAGGGAGGGAGGGAGGGAGGGAGGGAGGGAGGGAGGGAGGGAGGGAGGGAGGGAGGGAGGGAGGGAGGGAGGGAGGGAGGGAGGGAGGGAGGGAGGGAGGGAGGGAGGGAGGGAGGGAGGGAGGGAGGGAGGGAGGGAGGGAGGGAGGGAGGGAGGGAGGGAGGGAGGGAGGGAGGGAGGGAGGGAGGGAGGGAGGGAGGGAGGGAGGGAGGGAGGGAGGGAGGGAGGGAGGGAGGGAGGGAGGGAGGGAGGGAGGGAGGGAGGGAGGGAGGGAGGGAGGGAGGGAGGAGGGCTGGCCGAGAATCCGTGCTTATATGCTGGCCGAGAATCCGTGCTTATACAACTACTGTGGTTCACTGGAAAGTCATTGGAAAAGCCTTTTTAGCGTCGTTTGATTACTCACCATCATCATCAGTTCAATTGGTTAGATTATTGTGCAAGAGAAGAGAACAACAATTATTGCGCTGCAGTGACGACAGCGATCAGTGCGCAGCATGCAGGGACTGAGATCGATTTCCCATCTGGTATGATCTGGACGTAATTTACTCCATACATGGGTTTATAAATAACTGGTGATATTACGGGAACCACGACACAATGACCACCCGCTAATACATTTTGTGTCGCTGGATAATTATGATGATGACGACGTCAACAATGATGAGATCATCAAGACAACAACGACGACGACGACGACGACGACTCTTCTTGTTATATTATTATAGGTCTTACATTATGTTTGTCGTGATGCGGTGTGGGCCGTGTATATATACTGTGTAGGCCTACACTGTGATGACTGTTTGTTTGGTTGACAACGCCCTTGTTCTACTCGATGCATGGGAGACATTGGGAGTAACCATTCGCCATTATCCCAAGGGCGTTGGCTGTATTGCAGTGTATGCCTACCGTCCAAACCCACTCTTGTGTAAATTTATGCATCGCTGCAATATTAATATGGTCCTATTAGGCCTATATACATGTATATGTAGATCTATGCATACATACTGCAGGCGAATAGCCTACATTGTTTGTGAATCACAGCTTCGAAGTGGTAGGCCTTTAGTCCTGCCTCGTCACTTGATTCAGTAGAATGCTATGTGAGTAGAACGTCTTTTCATTTTAATATAGGTAGGCCTACATGTTAATTTTAATAGGTAGGCCTACATGTACACTAAACACTGGAGAGGATATATCGTGACAAGAACTGACAGGTGACCAGGTGAGGTGACATGTATACTAAAACCTATACGTTATTGAGTCGTTCTTTCCAAGTCTTCATCCTGTTGGAATAAACGTAAGCCTACTCCAATTACGGGGGGGAGGTTAGTAATTAATTGCACTTCTTGTCATGACTTTCTAAAGTCCTCTTCAAAGTATACGTTAGATATATTGGCATGCTCGAATGACGAAAGCAGTTTAACAAGTGAGACACTATAACATAATGAATGTAGGCTACATGCAGGATTGTAGGTCTATGGCTGTTGACAAAATTGGCGAAGAACAAGGTATAGCACGATAAAAGTTCAATTTATGATTCTTTCGAGGCGTGCCCTGTATAAACAGTCATCCGGAACTTGCCGGAAGGTTCAACGATGCTTGTGCAGCATTCCTTATTGACGGGCACTAAAGTCAGCGGTATATAATTTATGTACATGTTGTTCTAATAAGATGTTCAACGGGATAGGCATACATGTACGTAATCGCACACTTGACCGTTCAAGTCAGTTTGTCGTTTAATGTTTGCATATTCTGTCTTTATGTGAAGCGCATACAGTTTAATACACGAAGTGCTGAATGCGGAAGTAACTTGACTATAACGCACAGATGCATTAGTCGCCACTCTTGTGGCGTATAAAGACTCTCTACATGCAGGCCACATACTCTACAATGCATGTAGGCCTATGACATAGCTTGGCCGCTACAGAAATGTGCCGAGAACTGGGATAACTCCGCCGCGCCTCGAGCTAAAATTTTCTGTCTGCTTGTCTAATAATTATCTAAGATAGCCTAAATGAGTAACCATTGACAGGCTTCCGCTTACATGCATGGAAGACCCATATACGGCCGGTTCAGCACAGCACTGAGCATTATGTAGGCTATATTTATCATGTATGTGTATGTATTCGATGGTTATATGAACATGGAACAGATGATCATGATATGTTTTCAACCAATCATTGCTGATCGTGCTGTTATTATTTTTGACTCACATCCAGCTGCATAATTATAATGGTAGGCTAATACAATTCGCTGATAATAAAGAATAGTATTAGGCCTAAGCGTTATTTGTAAGACATAAAAATTATACGGTAAGCCTGTAATTTATATGTCATGTTATATGTCCGAAACTGGCAAACGATGATCAGACCTATGATCGGTCGAGAGTCGTTATGTAGCGCAACACAACTCAGACAAGACAGACACTCGTAGGCTACGGTCCGTGAGTATTCGAGTGGTTGAAATAATAAGACGATCAACCCAATGATACAGCTTCAAAGTCGTCCATCCTAAGTATAAGGTCATAAAACGCGAATTTAACAGACGACTTGCTAACTTAGGCCTAATCATCTTCTATATACACTTCTACATTATCAACTCCGGGCTCCGACTACTGTTCAAAGCTTTCTCGTCATTGCGCATGCGCGACACCCTCTACAAATTTGCAAATGCGTCACCAGCAGAGCAGACGATCACAGAATAATAATTAATTTAACGAATATAATATATAATTATCCAATGTAACCTTTTATCCATCTACAGTGTTCTACACTACACTCTACAGATACCCGGATGTATGGCCGATTCGGTCCATGAACTCACGAGTGGCCTATAAGGACGATATGAAAACGAGTCATATAAGTTGTAGGCTAAGCCTATTGTTGGCAAGAGCTCTCAACTTGAGATGTAGGTTGTAGGCAGAGACAAAGACCGATTAAGAAACGACCTGCCAAAGAGACAGTCTGAGACTTGTATAAAAAAGAAACTGGACCACGTGATAGAAATAAAAGATCACGAGGTTAAGATTTCAGGTCAAAAAGGAGTGTTTGATTACGTCGTCGCCTCATTATTGTTATTATACATTGCATAGCATAAGCTTTTTCGCGTTACATAAATTTTTATTTTGGAATGCTGTTGTTGCGCTTGTAGGTGCTTACATATAAGTTTCTAAATTAATTGCGGCTGGGAGAAATGGCCGTTCGAGGAACGACAAGCTATGTCTACTTCACGGATCGATCGCTTGGCGTCGGAGCAACCGGAAACGTCTATTTTGGTCGGCACAAGGTATAAGTCTACTAATTAACATCTATTCTTGGGCTTCGTCTATAGTGTTAGTCGGCAGTCGATAGATTCAATGATGTGTCACTCTGTTGAACATATAGCCTATATAGAATGCGATATTTTGGTGTAGTCTTTAGGCCTATTACTATGATTGCAAGCATCAGATAAATAATGAGTATGGAAGAGTTGTAGGCCTAATTAATATTGACCGGAAATAAATTTAAATGGCATATTCAATTGATTAATACGACTTTAAGAAAAAGCATACATAAAAATGCTCAAACTTCCATTCATGTATAGAAACAATTATCCGATTTATTTATAGGATGGTCGAATCATTCCATTCGTTCCCATGCATGCCTTATTCTGCTAAGCACCTTTATGTTTCAATTCATTTTTGTGTTGTATTGGTACATTACATAATATTCCTGATTGTTAACTATACTAGATCTATAGTTGATTAATTATTCTCTGTAGATCTGCTCTGTCCTAACATCCTATCTGTATAGGCATATACATATATGTACATATATGTACATTTATGTACATATATGTACATAATTACATATATATATGCATATATAATTACACATTCATATATACATTTTTTATATAAAATACATATATATATATGCTTACATTTACATGCATAGCGTCGAGGGGATCCGTGTGCAATCAAGGTGTTTCGATCGTCAGACGGTGTTGGTCAGAGAGAGATGCAGATGAGGCAGCGAGAGTTCAACGTTATGTCGAAGTTAACACACGAAAACATCGTCAAATTCATTGCCATCGAGTCAGAAGTATGTGCAACTGTATACCATTATTAGCATAACTATTATTATTAATAGCGCTCGTGAATAAGCTGGTGCCCAGCTGCGTCTGGCTTTCGAGTGGCGGCTATGAGATTTAGATATTACGATTACGAAATCAATTCAAATAATTCACACTTGGTGTCGTGAGTAGCCTATCTGTCTTGCGTAGTCGTACCACGATATACCATAAAAACCATCCCTATCATATGATCATCGATTCTCGTCAGTATAGACTGTATAGACATTATTCTATTCATATAGATCTACATTGTATTGTCGTCGTAAGCAGAGGAACCGAACTATTTACTTATTGATTTTAGGGATGCTGGTATACTAGGCCTATAGTTGTTTGCTTTTCAATGACCAGTCTTAATATTCGGTATTATGCCGCAAACCGAATGTGCCCATGAGCATAATACTTTTGTAAATCTGTTTCCTTTGTACATAACGTGTACCGTAACGGTACACGATATTGTCCCGTCTCCCCTACCAATTGTTGCCAAACTCATCGTGGCTCATTGCCATGCCATTTCACTCTGCAGTCATATAACTTAGTGTGACACCCGTGACCCGACACGTCATGTCATGATCAGTGACGCCATGTCATGGCAAAATGAGTATCTTTTGGATATACATTTACGCATATGCTTAATTTACATCTGCCAAGATTGCAGAACTGCAATAGACTCGATAGGATTATACGTGTAACGTAGATATGAGGTGATGACTGAATTTTGCATAATAATAAATTATATCAGAGTCATGGAAACGACAGAGTGCTTATCATGGAGTTGTGTACGGGAGGCAGTGTCTACAAGCTGCTCGAAGATCCTGAGAATGCTTACGGATTTCCTGAAGACGAACTACTCATATTTCTAAGAGACATCAGTAAGTGTTCTTTTAGAAATGCAATAACCAAAGCCTACATCGCATGTTAGGCCTACAGCTTGCACTTGTACTGCCACCCAGTCCATGGCAGTATATCGTGCTTCGAAAGCACTCTTGCTTAAAGCTTTTACCAAAGATTCTCCAAAAAAGTCGTTCTCATAGACCTGAGTTATTTTTGGTGCTTGTTAGTTTACTTTCACATTGTTTATGTCACTCGCCATCTGAAAGCGGCTTCAATTACTTTATGATAGATCTATTTATGTGAATCAGGATTTCAAGTGATGGCACTTGAAAGCTGGTTTAAGTGCAGCTCATTTCAAAGTACTTTTTAAGTATTTTAATTCGAATAAAATTATTAGGAACTGCCTGTTCAAAAGTATATCCCCTTTTCAAAACTACTCTTCGTACCATGAGATGGAAACTCAGGTTCTAGACCAAACTTATCGTCATTAATGGCGTGATAATTACGAGATCTCTACCCGGCATCGTCCAATTTCCTCATTCCTCGGTAATTCTTGGGTTTATCCCCTGCTTGCTGTTTACTTGGTCAGAAGTTAAAAGTGTAATTTAAGCTTATAATGTTTGACGACTGATTTATTGCATTTGCATATGTTATTAAAAAAGCATATTCCGCCATCGGCGTATTTCCCCCTCTGTTTACAGGGACTACAGGCCTATATATTAGTCGTCTGGTCAAGTGGTCCAGTGATGTTGATGTTGTCTTCATGTCGTTGTGACAGCAGTAGTAGCATATTAGAAGACTAATGTTGTTGCTATTACCATAGAACGCATCATCATCATCATCATCATCATCATCATCATCATCATCATCATCATCATCATCATCATCATCATCATCACCAACAATAGCATATAAATCTAATGTCTATTGTCGAATGAGACTCATTAACGGTCAATATTATTGTTTCATGCCTTCACTTTATTATCACTCTGTCCTCTTTTGTTCCATCATCGTCATCATCTAGCAAAGGCTCTTCAATATATCAGACAGAATGGTATCGTGCATCGAGATATAAAGCCTGGAAATATACTGAGATGTATCAAAGACGACTTGAGGTAAGTAACTCACTTCTTTACTGCGTTAAAATTTAACCACGTACTAATCGTGCAGATCAACACGCTCACAGCAGATGAGGGAATAATTTCGGGCTTCTAGACAAAACAGTCATAGGTTCCTTAACCATCTCAAGGACTTTAAAATGTTTTTAAAGGAAACGAATTGAAATAATGAAAGTGTTAATACAACACTGTTGTCATTCAATTAATTTCAAGTTTAAACTGATTGTAGTTACGTGTCTGGCCTAGTTAGCTACACCGGTAAGCGAGAGCGGCATTCGTCTGTTGGATACAACGGACTGCGGTTCAAGCCTGGGCTGGGAGTTGACACTCAGAGATTTAGATATCTCGAGCTAGCACGCATGGGACGCGGTGGCGCAAGCTGCTGCGCGGTGACCTTGGGAAAGTTGCTTACCCATCATTGTCTGTAAGCAAGGCAACGGGAAACCACCTCACTCATCTCATCCCCCCGAGGCGTAAAAGCCAATGAACCTGCCTTCGGGCAGAGAACCATCATCATCATCATCATCATCATCATCATCATCATCATCATCATCATCATCATCATCATCAGTTACGTGTCAGTAGTAGGCCTACATTGTATTTAAAAATCATAAACTTTGTATAGACCTATAATTATGACTTCCCAGCTGGGACGCATAGAAAATTGTAGGGCCCCAGGGCATTTTACTCAGCGGGCCTGAGTCAGCCTTCTGCAGGCTGTAACCATGCAGCTGTGAATCACGACAACATAATTATGTGGTTTTCTCAACAGCAGCTGGTGCTCATTCTTCGCGGCAACAGAACTAGGTATATATAGTGATTTTAAATAGACCAGCTACTAATACAAAGCCAATAAACAGAGCCGTGGAATTTTAATTCTGCTTGTTAACACATTGCATGGTTAATAACATTGTGCGCGGGTGTCGTAAGCCTCTGTTGCAATGGGTACACCCCTTTCAGTTGTTATTTCGTGTTATCCAGTGGCGCAGACAAGGGGTTAGCCGGGCTAGCCCCTCATTGGCTTAGGAGAAAGTTTTAAAAAAGGTTATTTATCCACTTAAATAAAAAGAAACAAAACAATTGTTTGCATCCGGCCATAAACCCCTCCAGTGCCTCCACCCATAATAAATTCTTGGCTGCGCCAATGATTTCATCATGTTTCAATCTCATTTATTTTACACAGTTCTGTTTATAAATTGACGGATTTCGGGGCGGCCAGAGAGCTCCCAGAAGATGGAGAATTCATGTCGTTATACGGCACAGAGGAATACCTGGTTAGTTAAATCATTTAGATGACTTAACTAGGAATTTAAAACATGAGCTTATAGGAATATATATAGATAGGCCTACGATATACGGAGAATGTGCCTTCGTAAATCCAACTTGTGAATTTTGAAAACGGACTCTTCTGAGGCAATTTTTTTAAATGGTCCTCTACATGTCTTCAATTGAACGGACTATACATGTACTCATGTAGATATACAACTCGTGCTGCTGTGATCTTATCTTGTAGCACTTCTATTTCTGCTCGTTCGCTTTTCTTTTTCAATGTGTTCCTCGCACTGAGAGCGCGGCTGATTGGGTTGTAGTGTGAGGGGCGCCTGTGAGTCAATACATAGAATAGAATAGAGCTGAACAGAACACAATATAATAGAATTGTGTGATTACTGTGATAATATCACACTGATTACGTTGTTTTCCTTTACTGCTGCTGAGTAAATTCTTATATTTAAAACAAGGTGTTATGCTGCGGATTGCTGCCATGCATTCTCTGTCCGAAAAAGCTTCTGTTGTCTAACTGACGCATGACTTTTTTTAAAACGTTAGGTCTTACATTGCCGATGATATTATTATTTATAACAACTACTTATTTTGAACATTAAACATTAAATATTAAATAACCTCTAGTCTGTTAGATTCGTTTTCTTCCAAGTATTGGAAAGGCTGCGGGCGAATAGGACGTGTACGGGATGCAAATCATGTAGGCAGAGCTTTTACTAGGCCTAACATGAAAAACTTAATAATTACATGTATGTAGATGTTATTATAGGCGTCATTCTGCATGTGATGCATGACTTTTGTGATGTCTTGTTATGTAAAACACAGCATCCGGACTTGTACGCCAGGGCTTTGCTGGGTACGAATCGTTTTATGCCAAAGTCATTCAATGCATCCGTTGACCTGTGGAGTCTTGGGGTCACTCTCTACCACGTGACCACTGGACGATTGCCGTTCCAACCGTTTGGTGGACGCAAGAACAAGGAAGCAATGTCAGTCCATCTGTAATCTATAACAATGCGCATAGAAAACAGATTGTCCACGCCATCCATTCATTGTCCGTGTTTTTTGTTCCGTGTAGTCTACTCAATATGTTAGATATTTATAATAATACCGGTCGGCCTATGTAAGTACATGTAGGCCTATATAGACTATTCTCATTGTCATAGGTCTACATAATTATAATTATTATGTTATGTAAGACGTGGTTAAGAGTCTAATCCTCACCATTTAACGCGCAATTTGTTTTACTATATTATACTTAAAGCGATATAGGCCTACTAGGCTACTACCAAATGGACTGTGAATAAAATGTTTGGAATAGTTCACATTCTTTTATTTTCGGATTTGACATAATTGCACATGGTCAACATTTTTATATGCATTTTGCCGTAGCCTACAACATGTCAAAGCTGTTCAGCTTTGGGCGCGGACTCTATAGGCCTATATAGTGTAGACTATAACGCACACGTTTTTGTAAAGTGCAATAATAGTCGAAATCACACATATGACGATTGGTCGGTTGTCCGTTTTAGGCATTCGATTATCTCTAAGAAAGAAGCTGGCTTCATATCTGGGGTTCAGCATACGAAAGATGGCAGCATAGAATGGAGCAAAGAACTTCCAAAGACTTGTGGAATATCCAGGTTAATATGTTAACATTTGAAATTAGTAGTGTATTGTAGGCCTATGCCTTCACTTTTTATACGTTCTCGTGTATCAGCCGGTATTTCATTTCGTTTAGCCGTTATGCTGGTAGAAGATTGTAGTGATGATAGCCTACTGATTATGTTCTTTCCAGTTTGAAAGTGCTTTTGCTTCAGGGCTTTCATTTCGACGACAAAACCTGCGATAGATTCATTTAAAATATGTTTATTTTAGTTTATCAAGGAGCGCCACGTTCAGAAATCAGAGTACTTTATTTGATATTTGCATTATGTGCGTGGAATAAAAAAAATAAACAAGGCAGAATACAAGACGTTTCGGGTGAAATAAAATCTACGTTTGCTGCAAATGGGCCTAACTCCACCGAAGTGACTGAACTGTCGTTTATTAGCTTTTACTGGTTAAACGATTTAATGATTGGTCCTGTAACAATAATGGTAGGCCTACATGATACCCGGCACCACGTCTTTAATAATTATTATGGGTTAACAGTAAAAAAATGGTTTGATGTCTTCTTTGTGATGTTTGTGGTAGTGTGACTGTGTGCGTGTCCTGTAAGTAAGCTACGACTGCTGTCTGCCAATTTCAGGGGGCTGAGGCAACTGCTTTTGCCGATTCTCGTTGGTCTGCTGGAGTCGGAAAGACGACGTCAGTGGAATTTCGACACATTCTTCCATGCATCCGATGACATCAGCTCTCGTACACTCGTCCATGTATTCTGTGTTTCAAGCTGTTCTCACAATCGCCTTTACATTGGTCGCGAAGAACGGAAAAGGTCAGTCGACGGTGCATCGTTAGTACTGTAGTCATCACCCATTATTCGTCAAGTAGAATAAGACAACAAAATATTGAGGCCTTTACCTAAATCAGAGCTAAGACTGTTTATCAAACTCAAAGACATTCATTGATTGAACTAAACGCGGGGTCCTCCGAACGTCGTTCTGTGTTCAAAACACTGACTGCAGCTGGTCTTGATCGATGCTTGGAGTGAAACTAATCTAAGATTTTTCAAAATGGTGCAACGTACCTCTGCCAGCATAGGCCTACCCACATATGGGACCCATATTCCCACATATAGTATGAGCTCTTTATGGGTCCCATCTAATGCCCATGTAAACTCTGGCCTTGATTGTCTTGTCCGTTTGATTAATTTCGAATATTGATGTTAAGTATGCATATAATTTTCAATTTAAGTTTGACGCATTTCCAAGAGTGTTTGGCGGAAGTTACGAAGATCGCGTCTAGTCGGCAGCTGCTTTTCCACGAACGATGGTCGGTGGAGAACCTCATCCTAACGACGACAACGGATTCGTCGTCGGAGTCAAAGGTCATCCAGCGGACGACAATCGAATGTCCTCTCTACGTTTTGCCGTCGTCATCCTCGTCCGCTGATTGGTCAATGGAAACGTACGATCTGCGTGAGTGCACAGCTGTCACGCTTCACTAATTAATTAATTCAACGATCAAGAATTTTTGTATAGCCTATACATATAAGCCTAGGCTATGGCTATGCACTGTATGCAGCCTATGATGCTCTAAATCTGCCTGATTAGTATGCAATTCGAATTTCCACTTTGTGCATTATGTGCATATGGCATTTCATTTTAATTTATATGACATGCAGTTGCATTTCTTAATATAGAAAACTAGGCCTATTCGCCTTTTTTAATAAGACTGCATCTTGGCAATCCAAATGCGCATTACCCTTCAGTGCCTTTTTCTATTTTTAGGCTTATAAGATTCGCATTTTAATCGTATTGGGCCTACAATGCTGTTTATTTTCCATATAATTATAGGCTAATGCTTATAATTATTGTTAAGGTTTTCCGCTCATTTATACGGTATTCGCATTTCTTCATAATTTATTTACAAATAACTTTTAATCTGGTGATTTGTGAGCCATACACATTTTATCTTCTATTTGCTCTCAGCTACAGGCTACAGTTGTCCGTTTTGCGTTTGTAGCAAAGTTGCCTGTGTTGCCATCTGTTGGAGATCTCGCAGAAGACTCGAACTTTGCTCGGAATACGTGTGCGTTTGTAATGTTGGTTTATGAAAAGACGAAATGTATGTCTTATGCTCAGGATTCGCTAGCAATATGCGCCAGTCATCTAGGGTAAGTTGCACGATAAACTCAATTGCCTATAGGCTATCTAAAATGTGCCTGGGTGACCACACGTATAGGATAAGCTTACGAATGTATCACGTAAAACCCGTAATTAGCCTAATCGTGGACGCTTTAGCGGGAATTACTTTGCTAAAGAGCCATACGCAGTTTGCACTCCTAAATTGAACAATGCCACTTATGCCAGTATATAGGGGAGGTGCCCCAAGACGGGATGGTGCACAAGATGAGACGACGCAGTTTTCTCGCAGTCGTTTTGCGCGTTTATTTCTTATTAGCACTCAATGCATCGACGATTACCTTGTCTATGTATGTACGAGTTTCAGTCTCTATGCTAACCATATCCGACTTGCAGATAAGCATTTTTCGTTTTGTGCTACTAAGCTTACGATTTTGCGATTTTAAATAATCGCGCAAAGTCATCACTTTACGGAGACATTTCAAAACGTGTTTGGTGGCTAAACACAGTAAAATATGTTACCTAACGCATGTATTTTGAGATGGGCGATAATACGTCGTGGTTACATTAAAAATTGATGTGTTCACACATCACGCATAGAGTGCACAAGATGAGACATGTTTTGTGTGCCCAAGACGGGACGCGTCCCATCTTGGGCACAAGTCATATTCCAATGGTAAACTGTATAACAACTACACGTCCCGTCTTGGGCACACGTCACATACTAGTTGTACGCTGTAAAGCAACTTCTTAATAAGGACATACATACATATATACATACATAGCCAACAAACATACATACATACATAGCTTACGAACATACATGCATACATACAATGTCATACATACATACATACATACATACATACATACATACATACATACATACATACATACATACATACATACATACATACATACATACATACATACATACATACACACATACTGTATTTATGTATGTATGCATGTATGTATGCATACATGTATGTATGTATGCACTGTATGTATATATGTATGCATGTAAATATGTATGTATGTACGTACGTACGTACGTAGGTAGGTACGCATGTATGTATGTATGTATGTATACATGTATGTATGTATGTAGTTCAGTTCATTCAAGGTTTAGGCTACGCAGTCGATTAGTGGCCACGGCTACGCTATCCAGCGATGTGCACTGCAAATAGTTTTCTCTTGTGTCAATTCAATGTGGAAATCCCCACCCCATATGTCTTTTCATCTTTGTTTTTTGTGAGCACAGTGAAGTGAAGGTGCATTTGATAAAAATACTTGGTTCCAGTAAAATTATCATTCTTATTGAGTTTATTAATTTAAAAAGTGTGTTAAACATGGGAGAAAAAGTTGATATAATTAATGTCCCATCTTGGGCACCCATGTGCCCAAGATGGGACGATTTGTAGGTCAACAAAAGTTCGCTGTCTCGTCTGAGCCATACATTGTTTTCTTGCATATGATATGCCAGATAGTGGTTGAAGGATTAGTCTAAAGGAAGGAAGAACTTGCAAATATGCATTGTCAACAGCAACGGTGATTTCTAGCAAATACTGTGAATCGTCCCGTCTTGGGGCACCCTCCCCTAGGCCTATTGGCTAGTGTTGATAAACTGTTGATCATATACTCGTAGATATAATAAACATGGTCGCACTATAATTATGCGTTGTCTAACTAAGTGTTGAGAACAATAGGCCTGTCAATTCCTCGAATTTTAAGACACATTTGTGACAGTTAACTGTCCAGATTTTCAGATCTTACATGTAGCTGAATAATAGTGAATATATTTCCATTTACTGTCACCCAGTCAAAAGCGTAAGCAGATAGAAAACTGTTATTGAACAAAGCATGTTTATCAGCGAAACGAGAATGACTTCAGTAATTTGATTTTATGTGTAAAACCTTTGTGTGTTTTTGTTCGTTTAGAAAATTATTGAGTACAAGTCTTCAAGAGCTACAATTTCTCCAACACAGTTTATTGCCGTCCTATGAAAAACTGTCAAGATTGAAGTCAAACGGTTCAAAATCGTTTGCTATAATCGAATCGCTATGGAATCAAATGAATTTGAATTTTGAAAAAGTCGAAGAAAATATATCGAAATTTCTCCAGGATACTTTCTCACGGTCGTACTCTGTTGTTGAGTTTCTTAAGACGTTTTCCACGAAGATATGTCATCCTTCTTCATCGTGGTAAGTGAAGAAGTTCTTAATTGGCGATTTCTGAGCGGGAGATCTTGGCAGTTGGCATTACCTTTCTTCGTTGTCATTTTTCATATTGCAGCGACAACGATGTCAGAAGTAGGCCTATTTCTGCGTTCGAAACGTTTTCTTTAATTTCGAATACTTTCAAGAATTAGCTCAATCAATCAATCATTCAATCAACCAATCAATGCTTTATTGTTCCCCATAGCAGTTCAAACATAGACTAATATAATGACAATCATTGTAGGCTACATTCGGTGACAATGGGTAAACTCAAATGAATCAAGGGTTCGGCTAACAGGGTTACTTATAATTACGAATAATCATTAACTATCCTACTTTCCAATTCAGTTCAAACTTATATATTATTCAGCTCTTTGTAGAAACGAGGGATTATCATGTACCGGGTATTATAATTTTTGCCTATTAAATGTTTTAGAAGTAGTCTAGGCTAGCTTATTATAATCGAGACAAACTGATTAACCTCGGTAAGCTTATAGCTACGCTTGAAACAACAACTTTATTGAAACATCATTTAGCATATAATATAGGCCTACTTTATGAACTGGTGATTCTGAAGCTCGAACACCTAATTCATGCAGCGACGTTAAAAAATTATTATTAGAAATTACTCTGACTGAGTGAGCTACACAAAGCATAATTTTCATATTTACTGATTTATTTAATCTTTCTAAATCAATACATCCAGATATTTTCTGAGATTTTTGAATGTTGCATGTTCGTTGCTGACGACACAAGTTTCAATTTCTTGAAAGTGGCCTATTGAGTATTGATATAATTATTTTAAGGTCGTGTTGTTCATTTTAACAGCACGAGGAAACAGACGCATCTTGTAAAAGAATTGGAGACAATAAAGAACACTTTCAAAGAACATAAGAAAAAGGAATTATCCTACAATGAGCAGCAGATCCATAAATTTGAAAAGTAATTTACGCTTTTCTTCAAACTGTAGCCTACACCAGTTCGAAATATTGAGCGAATGACTTTTTACGAATTATATGCTTTCGTCTGTTCACGTTATGCCCCTGCACTTGGCTGTATAGGCCTACATTCGTGGCTTCTCTATGCGTGATGCGTTCCAACTATAGGGATAACATAGGCTAATTATCATATTATCATGTCCTACATAATGATATACCTCTGCATGTAGGCCTATTTAGTTTTCAGTCACAATATAATAATCACTTTCGATTCACATCGGCTGCTAGATCTAGGCCTACTCTCTGTGTTTGGGGTTGAAGTTCCATGTGATTATTGTTGGAAAGAAGGTAGGCCCTATAAGTATTTCTATGGGTTAGTCGTATGATGAAACTCAGGTGATGCACCCATTTTCAGCTTAAGACGTTTTATCTTGCAGTAAATGAATCCCGACTTCCGCTAGTCCAATTCCACAGATTTTGCCGTTTGTTATGCGTCTAACGTGTGATTATTTCCTAGGCTGGCTACTGATTGAGTTGCTAGCTAATCAGTTTATATATCGCCACTAATTTTCTTATAACAATCTCTTTTCTGTGAAGTTCAAATCAATGCTGTTTTTGAAAATGTGATGACCATAGCTTGATTTGGAATTATTTCAGAGGCAGAATTTCAGACGGCGCAAAGAAATCTTTGGAATTATACACTAGTCACTGCACAGTGAACACAGAAGCTGCATGGAAGGCATTTCAATCATTTCACAGGTAGGCGGCAGGCCTAGTTCATGACTCAGAGACCGATGTATCACAATCTCTTGTCTGAATTTATATCTTAACTATCACGTCAACACGTTGTTACATGACGGGGGTTAGTTTATAACGAAGAACTGTCTAGGGATTGCTAGTGTTATGCTTGACTGAATGTGAAGGCAGGACTGGTTTATGTTGTTGGTTATAATTATAAGCCTGCGCTCGAGAGGGCGTTGTCGAGTTTTTGGCAATTTTCGTGTCGGCCTGTTGCCGATGTTGATTCTGTTCTCGGCCAAAACTTCAGTAACTGTTGTTTTAGTTAAGTTAACATACATGTGAGTTTAGTTAAGTATTCTAGCATTCGCTTCGCTGCTCTTGTGGTCGTTTCCGAAGACTTTCACAAATGTATGGAAGAACATAATATATGGCCTAGGATAGCCTACAGGTTGTAAGTTACACGAGAATATACCGTTTTTTCTTTTAAAACCAGTTGTCCACTCTTTTAGGGTATTGAGAATACAACATTTGGGGGCCCGTTCAAAAGCGTTTTGTGAAATTGCTAAAATAAAAAGTCAAATTGACGACAAGTTCAAACTTTAGCGAACGTTTGTAATTTTGAACGCTCCGAGTGCAAATTATTCGTGTTGGCGGTGAGGGCTGAGACTACGGGGAAGCAGAAAAATGGAATCGCCTGTAGCGGCGATGGAATTGACGCTTGAGGACGTTTTTGACATGTCGGTGGAGGAGCTAAGACAAGAATTAGAACGCTTAGGTCAGGAAACAAAGGGATTTAGTAAAGTACAGCTGCAGAAGAGTTTGTCGAAATTGCTTTCGCCGTCGAAGAGTCTAGAAGAGGAGTGGCGACTCAAGAGTAAGGCATTGGAGGTTAAGGCAGCTTGTGAGGCAGAGGAAGCAGAGCGACAGTTTAAGAGAGAAGAGGCAGAAAGGCAGGAGAAAAAGGAAGTGCGGGAATTTGAAATGTTGAAACTTAAGCTTGAAGCTGAGACTCATCTACTAGAAATCGAGGCGTACGGCAGTTTGGGAACCTCCCTACATCTTCCTAACCAGTCACGGCGCAGAGCAAGCCAAATTCCATCGACATCTTTCCTATCTACGCTGTCTGTCTGTTGTATTTAGATAGGCCTACATTCCCTCTATATTTGTATTGGCAACAGCCAACAGGGACCTGCGAAGGAAGCTCCTATATTCGATTTGAAAACCAATCGGAAAAGACCTTCGTTTAATTTTTGAGTTAGAGTCTATTTTAATTTTAGTAGGTAGCCTAGCTTAATTTTTAAAAATTAAGTTTAAACTGCAGAAAAGTTAGTATTGATTGGTAGATTGATTTATAACAATTCAGCTTTGGCAAAGACTCGAAGTTAACACAATAGGCTTATAACTTGAATTATTGCGCCTTGACGATGTTGACAACTATAAAGTTTAGTATAAATTAGCGCCTATAGCTTTTGTATATTTAAGTCCGTATAAAATTATAGGCCTATAGTCCTTATAAACTGTACTTGCATGGTGCATTGCATCATAAGCGCTATCCAATCAACCACACATAGCACCTTGCATCCTATGGTTATGGCGCACGTACAGTAAGACCAGGTTGAGGGAGTATCGAACAGGTTATAAAGAAGCTGCGCCGGGGGGGTACACCGATTGGCGACATGATGTACTGACATGTAGGCCTACAAATGTTCATTATCAGAGCTATTACCGCAGTGAAGCACTTGAAGCAGGGCCCCATGCAGCTGCTGATAAAAGAAGATAAAATCTTGTTTTATTTTCAGTGTTTATTCGAGAAAAAAATCCGAAATGGAGCAAACCGATTCTCTGTTGCGAACAGTTCACGAGCAGACGACAAACATCGAGGAACGTCTCTTCGATGTAAGTCTTCTTTCTATAGCGCCCCACGACGCCAAACGTCTTTTCTTATGATGACAATAATGATGTTCGTTTAGCCATCTAATGATTCGTTTAGCCATCTAATGATTCGTTTAGCCATCTAATGATTCGTTTAGCCATCTAATGATTCGTTTAGCCATCTAATGATTTAGGGCATTTTTGCTGACCGGTCGTAAAAATTTAGATTTCTACTATATATAGACAGATTAAGATATCAAGCAAAAATGTAGTTAAAGGCAATAAAAGTTTAAACGTTATCACAATATTGTCGAAAATAGCAAGACAGAATCCTAGACCTATGTTCAGTGGCGAGGCCAGGTAGGCCCTATAGAATTTCAGCAGGTCGCGTCAGGTTCATGGGAGTTATTCAGCAGGTTGAAGAAGTTAATTGTAAAGAAGATATTAAAAATTTCAAAGACTTTTGTCAGGACATAGGCTAGTATTAGGCCCTACGTCAAACCAAGAGTAAAATAGGCTGCGACCTATGGTGGCGTCGTCACTGAAAAGCTTAAGTTTACTTCAGTTAAATGCCAACTAACTGGTTTTTAATGTATTCCATTTACGCCCTTGCACTTGGCTGTACATCCGTGGCTTCAGTATGCGTGATGCGAGTGGTGATCATTTATGCTTCAGATGCTAATGCAGCGCAGTATTGACACGGAGAAGAATCATTCGACGGTGAAACAGAATGTCAAGACTTCGTTACATGACAATAGATCCGGTTCACAGTCCGATCAGACTTCGGCCTATCGACGATCCGACGATGATGATTCGGCCTTCATCACCGACTTAAACAGACCGACGACGACGACATCATCATCCGTGGCAATGCAGGTCGGATTCGGCGATTCGGCCGATGATGGGAATGTCGTCCGGTTGCGTCCCAGATCCGTGCAGGGTCTGTCGGTGACTTTGAAGGAAACGCACATTTCAGAGGAGTTGTCTATGGACAGTGGAGTAGAAATGTCCGGAAAACTCTTGAAGTGGGTTGAGTTGTATTGGCTGTCTGTCTTCATTTTGGTCTGGTGTAGCTTTATTTAAGAGATCTGTATATCTTGGTCTGAATGTGCAATTTGTTTTTATGTTTAGGTTGCCTTTGTACATGTATTGCTTACTTTTTTCATTGAAAACGACATTCACCTAAATTAGGCTAAAGGCTTTAAGAGCTCGGCAGCGTTGTCGTATGTCTGTGTATAACTGTGCTTGTAGCCTAGCCTATCTGTCAATATGTTGATGTGTATATCTATGACTGTACGACTTTCAGAGTTTCTGTCAAGCTCAAAATTTGGGTCTGTCGGAGTGCGTGTGTGTGTGTGTGTGCGTGTGTGATTAGATATATATAAATATGTGTCTCATTTTGAATGATCATTATTCTGCTGGTATCCTTTAGAATTCTGAGAGACAACAACGAAATCCTGAAAATAAGTAATTCCACATCGGACGAAAATGATGCACTCATACTACAGTAAGCACTCTACAGCGTTTTCCTACTTCTTTTACTACTTGGTTTATGTACAACATTGTACATTGACACGCTAGCATACAAGAACGAGCATGTTGCCAAATAAAAGTTGGAAGCGTAGGCTTACTTACTGTTTCACGTGAGTTTGGTGTTAGCGTTGATCGTCACTGCACCTGATGACGAACAAGACGGTGACGACATCCATGATGTGCTGCACATATTATAGAGGTCCTTGTTGGGAAATCTTGTTTACCAGCGAATATATAGTGTAACATTATACTGCCTGATGCGGAGTGAAGACTATATAGGAGTATAGGCCTAGTAGAAACTTCGATATCATCGCAACTCCATTGCAATCACTCTACCTAAACGTATACGTTACAATGCAAAACCCTATAACAGTTGCTGCTCTTTTAAACTTCCTGTGTTTGCTTAAGCAAACTTTCGGTTAAACTTAAAGTCTCAGACTTTCTGACGAATGTTTTGATGGGTTTTAACAAGACATTGTTGTTTCTTTCAGATTAATTAATTTGTCAACATCCTGACGCTTACAACTATTTACATATTCTGAGACGAACGATGCCAATCATGCTAGACATGCACACTGTTGCACAGCCACAATATTTTTTGACGGAGAGCCACAAAATGAATTCATCAAATGTTTACGAATTCTGGATTCATCAGAGATTATTGCTAGACATTTATGAATGCATCAAGACCTTATACGGATATTACATTTGCGGTCCACCACAGCACGTGTTGCGTCTTCTGACAATATGCAACCGCCTTTGTCGTGTGAATGAACTTCAGATTGGCAAAATCTCTGAGGTAGCCCTATGGATTATATTTGGGCCATTCAATGTATGGCATATTGCCATTTGTTTTTGGAAGGAACTTATGCAATCGGCAATGAGTCTTCTCTAAAGCTCGTCCTCTGCTTTTGTGCCTTGAAGAAACAAAACTGGATTACCAATCAATTGGTGCATGTGAGGACGATCGATCTGTCCTGTGACATATTCAGATGAGGAGGCTGCACCGATTGCACCTGTGATGAAAAACCGATGCAGCAATTGACGATTATAAAACAGCAGTCAACAAGGTGTTGAAGTTTAATCGTTAACCATTCACATTTCACAAAGACAAGAAATCTGTTGACTCAACTGTGTGGTGGAAAAAACCTTCCAGGCTTATAATAGGCTTATATGCAGCTGCTTTTGGAGAAAGAGACTAAAAATATATCACTGTAGGGTCGAATTAACAGATGTAGTGCCCTGTTCAATAAAACTGTGGAGCATCAGAAATAAACACGTTTCATTACAAGAAGTGTCTATGCAATTTACACGCTTTAGGCCTATGGTGTACATATCAGATCAGTTTACCCCACACCAGGGGCGGATGAAAAAATTTCCAAGGGGGCCAAATGTTTTTACCTTAGGTCCGAAAATTGTTTGCTGATCCTGGACAAAAAAATCTAACGACCTTTTTTAAAACTCAAAGTCAGAAAAACAGACCCTAAAAAGCTGATGCCCTTTTTTGTTTAAACCGAATCAAGCTTGAGGTTGAGCTTAATTATAGGCTATACGGTATAGGCTAACGTTTAGCACATAGGCCTACGTAGGCCTGCAGTGTGCCTTTTGTGAAGCTGACAACATTTAGACCCTATCACAAAGACAATCGTAATCTCCGATACCTGGTATACTAGTCTAATGTCAGACCATTCCGCACATGACTCGTGCATCCAGGTCCTAACATGTTCAACACTCCAGCCAGTTGCATTGCCTTTTTTCAGCATGCAGTTGCTTTGTCGGTTTCTTTAGCCTAGCAGTTCCCCCCACCTCACCTTCAGGAACATGTATAAGCTTATAGCACAGCCCAGATCAACCACACAGTGTGTCATCATCTGCTATGTTTTTCTAGGCTACCTGTTGTGATCTTTTTGGTTTTCACAACCTGCAGACGTGTTGTCAAAACTAACATCTTTTCTTTCATTTGTGCTGAATTCGGTGCAGCATTTTTCTGTCTTAGTATTATTGACACACACACGCACACACACACACGCACACGCACACACGCTCCTGAAGGCATGCAGATCCTTTATCCTTATATTGCATTGCTTCTACGCATCAGCTTCTTCTTTTGTGGAGATGAAGTTAGTAGGCTAAAGTTGTCTCCAATCTTAAAGCTCAAAGCTCCATAATTTTATAGGCCTAATATGCTTTTTCGAACCAATAGCAACTTTGTTTCTACTGCCTGTTCGTCTGATCGTTGTGCCAAAGTGTTCTTCAGAACATGGTAATTAACCTACTGCAAAAGCGTCGCTATAGTAGCCTAATGTAATGTAAATCTTCGAGAATTTATCAGCGCCCACAAAAGCCACGCTAGGAAGACCAGCTTATTCACCGGCGCTATATCAAATCAAGTCCGCAATAGCCAGATCGAGCTGCCGTTTTCGTTCGGGTGCCAGATTAAAATCCGAGGAGGTCAGGCCGAGGATACAGCGTGGTGCTACGGTGGTTGTCGGGGTGATGGTGGTAGTTAGGTGATGGAACCTGATTGGAATCTGGATAGGATAGCTTGAAAAGTTCGGTTTTCAGTCGTGAATGGAAAGCAGCAGAGGAGAGTGCAGGCGGAGGAGAGGTTGAATTTGGAGGGGAGATTTGGGAGGTAGGGGCCGGGGTGACTGAACAGGCGGAGGTATGTTGGGAGTTCGTTCCAAAGAGCTAGTGCAGCATAGACTAATTAAGGAGCGCGGTTGCAGAATTTAAGAGAGGATGATGCTGGAGGACGAGAGAGAGAAAGATATGATGATGAGCGAGTAGACCTGGGCGGTTGGATGGTGATTAGTTGACGAACGTAGGAGGGCTGAGAGGTTTGAAGAGCGTTAATTAACATTTTAATTGTAGGCCTAGGTTATAAGATACGTGTACAATTGTGTAATGGATGCGCTGAGGGACTTTTAGCCAATGAAGAGGCTTGAAAACAGGGGTTATGTGGTGATGTTTGGGACAAGTTGGGAGTCTTAGTGACGGCGCGGGCAATTATAGGGCATTCTGGATTGTTTGCAGGCGTTTAATTTGAAGAGAATCTATTTTATGAAAAAGTGAATTGCAGTAGTCGAGTTTGGAGTGAACTATTGAAGTGGCTATTGTGCAGGTGTAGTAGGCTATATAGTAGGACCTAGTAGTTGCTATGCGTCGAGTCTAGTACGTAGGCCTATTGATGATACATAAATCGACCAACTACGAAATTACAACTGACGTCATTCGTGTGGTGCTGAATCTCGTATTGGTAATTGTCGTCCGTGAATTGAGTGTTTATGTGTTATTTAAAATTATATCGGTTTGTGGTTTAAATATTGTCTTTTGAAGTCTGTCAATGATTATTGCATATTTTTATCATCTGCTTTATCTACATTTTCGGTGCTGTGAATCAGAAACTCGGAAACACAGGGTAGACTAGACCAGGAACTCAGAATAAGCTTATGTCGTTAGTCAGTGTGTTATGATCATCCTTTTCCTGATCGTTCTTATTTGATAGGCTCATTTATGCTAACAAGGAATACCTTCGGTTTGTTAAGAAGAATGCAAGATGTAGATGTATCATGTGCGTTACGTAAATGTCCAGATAGGTTCATCGTAATCGTAAACTCCATATTTCTGAAGCGCTACTCTGGATTTTCCAAGGGGGCCAAATGTTTTTACCTTAGGTCCGAAAATTGTTTGCTGATCCTGGACAAAAAAATCTAACGACCTTTTTTAAAACTCAAAGTCAGAAAAACTATACTATAAAAAGTCAGAAGACGCAACACGTGCTGTGGCAGCGCCGTGCTTTCTCCGTGGCTGGCCCTGCGACCTGGAATGAGCTCCCTGTTATTCTTCGTCAAATACCTATTAGCCTTTCTACTTCTACTTCATTTCTTTCTCTTCTCAAGACTGTCTTATTCGACCGGGGTTGGACTGGGAGCGCTCCTGAGTAGTAACCTTGAAGGAGCGCTATATCAAATTCTCAGTAAATAAATAATACTCGAAAGCAAAGCGTAGAGCACCAGCTTATTCACGAGCACATGTATACGTTCAAGTCGTAAGTACGTGCAATGCGTGCATATACATACCCGCAACCTTCCGGCTCCAAGGCACCGAATATACCCCTACACCACCATGCCCAACAAATGTGCTTGTATGTTCATGAATAACCTGGTGCCCTACGCTTTGATTTTCAGATGAGCCTGCTGATACAAGTAAAATTCACTGGCTTCAGTTCATCTCTGGTTATAATAAGAAATGTATGATTTTTAAATATTTTGGATGTTTGTCTCCAGACACGTACCATGAGGCCTGATCGGGAGCATGTTTGTTCGATGGTGACAGACACCATTCTGCTGCTGTGTAAAAATGGACTTTCATTTGAAAAGAACATTAAAGTTCAAGGCTTATTGGGCGTAACAGTCGACGACAGCGACGTATTTCTCATAAAGATCGACGACGCATTCCAAAACAACAGTTTGGAGGCCGCTGAAAATATCGATCTGAATGAAAACAATCCTGAGTTGATGCCTTTTTCCAGCCCTGATGTTCCACTTGACCACAGTTCTGGCGATGGTCTCATTAACAACTTGTATCAACAGCAGAAGAATCTTGAGCAGCCGGTCGATGCGCCAAAGCGTCAGAAACGTGGTAGGGCACAGAGGCAGCCGAAACAGACACTTTGCTCAGAGATTAGTGACGTGATCACAATCAAAGACGAGGCGGATGATGACAATGAATTTCCGTGGAACAATGCTAACATGCAATTTCAGGGCAGCGAGGAATTAAGTGGACGTGGTATTTTGCCAGACTCGTCCAACTTTATGGCTGATTTTGGTGACTTAGTGAAGGCTGAAGACAGCCTTGGGCCATTCGCTGGAACTACTGGTAATTTTGAAGCCAGCTCTTCTGGTTCGCAGTATGCTGTTCCTGTTAAGGAGGAATATGACTATGGAATTAATGAGTTTTGTTATGACCAAAACTACGGCAGAGCAAATTATTCTTCGAAAAACATGGGCAGACAATCAGTAACCAGACGAGAAAGGACATTCATAAAACCAAAAACTGTAAGGGCCTTTCCATAATTATTAGCTGAAATGTCCATGGATAAGTAATGCTGGTTGATAAGGCTAGTTTTTATAAACATAGTATGATATGTTGAATTTAAACGACTTTATTCAGTGCTCTAATTCTCGGGCCTAGTCGATAGAAATTCAATGCTAAGAAATTCACTGAATGCTGTTGTAACTTTTTCTTAGATTATCTAATAGAAGCTTTCTAAAGACATTTAGAATTAGAAGGGAAGTAGATAATGCTTAAATCTTTATACCTAACTTTACCTTTGGAAAGGCCGTGAAAAAATGGTAAACGCTTCTGTTACATTACTAAGGCAGACTAGATGAGGCACTGGTACTCTAATTGTCGTAAAATCTTAATTTTACATTTGATTTGAGACTTGCACCAGTATGCACCACCCATGCAAAAATTATATTGTATTACTCAATCTTGACAGTGTAAATGTTTTCTAGATTATGGCAGATACCACCTGGTAGGCAGATTCTTGCAATGCAACACAAGTCATACTATATGGTAAATGATCATTTAATTTTATTTTGATCAGGACAAATATCAGCCAGCAAAGTCGATACTGTCCAAGTATAAGCAGCAGCAGCAACAGTCATCCTCTCCGTACGTTGTAACCAAGTCCCTGCACGAGTGTGGCTATCCAAGCTGTGGCAAACAGTTCAGACATAAGCAGCATCTTCTCAGACATCAAACGCAAAAGCATGGCCGGACACCGACGAAATTTCTTACGCTGCAAAAGGTCTGGAGTCGACATGGAAGCGAAGCCGATTATGAATCCGAACAGTATGATCCAGGTGACTGATTCTTTCTCGTAAAGTCTACTGCCCATACGAATTTGAATTAGACAATGACTATACCTGCTCAACTGTAAAGTGACTGAAGTAATTATGTCAGCGTTTCAACTGTGGACACAGCTAGTGTTACGTATGTCTTAGTTTTTCCTGAAAAGATTGATTTAATTTGATGCCATAAAACATGCAGTCACTCTTAAAAAACACATAAGTCTACATCATTATCATCATCATCATAATCAATTCATAACACTGGCCATTTGGTGGCAACGGTACAAATATTTTCTATAGCCATTTGTCAAGTTCGATTCTCCTCTTATGTTTAGTCCAAGTCTTTATTACGTCCTCGTTTATATTGTCTATCAATGCAGTCTTGGTCTTCCTTTGTTTCTCTTTACTTCAGATCTTACATGTTGTGTGTATTTTTGTGGGATATGATTGATCAACTGGAATTCTCCACACATTGCAAACGAGTGTCTTTGCTGAATGAAGTTGCCTAGCAAGTGTTTCAGTATATTTCTTTGAATCCCATTTCCTGCTTCGATGACCACGCTTTATCAGTGGCCAACCCCAGTCTTCCTCTCCCTCTGCGAGCGGCTGACTCAGATGACTCCTTCAAATCTGGACTCAAAACTTATTTATTTTGCAAGTGTTATGCTGTTGTTTGTTGTATGTGAGGCGCCCTTTCAATGTCATGGCTGTGTAACGGCACCATAGAAATCGTCATTGTTATCATTATTTATTATTATTATTATTATGTCAGTCTTGTTATTTAGGCCAACAACTGCAGGCCATCGTAGATTCATACATCATTTTCAACATTGTAGTGGTTAAGGTGTTTTGCAAAATCAAATTGACAAATGTGTTACATCAGTACTTGCATGAAGCAATCATTCAGCATTCCTGCATACATATCTTGTGTATAATTTTCTTGATTTATCATTGTTTGGTACAATATTTAAATGCAACTTGTGCCGCCGAGCAGTGCTACATAGAAGATGATTATTTTACAGGACTTGCGTACGAATGATTTCGATGGAGATCGATTGCAACTGTCTACGGAGCAAGTAACGAAAGGCTTCGTGTCGTTATGGAGTCTTATTTAATACTGATTTCAAGGGAGCTTCACTAAGATGATTGATTGATTCAGTATGAAGACACTTGCTGTGCTCTTTGGAATATTGTAATTATTCTGTGAAACAACTATCCCAATCAGACACTTGTGTGTGGCCGAGATCACGTTTGTTTTCCGTTTTTTTATTTTATTTTACAAACTCTAATTTTTATAACCAACTTGTATTTCCTTTATTTTGCTGTCATTGCACCTATTTTGACTTAATTACCTTGCATGCTGACGTGTTTTAAGTTATTTCATAGGATTTCACTAAACAGTTTGGATCCTTGCTAAAACTTTTAAAACTTTGCCGCTTTCTAAATGGCATAGCAACCTTGTAAACATCTCCATGGAAAGCATGGTTTTGAATTGCTGTAACCTGTGCTTTCGAAATCAACCTCAGTATCAATTCAGCAAAAACCATGCCTTTTTAAGTACGTAGCATTGCAGACTCATGGACTATTCAGTTGACTTATCGGCCAGTTCTGTACTGTACATAATGTAATGCACTTGCAGAACTTTTAATTTTCTTACAGGTTTATATTATTCCGGCCCATAGCGTTATGGGAGCTCCGGGTTCAAAGGGTTAAACCTTGACTAACCTGGTTTGTCCCGTCAAGTGCTGCAGTCATTGCTGTATATTTTCATCCAGCCCTCGCCGATGGATTTGCTGCCTTCGTGTTGACATCATTAGCGTATTATAAATTTAGTAGAATGTCGTGTGACTCGTTCGTGTCCCTTGTAACACTTAAGCAAATTAGCCAGCGGTTTTAAAACTGTGATGCCTTAAAGTTTTGGAATAACTGCTCTCGCTTAGGTAACTTTTGTTTGCAGGTGTAACTATTGTGAGTTTCGGTCGTAGCAGGGAAATGATTTCATTTTGTAAATAATAATTAACAATTAATCTTATTATTTGATTTAAAAAATTCTATTATTAATTCTGAAGAATTGTAAAGTGATGATGACATTGTGTCCTTGTTTCTGTTAAGAATTGTAAAATGATGACTGAAGTATTTTTAATGTAACATTGATATCATTCACTAGGTCGAGTTTTAAACACAGCGGAATTTAATATAGTTAACTGTTTAAATGACAGCCTATCCTATATGGTACTTCATATTGCCTTCCTTTAACCCTTAAACGAACTTAGGGTTGCCAACCGTCCAGATTTTTTCTGGATCGTACAGAAATGGCATCCGGTGTACAGAAAACATAGGAAGGTCATTCTGGACAATGCAGTGTCCAGAAAAAATAAGAATACGGAAAATATGGAAAGTTGCACCTCTAACAAAGACAAAAGTCGTCCTGAAAATAATAATTTATTATAAATTGTAAGAGTCTAAGATTTACAAATTATGAAAAAAAATAAAATACACTGTGACTTTTAAAAGGAGCATCTCTGTATACATAGCTAGGCCTACATCTAAATTGATAACACACCTTTTATTTTGTTATCGGACATCTATTTTGGTATCTTTTATGTTTATGTGCTGTCTGCTATCAAAAAGTTTTAATAATTGAGTCAGTGATTTAGTTTTCGAAAATTATGTTATAGAAAAAATAAAAATATATTTTTGAATCTTGTTATATTAATTGATGAACTAATATTCCTCTTCCTACTTCCTGTGCGTGCTCCATTATAACTTCCATAGTATCCATACAATGACCCAGATCCTGTATACTTAGGCTTACTTACTGTCCTATTTTATAAGTAGGGCCTAGGTCGAAGTTCTAAATGTAGGCTAACATATTTTGCGAGATATTTTTGAGTTTCAGTCTTGTAGACCTTGCTGCCACTGGAGCCTCTGGCCGGGATAGCTTGCGGTGCTCCAGGGTTTGTTTAAAAAGAAATTTGTAGGATATAGCCTAACTGCAGAACCAGAATTTTTTTGTGTGGCTTTTTTTGACGAAAATTTCTCGCCGTTTTCTGAAAATTTTCCCAAGAAATGTCACAAATCGGCGAAAAGAAATAGGCTAATCGATGACATCTTTAAAGTCTTTCTTCAGAAATTTGCAAGTCAGCGACAAAAAACTGATGAGCTTTTTAGTCATCAAATTCAACATTTTAAAAATCTCACCTTCCTGCTTATTTTTACTGCACATGTCCTCCTTCTTTAATGGTAAATATCGGCCTGCAATTAGGCCTACCCTTTTCCAATGATTTCCACTGCACATATAAACTGCTTTTACAACAGCGAAAATGCATTTACAACTGCACATTTTGTGTAGAACTGCACGCTAAAAAGTCCTGCAGTGTGCCGCCAAAGTGACTGGGTCCTAATGGCTAAAATTTTCGCAAATCGTGGGGGCTCACGCCACATCCAGAAATTTCATAATCCAAAGTTGGCAACCCTAAACGAACTAGCAATTTTGCCCTATAGCAACTGTACAATAGACAAATTTGCACTTGTGTTACCTCAGTCAATTCTTAACCTTCCAACATAATGTATACATTATTCTTTAGCATTTTATCTCGTCTTCCCATCCATCCATCCATCCATAAAGAATTGGATAAAGAAATTGTGGGGTACTCGTAGCTGCCCCAAAATGTACCCACCCCAATTGTTTACATTTTCTATGTTCAAGACCATATATAAAACATTTTTATTGGCAGCATGTGTAATATGAACATAAAAAATGTGATCGTCACTGTCCCATGTAACAAACACCATTTCTGAACTTGCAAGTGGCATAAATGTACCCTGAAGTATCTCATCCTTCACTGTAAAATGACCTCTTACAAACACTGAGAACAGAGCACAGTTTACATATAATTTAATTATTTTGAACCCTATTTCATCCAGCAATAGGTGAGAATTTGTAATAAATACATGCAGTTATATACTGTCAATAAACTAATCAGCTCTGTTCAACATCTTGCTGCATCCATCCCAGTGGAAATGGTAGTACGCTGCTATGTGGTGACGCTGCCGGCAATGCATCCTTTGCCCAATGCAGACCCTGGTGACGACGTGATCGTCTACGAATGTTGTCCTTCATTAGACACTGCGGCCTGTTCGTCTGAAACAGAGGTTACTGGCATCGATAAATATAAATAGCACCTTCCACAAAACAAATGTTCAAAAACACTCTCTGCCAAGCACATAGCGACCCAGGCCTGCTTTGCCTATGCCTAAGGCCGGTGTCACGAAATAAAGTCTCCCCCCGAAACAGAGTCTCCCCCTTGCTGATACAGAGTCTCCGGGGGGAGACTCTGTACCGGAACAAAGTCTCCCCCATCGAAATAGAATCTCCCCCTCTACGATACAAAGTCTCCCCCTACTAAAAATCGCCCCTCTATATTTCTGATATAATATGTTTATTTGTGAATATAAATAATATTGGTGTTGAGGCCTATTTAGCGTAATCGGACATGATCTTTTAAATAAAATATAAAAAGTATGAAGTAATAATTGTTGTAAGCTTAGCCTACAGCATAAGGCCTAAATGCAGGCCTAGCATGCAGGCTATAATAAGACAATTAGGCCTAGTATGTCGGTCCGCGTATAGGTTATGTTACTGAAACGCAGTTTGGACGTTGTTAGGCCTATAGGCCCTATAGGTTTAGCAGGCCTACATTGTCATGTTAATAATAAATGGCTCTGACTAGATACAGGCATTTCACATTTCATTTTAGGCCCTATTTAGCTAGGGTGCATAAAACAATTCTGCAATTATCAATCTCTATCCGATAAGTCTATAGGGTCTAATTAGGCTACTTATAGGCCATATAGATAGGCCAAAAGCCTAAGCTATATTTAAACCTGTAGGCATAGTCCCACTTGTTTAGACTATTATTTATTTTATTTGTAGGCCTATCAATTATCCATTTCTATCGCGTCCCTTCAAGCTCACTGGTCAGAGGCGCTCCTGACTACAGCGCGGATACTGCATCGGAGTTAGGCCTACACGCCGAAGCGCCCGAGCATTTGCAAATGAAGGACTTGCTCAAGGTCCCTTCGCGGCGGCTTGAGGTGGATTTGAACCTTCAACCTCCGGCTGCAAGTCAACGAAATACCCACTACACCACCACGCTCCACAACAAATGAAAGGCAGCACAATACTATAGGCCTAACTGACAGGAAACATAAAGTCAGGAAAAATTTGAAATGGTAGGCTTATGGTAACAGAGCGCTTCGGCGTGTAACTCCGATGCAGTAGACATTTATATTAAATGATGTAGAGCGAAGAGCAATAGTCAATGCGAGATGTAACGAAGGAATGCACTAGAGTAAGAGTAGCAGCAGACGTAAGAGAACGAATGACAGTACGAAGCTGGCGCAGCTGATAATAGCAGTCTCGAGCAAGACGGTGAAAGTTTTGCCCATAGCATAGGCGTACGAGGCGGGGGCCCAGAGGGGGCAAATCCCCCCAACTTTCGGGCAAGTCTGGTTTTTCGGGGAAAAACAGTCCCGGACGACTAAAAAAAGGTCAACTTTTTGGGCCGGATAAATTTTTCGGCCAGAAGTTCAAACTTTGCCCCCCCCCCACTTCTGAAACCTCCCGTACGTCTATGGCCCATAGGATATACTGCACTGCCTTTTTATTACTGCTCTTCTGCCATCTTGGTTCATTAATCCTTTGCGACCCAAAACCAGAAATCTGTATTCCCCAAAGGACGGGGACTAGATTAAACACTGTCCTTTCACTGCTAGTAATATACGGTAGGCCTACGTTCTTAAAATAATCAATCCCACAGTTTAGGTCTACATCAATAAATGAATAGGCCCAAGTCTACTATCATTACTATGGTTTCAATCAAGTAGGCCTACTAACAAGTGTATATATACAAACAAAAAGACAAACTTTAGTTGACAGTACTGTTGTTAACACATTGAAGGCCTATGGTAAATAGGCCTATGCACATTGCTGTTGAAAACTGGTTAGTCAGATACAGGCTAGACATAAAGTGGATGGATGAAAAGATATCTTTGTTAAATCAAACATGGATTGATTAGGCCTACTTGAAGCATTTCGTGATTAAATCATGAAAATAATTCTTGATGAAATAGTAACTGGATTGATGAAAACAATTCTTGATGAAATAAAAGTTGGATTTATAGAAAGAATTTTGACTAACCAATAACATTATCAATAATAAGACCATTCACCCTGCCAAGAATGACATCCACTCCTCTACTGGCAAAGTTGTTGTATTGGTCTGCTCTTTGTCTACTCGCTACTTGAAATAGTTTTCTTTAAACTCTTCTCCCCGGTGTTTATGTATCGAGCTCGCCTCTGAATATATAGCCTAGGCATAGGCCTAGCCGCCTAGTTCATACGGCGAGGAGCGCTCTATACAATGTAAATGTCCAGATAAGAGAAGATATTTATTATTCATAATTATTGTCTTTAATTTTTTTCCTTATTTTGCGGTGATCCATTCATGACATAAAATCATTGTTATTATTATTTTTATTGTGATTCCGCCTAAACACGTGCTTAGCACCGTCTCCCTTAAGCGAGATGACGCCAACAGCAATGGCGCCGTGATAATAACCGTGAAAGAGCGTCTTAATTTTGCGGTAATAATTACCACATCGAATGTTAAAATAGTTGTATCTCGGTTATTAAAGTGAATTGTGAGTTGAAAACAATCGCGCTAACCTACAAATTCGCAAGAGAATGTTTTGCAAACTGTTGAAAAAGAATATTCAAACAGACGGGCAAACCTTCAGACATATTTTGGTATAGATAAATATGATGCGACCGTATCAAATCGCGCGTTGAAATAAAGTCTCCCCGGGGGAGACTTTGTTTCGGCAGGGGATGAAATATTCTCTCCCCCCGGAGACTTTATTTCAGAATAAAGTCTCCGGGGGGCGAATCTATTCTGAAACAGATCCTCCGGGGGAGAATCTGTTTCGAAATAGAGTCTCCGGGGGGAGACTTTTAGGGGGGAGACTCTGTTGCGCGACACCGGCCCTGATGCCTGGTCAGTAGGAGGGGGTCAGTCAACTGCTGCAAGGCGTCTGATATTGTTGTGTACAGTAAGTGGCCTAATTTTATTGTTAGATCTTCTGAAGGGTGTAGTGACAAAGACAACAGGGATTTGAAGACAGTGACACCACGGACACCAGTTCCAATTGCCAAATGCACTAGAAACAGGCTATCAGTTATGAGCTGGTGATCTGTATGGCTACACTGGGTAGAGCATACACCTCATGCGCCTGTCTATGTCAGGGTGCCGACTCCCATAGCGGCTCCAGGGATTTGAATGTTGTGCTAGCAGGGTGCACACCTAGGGATTGTAGAAGCTGTGGCCCCCATTCAAACAAGCAGCGGTGGTGAATGATCTCAACCAATCAATTCATTCAAATTAAGTAAGGGGTCATATCATTGCTATACATAGAACATGAGAACTTCCATAAATTTACTTCATCTATTTAGAACCTCAGATACATATATATAATAGGCATATCAAAGATTTAAACTCTCAATACGCTTTTCCACTTCAAACAACTTACCTTGTGCAGTTTGTAGTAACAGCCGCACGCATTGCACAGCAACTGTCCTTCCTTTCCTCGTCGCCAAACTGTTGTCGTGTTTGTCCCACAATTTACGCACACGGATTTATCGGATGATCTGATTTGCCTCTAACAGAAAAAACAATCTGAATAATTGTAGAAATGGATCAAAAACAGTGGAAGGTTCTCAGGTTCTGCAACTGGAAAATAAATCCAGTAGTGAGTTTTAGCTGTGTGAATATAGATAAAAATAAAGAAAAATATTAAATATGCACTGAATCACAGAGGATGTTTTACTATAAATGTAAAAAACACAAGATTTCTCAGTATATTTCCAGTGTCCCATGTTAGTGCACCTTGCATGCTAAATAAGTGTCCTGAAGAGCCAAGTTATAGCTGTGTTAAGTGGGTTCATGCATAAACACGTCATGCATAAATCGGTCTGTTCAATATTAAGTGTAGCAAATTGCTTTTAATCGTGCAACTGTACTAGCGGTGTTCAAAGGCTTTAATGGAGACAGATGAATGGCAACATCGCTGGCTTGAACAGCAGAACATCAAGTAGGATCGATTCCCGCTAACTTCCCAAGGTCGATTCATCCTTCGTTTGCCAGGTGGTGTTGGTAAAATGACGGAAGCCTTCCACGTCTCCATACAGTTAAATTTTAATCATCCGCTCATATTGTGACTTTTAATCGTACTGCATATGTACTGTTGGTTTGAAGTAATAAAGATTCATATTATTTTTATTGGAACTGAAAAATCACTTACTCTTGGCCAATTGGCCGCAGTTGACGCATTATGATGAAGCGATGAGGTTCTTGCTAAAGTTGATTGTGCTTCGTGGGACCAGGCAGCTGCTTGTGACTGTAACAAGTGATGTACGCTGTACGAATGTGCTGAAAACTGAGAATAGTCTTTCGGCTCCTCATGACGGATCTCACTCTGGGGATGAGATACCTGTCAATATCACCAAGTACTGTAAATGTGAAGGCTAGGAATGTTCTTTAAATGCGTTTTCATTGATAAGTAAGTCCTTAATTTAAGCAAGTTTAAAAGTGAGAAGTCTTCACAATTCAGTCACTTGTAATTCTGCCAACAATTATTGACAGAGATGAAATTTAAATGGTTAGAGCAAAATTTTTATTACTTTATCAATGAGATTTAGCATAAATTTTTAGTGTGAAGAAAAGAAAAGAGATGTGGAAGAATAATCAAATTCAATTTTAATAAATTACATTTTAGAAATATTACAATTTTGTAATGTACTACTGAATGAGTGGTGGGAAAAAAATGTATACCTGATATGTAAAATGAGATTCATCTTGTGGCTCCTGTTTGATTTTACAAAGGAGATCGTAGTCTACTTCAGTTGCGGCAACAGGACATTCTATATTTGATATTCCACTGTTAGTTCCATGTCGCTGTATATCAAATCTGGATTCTCGCAATCCCAGTTCATCTCTTTCAACGCGTTCAACCTCTTCTGCACTATATTCTAAGTTAGATGAACTGTGTAGTCTTCCAGAAGAAAAATTAACCCTTTGCTCCTTGCATCGCTTTTGCAAAGGCAAACTCGGCGGCCTTTTAATGAGGTTTATTGCATGCCGTCGGAAAGTCCTGGGCCGCTGGTTGCTTTCTTTTGCCAACGCGACTTCGTCACTGCAAGGATCCTCTGCAACACTTCTGCCCTCATCAAAAGTATCGTCTTGAGAGTCTTCAACATTTGCACTTTTCTGTTCTTGTCTCTGAGCACAATTATTCGAAATTGCTGTCAAGTTCTTACTTCTCTGATTTAAGTCCAAGTCATTGGTAGAATTTCCGGCACCTATCTCCATGTTTTTCGTTGGGCGTGTGTTGCTATAGTTTGCTTCTATTGTATCATCCTCTGAATCGCTTATTGTTTGCTTGATGTTAACAAGAAAAACATCTTTTTGGTCTACTGTAATAGCAAGTAGACCATTGACCGAAAGAGTCGACTCAAATTTCAGCCCAGCTTTACACAGCAACAGCACGGCTTCCTGAAGTCCATTCATCAGTCGTGGCTCAACGGTTGCCATCCTTAACATATTTCACGTGTTATATCTAAACAGAAAGAAACATCAGCATAACAAACTCAAATGTCAGTAATTAACCAACAGTACAACAACACAAGGATGAAAGTATGCATACATATATGTAAATGAATAATAGTCCTTTTAGGAACTCTTAAAGTGCTACAAATTAGATACTAGTGCTTCTGCATTCAATAAAAAATTCATGTTTAAAATATCTGCTTTTAAAACTGCACTTGAACTTTAAGCAAAATGCACTCATCTTCATTTAACAGTTAGTGCTTTTAAATTTAAAGATTGACTAAAATTTGATAGATTCTATTCACAGTTTCCAACCGGTAGCGCATTGGATGGATATCTGCGGACCAAAGTTTTAGTCCTGAAGCCCCGGTAAGAGAGATGTGCTCTGTAGGCTGCTATTAGCGTCGTGCATTGCAGTTAAGGCTGATGTCAATAAAGATAAAGTTATGCACATGTGCATTGTATAGCGCTGTGTGTTTGCAGGCGTTTAATTTAAAAAATATTAGTAGTAGTATTATTATCGGTCTAGCCAAACTATTGAACAAAATCATTTAAATGGACAGTGTCTTACAGTTCAGATAATCAAGATCTCAGGTCGCCAATATTGACAGGGTTAACATTTTTAGGTTATCAACTCCTCACAAATGGAAGTGATCTCAGTGTAGCCTGTAGAAAGGTAATGAAAGTTTAGGTTAGCCTTGATCGAGGCGAAATATATGGTTGTGCCATGGTTATGTCCCAAAACGGCGACAAATTCCGCAGTACATTAGTCATTAAACTTACTTATCAGTGCAACATGCCCTATTAAAAGTGTCAATATAGCAATTATATTAACATTTAGCCCATATCGTAAAAGGGCACAAATATCAGTCGAAACAAAGAGATACATGTAGCATTATGCTCATTATTTATCATAAATAAAGTGGTTTCTGACGATGACCCGGGTTTTAATGCTCTCTGTATTTATAAACTTGACTCAAAGTGCGAACATTAATTGCAGTATAAAGCAAAAATGGTGGTTCGCAAGAAATAAGAGAATCTCTGTTACGAGTCACTTACCTTGAAAGTTTTGGTCAAAAGCTAAACAAATTTTTTTTCATAAATATAAGTTTCAATTATCGAATATTCTCAGGACCACTGACTTTACTAATACAGTCCCAGATTCCTAGATGTATAATCAAAATAAAGTTCTTCACTTGTTTAGCGCCTCAATAAGTGAATATACAGCGCTGTGTGTTTGCAGGCGTTTAATTAAAATTATTGATCATTACAATTAAGTAACAAATTCACAAATATTAGAGAGGCCAAAGACGCCACATTACAGCTTGGGTCAGCCCGGTCAGGACCCACGAGGCAGAGGCCAAAACCAAGATTGATGCACTAGGCCTAATTAACTGAAAGTATGTGGGCTTCTGTAGGCCTACGTACGTGTGAATGTAACAAATACCGTAGGCCTACATTGTGTGATTTGTGTCCCGATGAAAGTAGACACCAACAAAAAGTGTCATAATTTCATCATATAGGCCAGTGCTGTCCAACGTGCGGCCCGCGGGCCGCATGCGGCCCGCGGAGCGATTTCAAGTGGCCCGCCAGAGCATGCAAAATTCTTCCACTGTGTATAAAATAAAATGAAGGACAAAGTCTAGTCGAATCTAAGTTTTTTTAAAGTGAAATTGTAATGTTTCTAGGGTTCGAAAAGCCACCTGAAAAGCCAATTCAGACAACATTCTTCGTTCTATCTCTGCCGTAGTCTGTCAAAAAAGTAAAGTAAAGTCACAGTATAAATAATTAACAGTACGTCGATTTCGGATCTCGCAGTCGTCAGAATAAGTGACGAGATTTAAAGCCCCACCCACTGTCATCCGCCATTTTTGCAGCAATAAACTCCATAAGCAAATTACAGTTACTTTCAATTCTATGGTACAAACTACAAATTTCGGTTTCCGGCAGCCGCCATATTAGTCGGGATTCATTAAAAGAACTGCAATGTACTGCCCGGAAAAAATTTGCTACAAGCTGGAAATAACAAATAATGAAAGATAAGAAAATAATATATCCAAAAAGTGAGCCCGAGCCTCTGAGATCTCCTGCTAACTCATTTTATTAGAGAAATTTGAGGGCATTAAATCAATGGCATTTTTACTATACGGCTTAATCTCGAACCCGGGTTGCATTAAAAGAACTGCAATGTACTACGCGGAAAAAGTCGCAACAGGCTGGAAATAACAAATAATTAAAGTTATAATAATAATAATATATTTTAAAAAATGGTCCCCAGCAACTCAACTCTCACTCTGGGTTATTTTATAAAGAGAATTGTTATGGTGTACTATTAATAGCAATATACGATGCAAATGCTGATCTATTGCTACCAAGATGGAGGCTGACCACGTCACCAAAAAAAGTTGGCAACAGGCAGCCATCCGGGTAGACCTACTGGTAATTATTATTTATACTGTGGTAAAGTCCCATCCCGTTCCATGAGGAACACAGGGAGGCGCTCATCTCCTTTTCCATAGGCCTAGCCCTGAGCCAGCAATGGACGAATCCCAAGGTCCTGGACACGGGGCCAGTGTATCGCAGGACTTGCTGTTTACTTCCCAGCTTACGCCGGTACCAAATTATACTGCTTGGTGACAGAGGCACGTGTGCGTAAACAACTTTCCCATGGTCGTTAAAGGGAGTCGAACCCGCAACCTTCCACTCGGTGAGCGGACGCGTTACCGGTCCGCCACCAGGTCTGTCAAACGACTATCAAAAGACTTCTTGCTTTGAACATTTTTTTTTATCCCTCTACTCAACTAAATTGACCTCGCATGGCTATATCATCCAAGCCGTTCACTTCTAGTCCGTTTCTGAGATGTGTAGCCTACAGAGTTTCAGAACGTCTGTAAGTAGGCTAGCAGCAGCAGTTCCTTTCGAGAGATTGTCCAATTGGAGTGCTGAGGGTTGAAGGGAAGCTATCGATAAGAGTCCATGGACAGAATCGATGAATGGCGATGTCTTTGGCTCATTCTCAGCCGACGATTATGACTGTTCTTCAGACCAAATTTACTCTGGTTTCGGCTGAGCTACATGGTGGAGATGATGCAAACAAACTGTAACTGGGAGACGAAATGAAGAGCTGAGTTTGTCAGACCGTGGCTGCCATGGAGGCTGGGCGACAAACTTAAAATCCAGCTGAGCGCATTTAATAATTTTGGTGCTGATCTATAATTAATCAAGCATTCAAGGTATTAAGCACTGTTCATTTATACATTAGGCAACAATTACCAGACTTGTTGTCCTCGAGACTAAAGTCTTGGTCTCGAGTGCGCTCGAGTTCGGTTTTAAAAGTCTTGGTCTTGGTCTTGGTCTTGAGAATAAAAGTCTTGGTCTTGGTCTTGGTCTTGAGGGCCAAAGTCTTGGTCTTGGTCTTGGTCTTGAGGTTCAAAGTCTTGGTCTTGGTTTTTCAAGACCAAGACCAAGACCTGCCTTCACGATAGTATCATAATTATATTATAATAATAACTAATAAAATTGTAATTATATAGTAGAAAATGAAATCATGGTATAATATGGCAGTTCATGTAGGCCTAATACAATATAATAAACAGCAACTAAAAACTATAATTTTGTCAAATTTTCGGAGGAAAATTATTTTATTTCTGGGCGCTTTCTCCGCTGGAAATGTCCAGATACGCGGCATACGCCATGGCAGGATTTTAAAAAAGACTACCACGATTTCTAAATTTATATCCAGTGCTTGAAAAGATGCTGTGCGTGCCAGCAACTTCAGCACCTGTAGAACAAATTTTTTCACATGGTAGAATTTTCATGAGGCCACACCGGGCACGCCTTGGTCAGAAAATGAATTGGTTCTGTTAATTTTTAAAATGCAACAGCCATTTGCAATAACATTGCACATAATCACATTAAGGAGTTTTGTAGGCACGAACTGAACTCGGAATTCTCTGCAGTTTGGTTATAGAGTTGCTTTGTTTGAATAAAATACGTTTTCATTAAGATAGCAGAACCTGCATTTTCGCAAGGTCTTGTCTTGGTCTTGAGACCAAAAGTCTTGGTCTTGTCTTGGTCTTGAGCCCAAAAGTCTTGGTCTTGGTCTTGGTCTTGAGGCTCAAAGTCTTGGTCTTGGTCTTGGTCTTGAGGTTCAAAGTCTTGGTCTTGGTCTTGGTCTTGAGGTTTGAGGTCTTGACAACAACACTGACAATTACTCCATAAAACAGTTAAAAATTATCAGTAAATTTTTTCCCGTTGCTTTCGAGCTTATTGTTGCGGCCCTCGGCTTTAAGAATATTGCTTCTGCGGCCCACGGGGCCAAAAAGGTTGGACAGCACTGATATAGGCCCTATAATGTGGGGCACGGTGGTGCATTGTTGGGTTCGGTGCTTTGGGGCCGGAGGGTTCCAGGTTCAAATCTACCTCATAGGCCTATGCCACCGCGTACGTAGGCCTACGTAGGTCTACGTATATGGACCTTGACTTCTCATGAGCACGTGCGGCCTTCGCTCGTGCGCTTAATTCGGCGTTAAATCCTATGCAGTGTCCCCGCTGTAGTCGGGAACACCTCTGAGTAGAAGCGTGAAGAGCGCTAATAGCAAATGCGATAAATAAATAAAATAATTTATTAAAATGTAGGTCCTTAGTGCAATTTGAAACATTTAATTGCGCCGATGGCAGAAGAGGCAATGATCTTGAAAATATTAATAAATTATAGGCTATAGTACATTATAGGTTGCAATGTTCGTGCAAACATGGACACATAGGGGAAGATGGGGTAACACCGGCCACGGGGAAAATCCGGCCAGGGCGATTTCAAGAGAACCAGTGGGCAAGGGAAGATTTCAATGCTACCGTCCAGTTCACAATATCATATGACGTATGTACGGTATGTTTATCGAGATAGTTTTGTTTTTATGCGAGTAAGCCCATAACTCGCTAAAAGCGAAAAAACCGAGTTCGAGCCAAATCGACTTCTCTATATGCTGTTTCCAATAGCATCTAAGAAATGAAGCTAATCTGGTTCAAATGTCGATTAGGCCTATTTGCTTCTTATTCTGCAAACCACAATATTAATTTTTTTTGTCAATTTGGTTATCCAAATCGATTGTCCAAAAATGTCCTTCATTTTTTGCCATAGCAATAGTTGGTACAGCAGAAGTGATTGTACGTCCCCACATCGCAGCACGAACACAGTCCGTTGCCTATATCTTCAAGAGGGACAAAACTCGTCTCGTAGCCACGCTTTGCCACTCCACTAGCTGCCGCTCCCACCGTCCCTTCTCCTTCCATCACCCTCAGCAAACTTGTGCGCCTCTGGCAACAGGAACTGATGCCCAGCGACACACAACATCTCTCTGCCAGCTGCAGGACCATGTTGCGACCTGACTGTGCCGAAGTAGACGAAGATGGGGAAATTGGTTCCAAGGCATCGGAACAGTAGCGGCAGCTCTGACTGTCCAGCAGACCCTGACGAACACACAGACGACACCACTTCGTCGTCGTCCGTCTCGAACTGTACACGTCAGAAGTGACGTCATCAGCGTCGCCCAAATACCCGTCGTCATATATTCCGAATGACGTCACTGAGGACTGCATCAGTATCGTCGTCGTCATAATCACCGCCAGCAGTAGTGGCATCGATGGCATAGCTGATGTGATGGACGTCTGAGCAGCAATTAATTCTCGCTTGGTCATGATCACTGCCAATTATATAGCGCACGTGCAGATCCTGTAAAAGCAGAAAAGAACGTAAACGGAGCTCAATAATATATTCATTCTGTAAAAACTTAAAAAGCCTATACTTTTTCGCATTTTAGTATAGCCTAATCTCTTTACATTATCGTCTTGTCATTGCAGTAAGGTTTCACCACTTTGCTTTTTTTCAACATAATAACCTAGTGTAATATAGGCCTAAGTACAGATTAGCGAATTAGTTTACACTTTACAAGTTTACAGACTCAGGTTATATAATTATAACCAAAATTGAGAAAGGCTCCACTCCTAATTAAATTTAACCATAAGATACCAATGTCTATAGGCCTAAATAATGTAGCGTTGTATATAATTTGACGCTACGGGGTTGATTTTTTGGTTGCCATATATATATTTTTGGATCCCTTGGTAATTTCGTGGTTTGATAATTATATATATATTATAATATTATTATTTTTGAGCTGCATTCGGTGACCTACATAATATTGGTGACCTAGATTTTAATGCGAATCGGAGCGTTCAATGACGTAGGCACCTGCCGTGGCAAACGTTATCGATCGATTCTTGTATCTCTCTCACGCTCGGCGAGTGGAGGGTCGGCCGAAAAGGAGGAAGAGGAGTCGGCCGATATGAGGAACCGACACGGCCAGGCGGACAAGCAGGCTGACAGACGCAGTGCCGAAGCAGTACATATACACAGATAAGCAGACGGACAGAGCAAGACACGTCAGTTGCCCTGTAGTCTGTGCATGCAGCATAGGCTCGTGTGTGGGTATTTTCCATCACGCCGGGTCACGTTGCCCCTGCGTGATCACAGCGCGTGCAGCGCATGCGCAGTAGTTAGCGTCCTACGTCACTCGAGGCCGATATAGAAGAAGATCGCGCAAGTCGTGATCGAACCTTCGTGGAGAGTGGATGTGCGACTCTTGATAGTAAAGTGATAGATTCGAAGCCTGATTTTATTGGAGTGAAGGCAGGATTTGTTGCCGCTTGTATTCGTTTCGACGTCGTTGTGGGTGGATTTCTGTTGGGCAACTTCTGCGACAGGAGTCGTTTCTACTGATTCGAAGCGTCGTTCAGTTCTCTTGTTACCAATTTCTGTGTCGACTCTCTGTTCGGCCGGAGCCGTTTGTATCACTGTTTGGAGCAGGAATCGAATCGTTGGCGCTGTGTGTTCTGTCTTCGCACCCTCGTTGTGGATATAGGCCTAACGCCCAGGCCTTCGCTCTTCGTCTCGCACGGAGCGAGTTCTTCTCTGTTTCACCGGAAGCATACTCGTCGTAGTTATTTTCTGCGATTGTTGCGCCAGTCTGTCATCGCATTCTCTGGATACCTATATTCGTACTGGATCCCATTTCCTCGGTGTTTCTTCTGGATTCGACGTACCTCGCACGTCGTCTACTCTGTCTCTGGCCTCCAGATAAAAGGTACATTAGTTAAAGGGAAATAACGCGATTGGAGCTGTAGAAATATTGGGCTACTTCAAATTTTCATGATGGCACTTGAGAACTAAATTGGGGATAGTTTATACATACTCCGATCTAAGGCAGTTTGCATTGACTTGAATAATTATATTTTCTGTACATTGACTTGAATAATTATATTTTTTGTGCATTGTGCTCAATGTCCGAACTACACTGAAACTATATAATAACCATTGTCTCAAGGATTAGTAAACAATAATAATTAAACTTACTGTCTTCATTCTTGCTAGCCCTAGGAAGTTAAATTATAGAAACTTATATAGCGCCATGGAGCAGAGCAGAACGTCAACTCCCTCGCAACCTTCCAGACCACCTTCTGCATTTGAGATGGGGGTATTGCTTGAGGCAATGCAGTCAAACGCCAAGTCTATGCAGGCTAATGTTCAAGAAGCGATTTCTTCAGTAAAAACTGATGTTCAGGCAACTATGCAAATGAACGCTAGGTCCACACAAGATGCAATACAAAATAATGATAGAAATACCCAGAAGGCCATTGCCGTGGTACAAAGCAATGTTGAAGAGGCAATTTCCGTGGTACAAAGTAATGTAGAAGAGGCTCTTTCTTCATCAGGACTGAATTTCAAGCCAACGCTATAAATACACAAGAGGCAATTGCCTCAGTACAAGATAACGTTAGGGAAGCGCTGACGGAAGTCGTCGCGCGTATAGAACGTTTAGAAACGACGCCCAGGGCATCTCCGAAGCCGGTTGCAGGTTCGAACCCAGGAGCAATATTTCCCTTTGGTACCACCGCGGATAGACATTACCACTCAGCCATCGGCCTGGGAAGAGCTTCGGGGGCTAGGCCTAAGGACCTTTCACTTCCGGTTAACCCCGAAATCCTACGCCGGAGTGAAAGACTGGCCAGTAAGGCCCCAGTTTCATACGGAGAGCTAAGAGGTCGAGATACCTGGCCATCCCGAACCCCGACGGGATTCGAACCCAGAAGCTACCGCCTCCCTTCCTCCTTCTATATCTCTGCACTACGACCTGCAACCGCACGCGGCCCTCTCACACGTTGGACCGGAACCGGCGACTCCGGGAGTGTGCAAGGGGGCGGGCGTTACAATAAGATCTTAACATAACTGCCCTGCAGCGTAAGGATATTAGCCTATAGCCTAGAACTAACTAATTACGCATTTTCATGGTTTCAATTTATGGTTCCCATGATCCCATCAGTAATGTTGTCAAAAAATGCCAGGCAGCTAAACAATAGACATGTATCGCAATCGAAGTGACGTCACAATACACCTAGTTTTATATTCTCAAAATGAACTTATATAATAGTGGATGTGCATCTTAATCGAAGTGACGTCACAATACACCCAGTTTTATATTCTCAAAATGAACTTAGCCTATATGAAGGTAGATATGTATCATAATCGAAGTGACGTCACAATTTAATACACCTAGTTTATTTTATCAAAATGAACTTATATAATAATAGATGTGCATCTTAATCGAAGTGACGTCACAATACACCTAGTTTTATATTCTCAAAATGAACTTATATGAAAGTAGATATGTATCATAATCGAAGTGACGTCACAATACACCTAGTTTTGTATTCTCAAAATGGACTTATATGAAAGTAGATTTGCATCATAATCGAAGTGACGTCACAATACACCTATAGTTTTGTGTTCTCAAAACGAACTTCTATAAAAGTAGATATGTATCAAAATCGAAGTGACGTCACAATACACCTAGTTTTGTATGAATCTATGTGCGATCAGATTCAACAGTTTTACGTTCTGTAAAATTATAATTACCTGAACTTGTGCCACTTGTATTGAAAGAATCTGTAACTGCTGTTAAATGTAGTCAATCAAAGGCTCAAAGCTAAGCATTAAGTTAGACGAGTTGTCGTATAAGACAGTCGAACTAGTCTAGCTACGACAACGACGCTGCAGCAGTGGTTCGTCAATGTCTGCAATCGTGTGCAATGTTGTACCGTATGACGACATTCCAGAGTGACTCGATGCACCCCCTTATATTGCTGAAAAACACGGCTGCCGAGACTGCATGATTGCAGCTGCATGTTACACAGACCTACTGTAGGCTACATTGGTATGGCTACAAAGAAGCAAGACGCTCACACAATTGCTAATTCGCTGAATGCGCACAGCCAAACCATCTGCAGAAGTCGCTTATAATGGAGGAGGAACGAGCGATCACGATATAGGCTATAGTAGTGATGGCGCGGAAGCTCACCCTTGACCTCATGGGACGCTAATAATATAATTTCAAAACGTAGATGTCCGCACGTGGGTATAAAATATGCATCACAGCATATAAAACACGTGTCGGTCGCAGCACACGCACACAAAGTCACGAACAGCAAACTTACAAACATATACACACCTACACACACACACACACCCACACACACACCTACACACACGCACAAGAAATGGGCCAGTGTGTGCTATATCTGTACAATTTTAGACCTACAATGCCCGTACCGGTAATAATTATGTTATTATCGTCGGCAGGAATCCCCGGTTTGCCGGACGTGTCACGTGTGACACGCAAGCTTCCACGAGTGTCGGCAACAATAATTGAATTTCAGCCGTTGTCATAGAAGCGTGGGGATAGATGAGTACATGTCGTAACACCAGAGACAAGATACAATAATATTTATAAACGGGCGAGGTAATTAGACCTATTTATTAGGCTGATAGGCTATCTGACGACGTCTGGCGTGAGTGGGTGAGACTCAGACTCTACAACTGCCACTCGTACGTAGCTGTAAGCTTTACAGTTACCAATGCTTTTCGCATGTATTCTAATAATTATATGTGTGCATTATAGTAGAGGAATTTTAGTAGAAAAAACATCAATCGACTCAATAAATTTTCAGAAGCTAGAGACTTGGCATATTTGTTAGGTACACCCCACTGAAGAAAATACCAAAAGTCCCCATAAATCCGTGCTGTGCTCGAGCCGCCATCTTGGAAAATGGCGGCCAAAAATCGGTTTTCCGGGAGTAGCTCCCGAACCGTTACAGCTACTAAAAAATATATAATGGCAGAAATATTCCTAATTCAACGACAAATAAGTTTTGTATATAACATTTCTTTCTAGGAATACAAATAAAAAAGTTACGCACAATAATGTAGTCACTATTAGGGTATGTATAGCAATGCGACATACAGTTTTATGGCGGGAAGAACAATTAAACGCTGCATGTGGTGTGAACAATTGATTTAAGTAGTTCTTTTGCCAAAACTGACCCCAAGCACAATACAAATCAAGGATGAATGTGTTATTCATTTGTGTAGTTTATGTATTTATAATAGCGCACCTTTCAGAAACTATGCAGAAGTGCTCCCAGGTTAGAAATCGGGTTATTCAGGAGCTAAATGGATCCACAGTAAAGTGGAGGCTCCTCAGCGCTATGTCCTGGGTCCCCCGCTCTGTATTATATTGCCTATAGATGTAAAAAAACAATGATAATAAAACAAAAGCATGTTTTTTTTCGAAAAAATAAAAAACGACAAAAAAACGATGAAATTTAGCTCCTGAATAACCCGATTTCTAACCTGGGAGCACTTCTGCATAGTTTCTGAAAGGTGCGCTATATAAATACATAAACTACACAACTGAATAACACATTCATTCTTGATTTGTATTGTGCCTGGGGTCAGTTTTGGCAAAAGAACTACTTAAATCATTGCTCACACCACTGCGTTTGTTCTTCCCGCCATAAAACTGTATGTCGCATTGCTATACATAATAGTGACTACATTATTGTGCGTAACTTTTTTATTTCTAATCCTAGAAAGAAATGTTATATACAAAACATATTTGTCGTTGAATTAGGAATATTTTTGCCATTATCTATTTTTTAGTAGCTGTAACGGTTCGGGAGCTACTCCCGGAAAACCGATTTTTGGCCGCCATTTTCCAAGATGGCGGCTCGAGCACAGCACGGATTTATGGGGACTTTTGGTATTTTCTTCAGTGGGGTGTACCTAACAACTATGCCAAGTCTCTAGCTTCTGAAAATTTATTGAGTCGAATTTCCTAAAATTCCTCCACTATTAGTTAGATCTTTTGGTATCAATTCGGGTAACTTCCACCCATCAGCTTAATTACCATCACAAAGCTTCGACAAAATACAGGGGTTCAGAGTGATGACTCAGAAAGTAATTAGCTTGAACTGTCTGTGAAGCAGCTACATGTAGAGGTCACAGATGTCTTACGACTTACGCGTTGGGAAAAATGGCAATAATAATATTGCTCTCTGCTTCGCGCCTCGGCGATCGTCCTTTGACCGCTCGTTCCCCTCCCCCCCCCCAAATGTCAGGATCAAGTCTCCGCCTAGGCCTATTACTGTGGCCCTGTGGGATATATAACTATTATAATTAATAATAGGCCTACGCAATAATAATGACTGTTCTTGCAAGATCCGCAATCAAACCAAGTTTATTGAGATCGACTAGAACATCGGAAATGACCCTCGATGGATTATTAACAGAAGGCTGAATTTATGGAAAACGCTAAAGAAAACTTATTAGAAATGGAAACACTAAGTTGTCCGATTAACATATGAGAATAATGAGATAGACCTACATGTATAATATATATATATATATATATTGGTGTGTGTGACCAAAGAAGGGACAATGTCCTCCAACATCGGGAACGGACCTGCGACACTTGCTGCCTGTAATTCGGATAATATCATGAGGATTTGATGTGGTAATAGAACCTACTGTTGGTAATAATATAAACGAGCTGGCTGACCCGACTATAGCTATGGGTCAGATCTCATTACAAAGACCACCAGCCGTGTGCATTGACCATTGGGCATTATTAGTTCCAATCATTCAATGATTGTATATAGGATCCTAACGTCCTACGTGCTCAGCTTTTTTGATTGCGTTGGAACAATTATTTATTATTATGATGCTGCATAATGAAGTCATTGAAAGATGCTATATCGCATACATTGCTGGATTATCCAACAGTGTTTTCAGTGTGATTATTACAACACCAGACAACCATGTCTTATTATGCATTATTCATACAGGCAGATTCGTTGGTGACCCGGGTCTACTTTATGCCATCACCGACAGCGAATTACTCCAAGTGGCTCAATGCAAGCCAACAGACCAACAGAAAAGGGCAGACCGCAGTGCAAATTCAATTCAAATTATGGACTTAGCATAGCGACTGGCTTCCATATATTTTAATCGTTACCATGGACCCAGCAGTCTTTCCAACTGCAGGACAGCTCTACATTGTTTGGCTTTTGTGTAGGATGTACAAATTTTAGAAACATTCAACGCCGAATCTTGTTGCACAATAAAAAATATAAAACTTCATTCTTGATTAGCACTGCATGTTATGCCAGACTCGTGTCACTGAATGTCAGGCATGAACTACACGACAAATACACTGCAGCATTTACTTCTACGTCACTTCTCAGGCATGTTCTATAATAGTTTGCTGTATTCAAACACAACTCGTAGCTAATTTATACATCGCTGTCACTGGTTTGGTCAATAAAACAATTTTACGAGAAGTGTGAAAATCAGGTTCATTTTTGCAGCTGTAGATCTATTAATACATCGAGTTGTAAGGATTCAAAGCCTAGCCAGAAAAGTACAAGCTTTCATCATCCCATGGAAAGAATTAAAGTGGTCTGATGTTCCATCACTATAATTGACAACTTCTCTTTAAGTTTAACCCTTTCTCGACCAATAGTATAAGATTTCCCTTTTAGGGTTAAGTTACTCTATGACAGTTCATATCAGCACTTACATTTTTATCAAGCGTCTTAAACCATCTTAATTTCTTCTTTTCTTCCGATCATATTCGTCGCTTGAACTCGAACGACTGCGACGTTTGCAGCTATCAAGATTTCGATCTTTTGACCAATCCTTGCGAGTATGATCTCGAGACTTCTTACCAGGTGAATCATATTGTTCATTCGATCTCTCTGCTGCGGTCTCTTCTTGGCGACCAGCGTTTCTTCTGCTGTCTCCACCGTAACTTTTCTCAACGTGGTGACTTCTCATATCACCGTCTCTTTTCTGACCTTTCCGTTCTGAATAATCCGAAGACTTTTCATCAACTCTCGAATGTTTTCCTTCGTCTCTCTGTTTCCTGTTGCGATCCCCACTTTCGTACGTATTACTTTCGGTCTGCCTCTTCTTCGATCGATCGCGGTCATCTTCGACTGGACGTCTAACATCCGCTTCTTCATGTTCTTTACGTCCTCCATAACTCCGATCCCTTCCATCTCGCGTGCTCGTTCTTTCCTTAATCCCTCTAGAATTATAGTCCTCCGAACTTGAACTGCTCTGGACGGTCGCTCTATTTTCAGAACTCTTTTTCTGCTTTTCGTTTTGCTCTTGTCGCGATGAATCTTCTCTGCGATCTTTCGGTCGATGTTCCGTTCTGTAACTCTTCTCCGATTCGTCGTCAACTCCGATGTCGTCTCTTTTCTCACTTCTCTTCTTGTCCCTCAAACTCTCATCATCTCTCCTGTTATACTTGTCGTACTGGCTATCAACAGGCTCCTCTTTTACCTTGACAGTTCCAAATTTACTTTCGTTATGTAATTCCACCTTCCTGCCATGTTGTTCTCTTCGCCTTTCATTCTGTCGTCGTCTTTCATCGTCTTCAGGATCCTCCAAGCGCTCTTGTTTGACCTCTAGCAAAAAAAACAGAAACAGTTATCAGCAGAAAAAAGCAGCAAACGTTAACATAATTTAGTACAGGGCTTTCTTAACGAGCAGTTGTACACAAAATGTGCAGTTCTAAATGGATTTGTGCAGTTGTAGAAGCACTTTTGTAGTTAAAATTAGCAAAAAAGGTCATTGTCCTCCGATTGGAAGTAATTTACCATGAAGGTTGGGAAGGAAAAGAAGGAGTTGTGCAGTTCTAAAAAGTTCTTTAAAACAGTCCTGATTTAGTTGGACAAAGAAAACTATTTTTTAATAATTCCATTAAGTATAGAATAAAAGTGAAAAATACGTGAGCCTTCTCAAAAACAATATAAAAAAGGTAAAGAAAGCCATTAGAAATAAAAATGTTTTATAATTCTGAAGCAATGTAAAAATATTTTAAATATTAAACCCTCATTTCTCACAACTCACTTTTCTTTTCAGTCTTCTCAGCTGAAGGCAACTTTTCTGTTTTCACTTCAGTTATTAGCTTCACGTTTGGTCCACAGCCTTCACTTCTTAGCAGACGTGTGACCTCGTCTTCATCACCAAATTCTTTAGGGATTTTGTAGTCTTGAACATGATCCACCCGAAGAATTCGATTCAACAACTGTAGAAAAGGAAAACAAATAAATCATCGTTATTATTAAATATCAATATTACTCTATTATTATTAAGGAAGTTCTATATAGTGCACCTCTTCAAGTAGTCTACTCAGAAGTACTCTGTGCCCGACTGTGGCAAAACAGGAAAGTTTGAGATTCTGAAAGAGCAGAGTGGAGTGGTCCTGCGGCATCAAGCACAGCGCAACACATGAGGCCATTCCAGGTTGCAGGACCAACAACCAAGAATGAACTCGTAATAGCAGTTTTATAGCAGTCCAGGGTTAGAATTGCCGGGGGTTTGGGGGGTTTTAACCCCCAGTCTTTCTCAGAGCCCCATAGTAAAGTACGATTTTTGCACCCCAATTCCAAGTGGATAATGGTCCAACCCCTCCTCCCAGTTATTTTTCCACAATTCTCACACTGTAGCAGTCTGTGCGTGGGAACCAGTAGCTCAGCTAAGCCGACACAAAAGTTGAACTGAATCACATTTTCCTTCCAGCTCAAAATTTCACATTTCAGAGTACTAATGATCCAGTGTTCACAGTTTGCACTTCCACTATGCAGAACCGTGCTTTCTCGGTGGTAGGACCCTCAAGATGGAATGGTCTTCCTCTGACATCCCGCTTCCTTTCTAAAAAACCTTCTCAGGCTTTCCTCTCTCATCTAAAACAGTTTTATTTGGACGTGCTGAGGTTTGGAGCGCCTCTGAGTAGCCCCTGGCATATTCTGGCAGACATAACAAGTCCAATGATGCTACAAGTCCAATGATGCCTGTGAAAGTCAACATAAATTGTTTCCTAAATTCAAATAGTAAATATCCCAAATAGATTTTAACGCAGATAGGAAGTGCACATTGTAAACAATACACTTCAAAGTTGCGGCTTCCACCATAGCTGATCCAAGCCATCACTCTAGCTTCCAGTTTGGTGCTTTTGAGTAACTCAATCTCGATTGTAAACTGATAATCTGGTAGAATCTTGACCTCATACGGCTTACAAAGTGATATAAGGAAATGACCTGGACAATGTCTTGAATATCTAATGATCCAATACAAAACGATGATGAGACGAATATCTCAAAAATGTGTGCAAACAAGATATGAACACAGCTTGAGAAAGCACTTACTTTGATCCCACTAAAGTTGTCTACAGCCAGGATAGTACTTCGCTGATCTTCGTAACAGATAAAACAGTATCCTTTTGGCTTTCCGGTTTTCTTGTCTCGAACGAAATTGAGATTCACAATCTCTCCATACCTGCGATATTAAATAGCCAGTTCCAAGTTGAGTACTATCTTTAATTCTTCATGCATTCACATTCAGAGTTAACTTTTAAGAAGTATGGATATTCACAATATTACAATAAACTGACCAGAATTTTAGGATTTTACTATGGTCTGTCACCTTTAGCTCATGGATGTGTCTCGGAGTTGTGGCCTCTAGCATTCAAGTCTTAGCTCCAAGTTTTTACAATATACCTATTTTAACCAGACTTTCAAATTTATATGTGAAAAAAAATTCTAAATGATCTATTAACTTGATTCTGTTTTTGACTCAAGAACCACGCTCATTAAACATTAATCCAATTTTCTAGAAGAACACTTAATGAACATCTGAGCTGTTCTAACACCATGTACGTTTAGAACTTTTTCCCAGCTACCCCTTACTACTGTCAATATGAACCTTTTAGAGAGGTTTTCAAATTCAATAAATAAATGTTTTTAATAACTGAAACCAACGTTTCACTACATTTTCCACCTTTTCTACCCATTTTTCCCTGATCGCTTCTTTTCAAAGTATATTCTTATTTAGAGATGGTGCAACAGAATTCTAACGAATATGGCAATTCCAGTATAGAAAGAGAGAGAAAATGATAATAAAAATGCTTCAACCACCTGGGTAAAACACTATATATACATATTTATATATATCTTGCGCCTCTGAGTAGTTTTTTGAACGGGCGATATATAAATGCTCTGAATGAATGAATATATATATATATATATATATATATTTACACATTATCTTGAAAATACTTACTGTGAGAAGACAGCAATGATGTCACCTTCAGTCAAATCGTATGCTAATCCACCAACAAATATCCACGCACTTCCTTCATAAAGGCTGTGCCACGAAGTCTTAGATCCCGTTAGACCAAGGTTCAACTCCCTCTCGTTCAGCTTATTCAGATTCTTGGCATTACTGTTGAAAAGAAAGAACTTATGTATTTATGCATATGGCAAAGAAATACACACAAAAGTCAAACATATTCAACCATGCCTTGTCTTCCAATTAATCAACCACGGATATCAGTTACCACTGTGACAGTCACTGTAAAGCCACAATATACAGTGATCAGACACACGCAGTTGAAAAGCAAAGATTACCAAGAAGGCGCTAAAAATACTGTTATCCAAAAATTCTAATTCAAATAAGCTCTTAAAAGCGAGACCTCGTGGTTAAATCGCGAGATGTCTCGTAACTGGCGGCCAATGTGTTAAGGTCAATCGATTTTGTTGTGTTCTTTAGGTTATTTAAGCGTATTAATATTTTCGAAAATACACCTTTTCATGGTATTTTTACTTACTTTCGCAAAAACATTGGGCCTATAGATCGCCGTAGGTCGCGGAAATATTGTGCTATCGATCGCCGTATGTCAGGCCGCTCTATTCTGCACCTATCTGCGGCGGCCATACTGTTTACGTTCTACCGAGCCGTCAGTAACAATAACCAAGATATTTATTTTCGGCACTAGACTACTTCTCATGCACACATAACAATACAAGACAATACATCAATGTGTGTTTAATAATAATCTTTTATCATTGCTCAAAAACACGGCATTTGAGCGATAATTAATGACTTGCATAAATCTGCATCAACTTAATTAACTAAACATACTTACGTTATGGGATTCATCTCTCTTTATTTATAACTTCAATTACAATTTCTTTGCTAACAAATATCGCAACTACCTACTTTTAAAACTAAATCTGAACTCTTTACAATGCCTACTAAAGTTTTGTTTTCGTTTAACCAAAGACTTTGTTTACGCAAGAGCCAGGGTTGCCAACCAATTTTGAGGCATCCCATCGAATATTTAAAACCCGCCCAAATGTAATGTCCTGCGAAATAATAATCATTAGGCTATAGCAATTTTAGCAAAACTATCATATAAACTACATTCGTCTGTTGAAGAAAAAACAGGTGAAAAGCTGTAGGCGTACGTAGAATAAGCTAGATGATTAAGTAATAGCTTAGCAAAGTTTGCAGAATAAGACAGTGAGTATAAAAAGCTATAAACAATGGAAGGGGCAGTTATTGAAGTCTTGGACCATGTCTCTGAGCACTGAAACCATGAGTAATTTTGCTAGGATAACAGCCTAAAAAGCGACGGTTATGCTACAAATCCAAATTTGTTAAGCAATCACCAAAGATATTATAGTCTAACTAAAAGGTCTTTGCAATAACTATAGCCTATAATAAATAGGCTCTAGGAGGTTCAAACTATGCCCAGTTTCAATAATTCAAACGTTTTTAACCTGGGACATGGGCGGAGTTTATCAGGAGCTAGAAGGGCTAAGCCTCCTCAAGAAAGCCCAGATTCATGTTTTTTAACCATGAAAATGGTATCTTTTCCTGAGGTTAACCCCCGCACCCAAGAACCCAAGAAGGCGCAGACTCGAAAATCTAAGCGGGGGAAAAGGGCTCGTGAACGAAACTTAAATTTCAATCGAAAGACTAAAAAAGGTCATCAACTTTGCCTAGGCCTATGCTCAAAATAAAAAATCTTGCTCCTAGGAGGAGTAACTCCCCCTCCCAGAGACGTCTAGATAAAACACTGTATGGTACGTGTTATATCAACTCTCAATTTTATGTCACAAAAATTATCAATTTCTGTTTAAATGTTAACTGAATTAAATAGGTCTGCTTTATATAACTGCTCAATTAGGCTGCAATGGTAATAGTAATGCTGATTATCATTAACTTCATAATTGTGTCTGGTGGGAAATTCGGCCACCGCACTTTAGTGTAAATTAACTTCCTCGAATTGCGCTACAGAAAGGCCACACTAAGGAGTTTAATTCAAAGCATCAAATAAAACAATAGCAAAAATGACGTCATCCGCTGGCGGTTCGTCAAACGCTTACGTTATATTTCGTCTAAACTTTCTTAATATTGCGAAAATTCGACTTTTGCCGTGATCTTCAGCGTTCGATTCATATATCTTTTTCGAGAACAGATCGAAGTTTGTGACCTTGAAGATCGTATTTCTTGAAGATGATCCATTCAGGATATACAAAGTAACTATTGATTTTATAAATTTTTCTCAGCAGCGCGTTTAGCAGCTTTGCCGATATCAACGATGGTCACGTGACGGTCACCAATGGCAACGTACTGTTTTACACAATAACTGACCGTTAGATTTGTAGTAAGGGCGCGATAAACCCGCTGCCTTTTAGCGTCTAGAATTCTAGATACTCCTTATATAATTTATGATCTAAAAAGGCAGTGGTAAAGATCACTAGAAAGCAGGGCCGGGTCACGATAGGCTAGGCTATAGAGTATAGAAAATAGTGTCTCCTCTTGGAGACTATCGGATCAAAGTCTCTTCCATTCAAATAGAATCTTCTCCCTCTACCTCACGATACAGTCCCCGCTTCTATTAAAAAATTAATCGCCCCTCATTAGGTGGGAGCCTATTTTCGGATTTAGGCATTTTAGGCTAATAGGCTACATATAGGCCTAGGCGATTAATCTGGCATTAATGATTTTTGTGTTTATTTAGTGGAATTGGACAGGACTAGGCTATAATTTGGAATGAAATCTAAAAACTGCTTGTTTTTGGTCGTATAGCCATGTCCTTTGCTTTCGTTTTCGCTCCTTGTTTTGTTCTTTCTATGATGTGTTTAGTGCTTATCATTCTTAACTATGTTCTTTATTTTTGTTTTCGTTCTTTGCTTTGTTTCCACTTAGTCGTTTTCGTTCTTGGTTGCTTTCATACCTGGCTATGTCTTTTCTTTGTTGTTTTCGTTCTTAGTTGTTTTCGTTCTTAGTTGTTTTCGTTCTTAGTTGTTTTCGTTCTTAGCTATTTTCATTCTTAGTTACCTTATTTCCTTTCGTTCTCCTTCTTTGCTTTGTCCCTTCTTGGTCGTTTACGTTCTTAGTTGTTTTTCGTCCTTTTTTCTTGCTTTTCGTTTTCGTTATTTGATATGTTTATTCATATTCGTTTTCTTTCTTAGTTATTTTCGTTCATAGTTAGCCTATGTTTTTCTTTTCGTTTTCGTTCTTTGTTATCTTTCATGTTCGTTCTTAGTTTTTTCGTTCCTGGTTATCTTCTTTTTTTCGTCTTGGTTCTTTGATTCGTTCATTCTTTGTCGTTTTCGTTCTTAGTTGTTTTGTTCTTAGTCATGTTCTTTCTTGTCGTTTTGTTCTTTGCTCTGTTCTTTCTTTATTGTTCTCGTTTTTGGTCATCGTTGTTGTTCGTTTCTATGTTCTTTGTTTTCGTTTTATTTAATTGTTTTGTCCATTATTTGTCGTTTTCATTCTTGATTGTTATCGTTCATAATCATGTTCTTTGTTTTTGTTCTTGTGCTGTCCCATCTTAGTCGTTTTCGTTCTCAGTTGTTTTCGTTTTCATTTACGTTCTTTCTTTAATTTTTTCTTGCTTTTGGGTTTTTTCTTAGTCGTTTTTGTTTTTAGTTGTTATTGTTCTCTCCTTTGTTCTTTTCGTTTTCGTTCTTTGTTTTGCTCTTTCTTAGTCGACTTTCTTCTTAGTTGTTTTCGTTCTTAATCATTTTGTTTCCTTTCATTTTCGCTCTTTGTTTTGTTCTTTCTTAGTTGTTATCGTTTTTAATTGCTTTCGTTCTTAATTATGCTGTTAATTATGCTGTTTCTTTTCTTTTCGCCTCTTGCAATGTTTTGTTCTTTGTTAGTTGTTATCGTTATTAGTTGTTTCGTTCTTAGTTATGTTTATTCTTTTCGTTATTTGGTTTCTTCCTTCTTAATCGTTTTCGTTCATAGTTGTTTTCGGTCTTTGTTATGTTGTTTCCTTTGGTTTTCGTTTTTTGTTTTGTTCTTTCAAAGTCTTTTTCGTTCTTAGTTGTTTTCGTTCTTAGTTGTGTTCTTTCCTTTAGTTTTGGTTCTTTGTCTTGTTTTTTGTTTTTGTTTTATTTCATTCTTGGTTGCTTTCGTTGTTACTATGTTCTTTCTTTTTGCTTTCGTTCTTTGTTTGGTTCGTTCTTAGTAGTTTCGTTCTTGATTTTTTTCCTTCTTAATTACGTTCTTTCTTTTTTGCTTTCGTTCTTAGAGGTTTTTGTTCGTAGTTATGTTCTATGTATTCGTTTTCTTTCTTTATTTTGTTCTTTCTTTATTGTTTTCGTTCTTAGTTGTTTTCTTTCCAAGTCATGTTCTTTCTTTTCGTTTTCTTTCTTTGTTTTATATTTTCTTATTCGTTTTCGTTCTTAGTTCTTTTGTTCTTAGTTATGGCCTTTCTTTTTGTTACTGTTTTTTGCTTTGTTCCTTATAGCCGTTATCGCTCTTTATTATCTTTTTTCTTATTTGATTTCGTTCTTATTTGTTTTCCTTGTTAATTGTGTCCCTTCCTTTTGTTTTCGTTATTTGTTTTGTTCTTTCTTAGTCGTTTTTGTTCTTATATTATAATTGTTTTCGTTCTTAGTTATATTCTTTCCTTTCATTTTCGTTCTTTGTTTTGTTCTTTCTTTGTTGTTTTCGTTTTATTTGTTTTCGTTGCTGATTATGTTCTTTTTCGTTTTCGTTGTTTGTTTTGTTCTTTCTTAGTCGTTTTCGTTACTATTTATATCCTTTCGTTGTCGTTTCTTTCTATGTTATGTTTTTTGTTTTTCGTTTAGGCTACGTTCATTGCTATGTTTTTAGATAGATCAATCATAGAACTAGAAGTTTGAGATTATAATATAAAATGGATTTAACATCATAGGCTATGTATATACACAGGAGCAGTTGTGCTAACTGTGTCTGTTTATTAACCTCACAAAAACAAAAGTGATCCAGGATTTGAAATTAAATATATCACCTCAGGTTTAACACATGTAAAAGTCGATGTGAAACGCACGCAATTAAAATAATGAACTCTCACAATTGAGGATTCATTATAATCCGATAAAAGGAAGAGGATGAGATTGGGACAATAATTATAATTGTAATTGTAATTGGACGTAGTAAGGTAAATCCACCGGGTCCTGCCGAGCGACGATTGCCTCTCTGGACTGTTCTAAAATATAATCACTGGAGGCAATCCTCTCAAATTATTATGTAGCGCCGCTTTCGTCGTTAATCCAAACGGTGACTTCTCCCTCCGCGTTGAAACTTGAAATTGAAGTCGTCAGACGAGAGTGGGTCCATCCGATTTCTGTTCAGCCGATACTTCGTTGCTCTGCAGATTGTTCGACGACTGAGGAGGAGGTCCTGAGATGAATTCCACTTCCGGTTGGATCTTCACCTTGTCCGCTTTTCCAATGGCCAGCAGAGGTCGTGCTGCTTCGTCCTGATTCTTTCTAACGTCCGTTTCCGGCGCTCCAGACCCGTCCACTTCGTTCGCATCGTCCTTGTAGTCGGAGGCAGTGGCGTCGGCCGCTGGTTCGGCGTCATCACTCTTCTGCGAGCACTTCCAGCAGACGAGCGCCGCAGCCACCGACAGCACAATGAAACCGATGACACCGAATAAGACTAACACGCTGTCCACGCGAACCGATGGTATGGTCCTCACTTGAAGGCATGCCTCATCATCAACTGCTTTCCCTTCTTCCCTTGATTCCGCCGCCGTGACCGCTGCCTCTGTGGCTTTAGCCGTGACGCAGACGTCGTATGGAGTATCGATCATCAGATCCGTCAACGTGTATTCCGTCTCGTTCGTCGGCTGACCGGTCAATGTTATCCCGCTGATAAGACTGCGCGCTTGGACCTGGTAGCTGGAGTGGGTGGAGTTGGTTGTCCAGCTGATGGTGATGGACGAGGTTCGACTCCGGACATGGTGTATCAGGAGGACTTGTCGAGATGCTGAATGGGAGTGGTCGTCAGCAGCAGCTGTCGTCTGCTTCTCTGCCAGGCAGACGATAACATTGATCAGAAGGATTTGAGCGATCAATACGGGCACAGAGATCTTCCGAACAAAGTTGAACATTGTTCCTGAAATCAGAAATAAAAATCTGAAGTAGGCCTATTAGTATATTACGAGAGGTAATCATAGATGATCGTTCTCATCATTGTCATAATATTTCTCAGCAAGGGGTCAACTATGTCCAGTCTACACCATGACCGTCTTTCAGAGCCAAATGAACTGATGTGATGCAATGTAATATAATCTCAGAAAAATTCTCATCGCCATAAAAAATCGCGTGAGGGAGACTTAAAGCTTGTTTGCCAGTTCTATATATCGAATCAAGACCCCCAATAGTCCGGCTTCTTCTCTGTTTGCTCCGGTGCCAGGTTAGAATCCGCGGAGGGCAAGCAGAGGAGACAGCGTGGTTGGTGCTGCATTGGCAATTGGTATACGGTGCGTATTGTGTGGTGGTGCAAGAGTAGAATGAAAATATGATATCTTGAAGAATGAAGAGTTCGGTTTGCAGAAATCAGCAGAGATGGTTTCAAGCAGAGGAGAGGTTGAACAATGAATAGGCGAGATAGGAAAACGAGCAAAATCTCGGAGGTCTTATCGGGGAGTCCTTCAGAAGAGCTGGTGCAGCACAAGACAAAGAAGCGTTGGTGAAGTTCAGAGAGGAGGAGACTGGAGGCCGAGCTAGAGAAAGATATGATGAAGATAAGTAAAACCGGGAGGTTGTATAAAGAATAATAGTTGGTGAATACAAGGAGGTTGAGACTTGAGAGACATCAGGTGCGTTGAAGGTAGCCTAATACTATTTGTAATTGATTCGCTTAGAAACCTTGGTCAATGAAGTGACTTGAGAATTGGAGGCTTTGGTGGTTTAGGTGACTGCGGAGATGAAATCTGCTGAATCAGATGAAGCTGATAATATCCTATACGGAAATATTATATGCTCTAAGGAATCTCAAAATGCTATTATTCCCAGCGGAAACAATAGGCCCTATTATGTTCTCTATAAAAATCGCAATGCAATTATTCAAAGAGGTAACCTATGCCTATAGGCCTACATGTACTATATACCCATGCATTCTCCGAGAAATCACAATGAAATTCCCACATTCAGAGGCTGCATGCTACCGAAATGCGACATGAAATCAACACAGAATTAGCAAATGCCTAAAAAGAAGTTTCTGTACGAGGGCCAAAAATGCAATTATTCCCAGATAATACGGAATCACAACACGCAACATTAGAGATATACACAGGTATATGTAGGCTACATATTATTACATTATATATATAATAGTGATGTGAAATGTTTCTGCCGGCAAAAATCGGATTTTTCTCCGATGAAAAATCCGTATCATATTTCACAGTGGTAAAAATGGTAAAGTAATGGTAATATTTACATAAATGCTAAATGCTTCAAGACTTTTTTACTCTTAGAAAATACATTAGAATTTTTAAAAATCATTACTATAGGCCTATTAGTGACACGTTCTGTAATGGCGCTCGATGTCAACTTCATCGACAAGATTGTAGCAACTGATTCTTTTCCCCATCTGTCTTTCTCTTCTCTTGGCGTTTATCGCTTGTCTCACTGTACCCCCCACCAGTGGTGTAGTGGGGGGAACGCGGGGGAACGCCGTTCCCCCACTTTTTTCCGCGGGGGGACGCCGTTCCCCCACTTTTTTCCGCGGGGGAACGCCGTTCCCCCACTTTTTTTCAGGGAGTAAACAAAAAATTCAAGATTCACAGTTTCAGCTGCTTACTTACTGGAGCCTTTCGCAGTTTCGCAGATATATATTTAGCCTATATACATGTATGTGTTCAATGGCTTGTAAATAAAAGCTAATGACAAATGAAAATAGTACAGCAGTACAGTAGTAGGCCTACTGTAATAACAATAAATTAATAATTGAAAAAAAAATTTGTAAGCCTAATATGAAGCGTTCCCCCACTTCATTTTTTGCGTTCCCCCACTTCATTTTTTAGGACTACACCACTGCCCCCCACCCACCCCATTTCATCTTCTGTAACACCAGATTATAAGCCGTTTCACGCCCAATTTGCACCAATCCCTGACTTCATCAAGCAATGCACTCACTGTTTGGTCTATGCCTCTTTAGTGAATGGACTGCGTCAACTATATAATAATAATTTAAATTCCAACACGATCTGTAGGCCTATAATCATTCTGGTATGATTGCCTTTTCTACTGATGTGTCCATATAAAATGAACTTCCTTATCATTGTCCTGTTATGTATTTCTGGTGGACTGAACAATTACTCTTCTCTGCACTAAGTCTTTTTTATGCATTTCTGGTGGACTGAACAACAATTTCTCTTCTCTGCACTACCAGGACGTATACCGGTACTTTATTTGATATTTTCTGCTGACATCATATACTTATAGGCCTATAAGATCCTTTGGCATGTAGCAACTCGTCTCAAATGCCTTGTTTAGTTTGTGCGAGCCTTTTATGACTCATTCACGAAGGTTATAGGCCTAATAAAACATTAGATTATCGTATATAAGCAGGCCTAGTCATATGGAGGCAAGATAGGTATAATTATGTGCTACCACTTAGGCCAGCATAGCCTGGAAAGGTAAGGGGCATCCAGGTCTTTTTACATTTTAAGCGCCGGTCTCTAAAAATCAGAATGAAATTGAGTCTTATCACAAGTAGGCCTATAATCTGCAGTTAGAGGCCCGCAGCCTCGCCTGGCCCCATTGCATGGTGTATGTACTTGTAACACTGCGTTTTATCGCTAGGCCTCTAATCATTGCGATAATGGTTGTTGGGAATTGACTTTTAACATGGCACAGTCATAGGCGCAACTCTTTACGGAACCCGTGGGATGCGTCCCCTCCAACTTTTGACCAAGCTTGGACGGTCCTCTCCAACTTTTACCAACGACTCTTTAAAAGTTTTCCACTGGGGATTGGAATATTGAATTTAAAAACTTGCATCGAAAATGCTACGTACAGTACTCAATACCCCCAAAAGTAGCTAGGCCTAAATAACTCTAAATCGTGCAATTGTAAATTAAAATTTTCTGTCTGATCATATACAATAGACTAATCAGTATGAACGAGCGATAATACCACAATAAAATTTTGAGATAAACAGCAACCCAGAATATGCTTCATAGCTATTATCATTAGCTAAAAATTGTGCCGGTGACACGAAAAGGATTATCCCCCCTGAAAGCTATCCGGGGAGATGAATTAATCTATCCCCCCGGATGGAATTAACCGGTCTAGACTATCCGGGGGGATAAACCATTCTATCCCATTTTTTGAAAAATGTTTATAATTAAAAAATTTATACTCTAATCAAAATTTAAAGTTACTCTAATTGTTTAAAGTGACCTAAGCAATGCTCAGAGAAAGGCAGTTCGGATTTATTTAGTGTCTCCGAGTGTTTTTAAGTGTTTTAAATGTTTTAAGTGCTATAAAACCAAAGAAAAACAAATTATCTAGTAGGAATAAACATACCTGTTAGTGTCATTGTTCAAAACAAAGCAGATGAAAATTAATTTGCAAAAATAAATGCACGCGGAAGTGTTTTTTTCGACTTTTCCTCATTTGGGGGATACCATTAATACGGGGGATACTCTATTTTGTGACACCGGCTTGTGTGCATGGTTCCGCCCCAGACCCTGCTGGGGCGCTTACGACGCTCGCCCATGGTCTACCATATCCGGTGCACAGTCGTTAGGGCATCTTACCTATTGGTAATCGCGGCTCTGAGCCTTAAATTCCGCTATCGTATTTTCCCACACTCGATCGAACGCTGAGTCCCTGACACAGGTCCCCCTCGGCTCCCTCCCAACTTTTATAGCGTGTTTGCGCCTCTGGACACAGCGACACTTTCGTTAGGCTACGCATACCTTATGTCTAGGGGCCACGTTTCCCTGGAAACGGGTCTGGAGATATTTAAGATATGTTCCACAGTGTGGCGTATACAGTCTACTGCGCTACAAAGCCTACAAGCAGCTGGTCGACCGATTCGTATACCCTAATTGAAAACATATGAGACGCCCACGATAATCAATCTTCAAAGTTATAAACATTCAACGTTATCTTGTGTGCTGCATGCAAAGCTGGAATCCTATGCTTCATTCAAAGCCAAACACTGACCTAAATTGATCACTGGAATGCTGCTGGGACTGTACAGCCTTTGTTGCTCTCACACGATCTAGGCTAAGTCTGTGCATTTTCGGTGCATGGCTGCCGGGCTGCGGGGAGACAACCTGCCAATTTCTAATGCTTTGCATGCAGTTCATGCACGTAGCCTAGGCTACCTCTCAAGCATTCAATTGGTTCTACGAGAACAGGTGATGCTGGTGATCCCTGTTTTTATCTGACGCACTAAATACACACATTTCCTTTCGATAGAATATAAGAATAAGATATTGAAGTAAGAAATCTTAAAAAGTCATTTTGTCAAAGAAATAAAATGATATTGATTCGTGACACCATGTAGTAGCCTACTGCATTTTAAAATTTGAAAAAGTTTAACACAGTTTTATTTAGCCTAAATAGCTTCACTCTATTAGCAAACGCTAACACTAAGTCTTATCGGCGACAATTATTTTAGTTCTTATAATTTGACGTAAAATTGTGATGTAAATTAGACATTAGTACTGTTGAATCCTTGAAAGTAGGCCTAAGCTAAGAGACAACGTATAGTCCAAGGGACATCAATCAAAAATAAACAAAATAATAAAATGCAGTGAATAAATAAACGAGGCTATGCAAAAATACGGAAAAACTCGAGGTAAAGTAAAAACAAAAAATTAGGTAATTTAGGTTAACAAACGAAAAAAGTCGGTTTTAATAATAACATAGGGCCTATGTTATTACTTTATGTAGGGGAAGGTTGCCAAAGATGGACCACGTAAGGATGATCGTCCGTTTTCGCCACAAATTATGAGAAAATGATTATGCAACACGGTCGTTACATAGATTAGGTGTTGATACACCATTGGATGCAATAAAATTTTCTTTTAAATAAATAGAAAGGAAAAAAATTGAAAAATAAAAAATTGCAAAAGTGGTCCATCTTAGGAGCATGGGCGCCAAAGATGGACCATGGAAAAAATGTATTGTTAAAGGCGGACAAACAGTCTTAATTCATCAACCAGTTCTGCTAAAATGAACTTACATTAAACAGTACATATTATGCAATTTTTCAATAAGTAATAAAAAGAGAAAAAATTTAATTGTCATTTTTTTATGAAATAAAATCAAAAATACATTTTAAAAATATAAACAAAGAATTTTCCAATTTTTCTCACAGTTTAACAATGTCCACATCACTGTCGATAATAAATTACAAATGCTAGTCTAGTAGAATATATTTCAGTAAATAATAAATAAGAAAAAATATTAAATTGCCTTTTTTCAATTAAAAACAAATAAAAAATAATTTTAAAAAATTTAAACAAAGAATTTTCCAATTTTTCTCACAGTTTAACATTGTCCAAATCACTGTTGATAATAAATTACAAATGCTAGCCTAGTAAAATATATTTCAGTAAATAATAAAAAAGAAAAAATATTAAATTGTCAGTTTTTACTTTAAAAAATTAAAAAATAATTTAAAAAAATATAAACAAATTTTTTTCTAAATTTTTCACACTTCAACTTTGACCACATCAGTGTCTATAATAAATTACAACTGCTAGCTTAGTAGAATATATAGCAGTTAATTATTGCATTAGTAATAATGGGCATCAATGATGATTGGACCGTGTTCATGCATAGTTGCCTAACATGGACCACACGTGTTTCATCTTAGGCAACTTGCACACACCCACTTCCAACTCATATAACTTTTTAAGCTGTTCTGATATTTGATTTTCTGGTATGGTATCTTGTAAAGAATTGAAAACTTAGTTCATAGACCAATTTCGAACTTTTCAGCAGGTTCGGCCTCGATTTTGTACTCATTTTACCCCCAAGCCATTATTTTATCAAGCAATGCCAATTAACGTTTTTTCTGTTTTCTCGAAGGTTTTTCTGTGTAGCGGATGTCTAATCATTTCATTCAATCTATCTTGTGACCTGCTAGATACTACAGCATCACATTACAATACAGTTTCAATCCTTGTGGCCAATCACGGAGTGGTCCATCTTTGGCGCTGGTCCATCTTTGGCAACCTTCCCCTAGGCCTATTATGATGCATACTAAAATGTTACGATAGACCTGTAGGCCTACTTTGTAAAAGAAAATTTGCCTACCTTTGTTTATTATTCCACAGAAATTAGTATCGTTTAGGCCTACTCCATGCTTTTGTCAAGATCAATGAAGATATCCCAATGTTTAGGCCTCGCTATAGTCACTGCCAGAGATTTCGATCGTCCTAGTTGCACTTGATTGTTATTTAGGCCTACTCTGCATGACAGCATCAGATAGCAGAACACGTGGGCGCCTTCACCGCCTTGGAATGAATAGCAGCCTCTTTCGCAGTTTGCACGGAGGCAGAAACCACACAACGGCACGTGTAAACGATATCAGCGTACGTTCCAGTTTACAAACCGATGGATTATATGCAAATTTACAAATTCAAGCTGCTTTATCCGCCTCAAATTAAGCCTAAAGGTCTTCACAGAATATAGCAAACAAGTATTAATACGACAGTAGGCTAAGTGGCTGATGTTGCAGCCAGACTATCTTTCGCCTCTAAGTTGTTAGCCTGCGGCTTCTTCCCTTGGCGCTTCTTTCCTATATAGCCTAGCACAGCAACCATATGCCACATCTCAGTAGCAAAAAGCGTGGAAAACGCCTCTGCCATCCTAGCTGTACCCGTTTGTACGCCTATATTTAAGCGATGCGGCGCGCACCTGTGCAGTGCTAAATCATGGCGGGCTTTTTATAGCGGACGGCGTCCTTAGGTCTTAGCGCGAAATTCGCACCCTGTAAAGAAACAGACATTCTCACCGGGTGGAATAAGAAATATATCTGATCAAGGAAGTCTAATGCAAGTATCAATAATTTTTATGTATGGCCTACCGCTGTGAGATATTATAGCTCATCTCGTTACTCTTCTACTTTTTGTGGTGTTGTGATACCGCATCTTATGCAGTTGAGTGGTGTTTGCATAGACTTCGGGGCAGGCACGGCCGTCTGCATGTGGTAGGAGAGGATACACCACGGCCGATGAGAACAGCATCGCTATTGCAGCTGCTCCTGGTGGCACTGCTGCTGCTGCTGCAGGCCAGAAGCAGTGTGCATAATGAGCAACTCACGAGTGTTTTATCATCGTTCGTGTGTATATTTGTACACATAGGAAAACATAGGTAAACTAGGCTACATCCATGGGAGGCAGGTTTGGGGAGCTGCTGACAGCATGGTTATATCTACCTTCGTTATAAGCATGGCCTAAGTCGCAGCTTTTATGAGCAAGCGCTGGCCCAAGCCGATTGCGGTGCTGCAGGATATTTAAAGAGATCTTAATCTCTGGCTATCGTGATTTTCACGCGGTCACCAAAAGCTTCCCAATTAAACTGCAGACATGGTTTACCGTTTAGAATCTCGCTAGAAACTAATGAGAGCCGAAGTAGATAGGCTACGATTTGTTAACAGTTAACTCAACAACATTTAGGCTAAGACCTATTAAGCAGAGGCGATAAAGATATGGATAAGAATCACAGAATATGGCAATTATATAGGCCTACCTATAGCTAAAAAGTTGCACAATTTCAATCAGTATGAGAATAATTGTAGAAAAATAGCTGGGTGGGTCCATGGGCGGAGACCTGGGGGGGGGGACGAACGAGTGGCGCCGAAGGAATTAAGGACGCGAGATTTTGGGGTGATGAAACTTGAAAATGGCTGAGTCGCCGACGAAAATTTCCAATTTTGCCGACCAAAATTTTTGACGACTTTTTTTAGTCATCCGGCCGAAGTCTCCGAAAAACTTTTTCCCGTTGATGACCTTTTTTTTAGTCATCCGACCGAAATCTTTCCCCCAGTGTATAATGCAGTGTGTGTCTTAACAATTTTTGGGGAGCAAATGCATGGGCCGTCCCCCAACACATTTAATGGGGGGGACCGTCCCCTAAGTCTCCGCTCATGGATGAGTCAGTAGAATATACGCAATGAAGAATATATATATATTTATAATATAGACCTACCGTTGAGTCCAAATTAAGAAAGACTTGGTGGTCTAGTCCTCAACCCCCGCGGGCATTCCTCGATCACGATGGTTTCAGTTAAAGCCATGACACAGATCCAGCAAAACATTGTCTTCATTTTATTTCGAAACAGCTGGACGGAGTCGATTTACTTCTACGAATGATTCCCGTCATTAAAAGAGTTGGCGACCTTTTTTTCAGTCATCGGGTTCAAATTAATCTCGTGAAAAATACTATTTTTTACTATTTCCTCCGGCGCCGGTTCTGCTTGCCCCAAAAACAGATTTTCCCAAAATTTTGGGGCATCTAGGCTATCCCCCCTGGACCTCACCTCGTACGCCTATGCAGCGGCGCCGCCAGGATTTTATTTCTGTACGCACAACTTGCACAAAATAATTGAAGCGAACAGCGATCGATACGAGCTTATATTCAGGGGCGGATCCAGGATGTCTGGTTAGGGAGGGGGGCGTAAATACTAGGGCCTACCAATCCAACCCCATATATATACAGGGTGGGCCAAAAGTATTTGTTCAACTTTGAAGGCCTATGACTTAGGCAGTTTAGCAAGTAAGTGTATGCTTAATGCATCAAATTAAAGGTCGTTATATTAGCTATAAGTCTGTGTCGTGGTTATATTAAATGATTATCAAATTAAACACTTGCTATGCATGTATAATTATTAATTATAGGTAGAAGTTAAGCTAGGCAATTTAATTGGCGAGTTTAGGTAATATGTGTGGCAACATATAAAATATTAATACATAAAACCAATGACTGCAGCTAAGCGTAATAACGAGTGGTCAAGGTTACCATGACAACAAAGGATGCTAAGCCTATTCGTGATTGGTGCAAACTGGAAGCGAATGACGTGACGAGTTAAAAATGACGTCAGCGAAGTGGACGTTGAGTTTTTGACTCTCTACAGGTATATCTGGAAATGGTGGTTGTTTCGCTGCGGTGATCAATCCAAAGTTGTGATTTTCAGAGTAGAGACGAAGGTAATTGAACTGTTCGGACGATCAACCGATAGTTCAAAGTATTGTGCATTAAGTGCAACGCAATTTAAATGAGAAATTTGCGTTAGTGCATAATAATCATCGTGTGAAGTGTGAGACACTTGCGAAGAAGACGAACTCTTAGGCAACAGTCTGAAGAGTCGTGTAATTTGAATCGGCTAGCGAACAGCTGATCGGCGTGTGAAGTACGAAGGACGTTTGGTCAACTGGAGAAGAGCTGTGAGGTGAATGCGATGATTCATCTCGTGTGCAACTGACTCACGGCAAGATACGAGTAAGACGTTTGGTGTGGTCACTTCCATGACTGCATATTCAACCGTCTGATCAACATTCTTGACTGCGAAGAATCGGACGACGGAGAGGGCCGAAGACATTCGAGTTCAAACAACTCGACAGATAAGCGCAAATATAATATTTCCTAAGTAACTCGCCACACTAGGTAAATAGGATTGTTATTTGTTTGTGCATATGAATGATATTGAATAACTTTATATTATATATATTTCATAAGAACTGGGAGTTTGTTGAATTTGGAAGAATTTCTTTAGTAAGTTAAACCCAACCGATTAACCACTAGGATAATAAAGTGCCCTTTTACACGGGATACGACAACTATGGGGTCCTACGTTCCGGATTATTAAAACTGGATTTTTTAACTAATACTCGAAATATCAACGAACAATAATCTCAAGTATTGAAAATGTATTGTTTTAAAGTTATCGCTTTTGCGATTGCGAAAGAACGACTTTATTGATAAGCGTTTACTCGATGCGATTTGTTTAACCTCGCGTAACCATAGAGTACGCATTTCAAGAGGGAACATTTTATTAATCTTGTTTAAGATTATCTTTTGAAGAATTTAATTCTTGTATAGCGAAAGCTATTGGGAAATACTTGTTAACTGAGTAAACAAGTAAGTAGACCATGTCGTCATTTGGAGAACATGAACAGTGGGTTAAACTCGCTAAAGAGATGGGAATGGAAGGTGATGAGTTGAAGACGTATGTGCGTGATAGACAGCAGGAAGCAAGAGACGACAGACTGCGTGAACGAGAAGATCGAAAGCTTAAAGATGAGGCCGCGGCTGCAGAAGTTAAACCAGCCAGAGCACAAGAATTAGAGTTAGCAAAAATAGCTGATGCAAGGCTTGAACGAGAAAATCAAGCGAATAATGCAAGACTTGAAAGAGAGGCGAATGACGCCAGACTTGAAAGAGAGGCGAATGATGCCAGACTGGAACGGGAAAGTCGTGCGAATGAGACAAGACTTGAACGGGAAAGAGAGGTGGCCGTGGATGAGGCGAGATTAGTTCGTGAAGCAGCTGAATGCCAAGCCAGGAGAAATATGGATCTTGAAGTCAAGAAGCTTGAATGTGAATTGAGGATGAGGGAAATTGATTCAAGAAGTAATCAGAATAGAGGTGAAGCCACATTCACAATGGTTGGTGATGGTTCATATCAAGGAAACAGTAACCATAACAGAGGAATGAAAGATATAAAATTCCCTGTATTCAATGAGAATAAAGATTGCTTGGATGCATATTTATTAAGATTTGAAAGGACATGCACGGCATACGAGATAGCAACAGAAAATTGGTCTCTGATGCTAGCCAAGCATCTTGAAGGAAAAGCGTTAGAGGTGTATCAAAGAATGTCATCTGAGGAGACACAAGATTATGAGTGTTTGAAAAGACATCTGTTAAAAAGGTTTCAATTAACAGAGGGTGGATATCGTAACAAGTTTAAGATGAGTAAAATGGAGTCAGGTGAAACACCTACAGATTTTGTGCATAGATTGAGGAGATATATGCAGCAGTGGCTACTTCAAGCTGGATTCGAGAAAACCTACGAAGGAATGGAGAACTTATTATTAAGAGATCAGTTCTACCTTACGTGTAGCAATGAACTTAAGATGTTCCTCAAAGAAAGAGGCAAGATGAGTCTAGAGGACACATTAAACTGTGCCGAGTCTTATATCGAGGCGCACGGATATAAATACACAGAAAGTAATCTAAGGCCTCCAGTGAAATTCAGTAACGAAAGGCCGAATGTGAAACCGTTCGACGATAAATCAAGAGAGAGGTTTAATGGAAACATAAATAGAGGACGAGGAGACATGAAACAGAACAGGGAGACGAATCATAATGGAAGTATGAATAGAGGATTTAGTAGAGAAAGAGAACAGGCGGCTGAACATAAGATAACTTGTTTCTCATGTGGCCGAACCGGACACAAGTCATATGATTGTTCACACAAACAAAAAGGAGTTGTTAAACATACTGCGGCGGCTATACAAGTATATGAGAATAGGGCGTACAAGATAGCGCAAGCAAATGAAGAGTTGAAACTAAATGAAGTTGAAAAAGAGGAAGAACGTAAGAAGGAATTACCGATACAGTTGGCAGCAAGTACAATGGTTACTGATCGGAGAGATGATGGCGATGACCTTGAGAATAAAAATGAAGGTCAGCTAAAGGTGAACGGTGTGATTGCCAGTTGTCTATATGATTCTGGATCAAGCACATGTATTGTCAAGAGATCGCTGGTAAATGATGTTGATTTCACGGGAAGAGAAGCCCAATGCATATTAATCGATGGGACATTGAGAAATTTTCCGACAGCAAAGGTTAATATTGAAAGTGAGTATTTTACAGGAAACGTTGAAGCAATGGTGATGGAAGAACCGGTGAAACCAGTAATTATCGGTAGGATGAAGGGACTAAAATATCTGGTAGTGAAAGAAACTACAGATAACATGATAAACTGTGATCGGAGTGATACAGATGATAACGAGAATAGAGAGGATAGATTGAAAAAGATTCAGAAATCTTTAAGTGTTGAGTCACAAGGACAAAGTGACAAAAAGAAAGTTCATTTTGCGAGTGAAATCACAAGTGAATTAAATGATGATGTAACGGATGACGTCATCGAGAATGATGATGTGTGCCAAACGACAGCAGCAGTTGAAACCAGAGCGGAATCAAAGAAAGTAACAAAATACAAACAGTTGAAAGTTACTGAGATGCCGGATTTAAATGTATCAACAAAAGAAATTAAAGAGTTACAAAGCAAAGATGAGACTTTGAAGAAGTTTTGGGATAAAGCAATTGATTGGAGTGGTGATGACAGTGTAACAGAGAAAGTTCTTTATGTGAAGAAGAACGGATTTTTGTATAGGAGATTCATGGAGACAACGGAAGATGATGCGAAGTGGCAGTTAATGGTCCCGAAGGAACTTAGAGGTAAAGTATTAGCCGTGGCCCATAACTCGCTATTGTCAGCACATTTGGGTATGAAGAAGACCCATGATAAAATTGTGAATGAATTTTATTGGCCATCGATAGGACAAGAAATTAAAAGGTATGTCCTGAGTTGTGATGTATGCCAAAAGTCGGTGGATAAAAAGGTGAGCCACAGAGCACCGATGGGACATCTTCCGGTACTGGATGTACCATTCAAACATGTCTGTGTAGACATTATCGGAGTGATAGAACCTATGTCATCAAGAGGTTATCGCTATATATTAACGATAGTGGATTTGAGTACCAGATACCCAGAAGCGATTCCACTGAAAGGAATAACTACAGAGGAGGTGGCGGAAGCCTTGTTCAATTTTTATTGTCGCATGGGTGTTCCTCAGAAAATCCATACTGACAGAGGGAGCCAATTCACTTCAGAACTGATGGCTGATGTTAACAAGATGTTGTTGATCAAGCACACTTTCACTAGTCCTTACCATGCTATGGGAAATGGATGTGTGGAGAGACTTAACGGAACAATAAAAGCAACGTTGAGGAAGCTAATAGGAGAACAGGTCAAGGAATGGGACAGGTTCTTAGCACCATTATTGTTCGCGTTACGAGACACTGTACACGAAAGTCATGGGTTCACACCCTTTGAATTAATTTTTGGAAGGTCATGCAGAGGACCAATACAGATATTAAAGGAACTCTGGACAAATGAGAAAGTGGAAGATGAGGTAAAAGATGTTTATACATACATGACCGATTTGAGAGAAAGAATAGAAGAAACATGTGATATGGCACAGAAGGCCATACATAAAGCAAATGAAAAGAACAAGAAGTATTATGATAAGAAAGCACGTTACAGAGAGTTGAAGATAGGAGATAAAGTTTTATTACTGTTACCCAGTTGTAACAATAAGATGCTTGTAAAATGGCAAGGACCATTTGTGGTCAGAGGCAAAATAGGAGATTATGATTACAAGGTGGAAATTGATGGTGGAAAACTCAAAACATATCACATCAATATACTAAAGAAGTACTACGAGAGAAATGGAGAAGGTAATGATGTAGAAACGTCAGCATACATATCGGCGATAGTACATGATGGTAAAGATGGTGAAGATGAAGAAGAAGAGATATTGAGCTTATATGTAAGTAAACAAACGGAGACTTACGAAGATGTGGATATCAATCCTAAATTGACGGAAAAACAGAAAAGAGAATTAAGGGAACTACTGAGAGAACATGAGGACATATTCAGTGATAAGCCAGGAAGGACAGATATGGTAAAGCATGAGATTCATCTGACGAATGATGAGCCAATTCGGTTACGAGCTTATCCAACGCCATTTCACCTCCAAGCGGAGATAAACAAAGAATTAGAGACGATGCTAGATAATGGAATTATAGAAAGATCGGAAGCAGCGTATGCAGCGCCGCTTGTAGTTGTTAAAAAGTCAGATGGAAGTAACAGACTTTGCTGTAATTATAAACAACTCAACAAAGTGACAGTATTCGATCCAGAACCGATGATGTCGAATGAGGATATTTTCAATAAACTCAGTGGAAGTAAAATCTATAGCAAGTTCGATTTCTGTAAAGGGTATTGGCAGATACCAATGAGCGAAGAATCAAAAGACTTAACCACATTCATCTGTGCAAGCGGATTATATAAGTTCAATGTGTTACCATTTGGACTAGTCAATAGCGCATCCAGTTATAATCGCTTGATACGGAAAATATTACATGGAACTGAAAATCTAGAAAGTTATGTTGACGATATTCTTGCTCATACAAAAGGATGGGATGAACACATGAAGACGTTAAGAGAGTTTTTCACAAGAGTGAGAAAAGCTCATTTGACATTGAAACCGAAGAAATGTTCACTAGGATATGGCAAGATAGATTTCCTAGGCCATACATTGAACAACGACGATATAAGCCCTAAGGGAGAATCTATTGACAAGATTGTGGAAATGCCACAGCCTAAGACGAAGAAGCAAGTGAGAAGCTTTTTAGGAGCGATAAATTACTATCGAAAGTTTATTCCACATTGTGCAGAATTGATGGCACCGTTGAGCGACTTGACTAAAAAGTTAGCTCCTAACAATGTTGAATGGAACCAAGAGTTAGGTGAAAGTTTTGAGCAGTTGAAAGAAGCACTAGCTAAAACACCCATACTTAGGTTACCAGACCTAGAGAAAGAATTTATAATACAGACAGATGCATCAGGAAAAGGGATAGGTTGTGTTCTTATTCAGCAGTATGAAGGAATAAACCACCCGATTGCATATGCGAGTAGGAAATTGTTGGAAAGAGAGATGCGATATTCAGTTGAGGAAAGAGAATGTTTAGCCATAATGTGGGGAATCAGTAGATTTGATCGATATTTGTGTGGAAGAGAGTTCGTGATCGAGACGGACCACTGTGGACTACAGTATATGAAAGAAGGGAGGATGAAGAATGCAAGAGTCATGAGGTGGAGCCTCGCCCTTCAGAATTATTGTTTTACAGTACGTTACATTAAGGGATGTAATAACGTAATGTCCGATTATTTAAGTAGAGGATTGACCTAAGATTTAAGTAAATCAATGGTGATACTATAGGTAGATAAGAAGTAGTTGTGTTAGGTTGTGATGTTGTGTAAAGTAGTATAAGCATAGGCATAAGCAGTTATTGTAATTTGATAATTAGATAAGTTGATAAAGCCTGTGTACAGACTTTTGAAGAAAGGGTATTTGTCGTGGTTATATTAAATGATTATCAAATTAAACACTTGCTATGCATGTATAATTATTAATTATAGGTAGAAGTTAAGCTAGGCAATTTAATTGGCGAGTTTAGGTAATATGTGTGGCAACATATAAAATATTAATACATATAACCAATGACTGCAGCTAAGCGTAATAACGAGTGGTCAAGGTTACCATGACAACAAAGGATGCTAAGCCTATTCGTGATTGGTGCAAACTGGAAGCGAATGACGTGACGAGTTAAAAATGACGTCAGCGAAGTGGACGTTGAGTTTTTGACTCTCTACAGGTATATCTGGAAATGGTGGTTGTTTCGCTGCGGTGATCAATCCAAAGTTGTGATTTTCAGAGTAGAGACGAAGGTAATTGAACTGTTCGGACGATCAACCGATAGTTCAAAGTATTGTGCATTAAGTGCAACGCAATTTAAATGAGAAATTTGCGTTAGTGCATAATAATCATCGTGTGAAGTGTGAGACACTTGCGAAGAAGACGAACTCTTAGGCAACAGTCTGAAGAGTCGTGTAATTTGAATCGGCTAGCGAACAGCTGATCGGCGTGTGAAGTACGAAGGACGTTTGGTCAACTGGAGAAGAGCTGTGAGGTGAATGCGATGATTCATCTCGTGTGCAACTGACTCACGGCAAGATACGAGTAAGACGTTTGGTGTGGTCACTTCCATGACTGCATATTCAACCGTCTGATCAACATTCTTGACTGCGAAGAATCGGACGACGGAGAGGGCCGAAGACATTCGAGTTCAAACAACTCGACAGATAAGCGCAAATATAATATTTCCTAAGTAACTCGCCACACTAGGTAAATAGGATTGTTATTTGTTTGTGCATATGAATGATATTGAATAACTTTATATTATATATATTTCATAAGAACTGGGAGTTTGTTGAATTTGGAAGAATTTCTTTAGTAAGTTAAACCCAACCGATTAACCACTAGGATAATAAAGTGCCCTTTTACACGGGATACGACAGTCTGACAAATTTCATTACGGTAGCTTGCACTACGCGCCATATAATTATTGTGTACCGCACCTACCTTGTTTCTGACGTAAACAATCATTTCATCCTTGCGCCGTTAACAGAAGATGACAGGACTTTGATTCGAATTTTAAGAATTGAAAAACATTTAAATGCATATCAAATGATGAATGAATTTCCGGCTAGAAACTGGAGGGAAAACAATCTCAACCGATTAATTAGACAAATTGATGCGAGTGCAAGTTCTAAACGTAAACCTGTTACTGGCCGTCCTCGTTCGGCACGTACCGCTGACAACATCGCTCGACTTCTGAAAGGCCGTAAACACTTTACTCAAAGCGTCATGGTTTCAGTGGCTGTCTCCAATCTCGGCAAAACTGCTCCATTCTTTGTGACACCCAAGGCCAAAGTGAACAGCGTGTACTACTGTGATGAGGTACTTGGACGTGGATTACTGCCAGATATGCGTTTGAAGTCTGGAAATGATTTGGTTTTTCAGCAAGACGGAGCTCCCGCTCATCGTTCTCATCATACCGTGGAGTTTTTGAACGCGAACGTTCCTGAGTTCATCGAACCACATAACTGGCCGCCTAATAGCCATGACTTAAACCCCGCTGATTACTCAATCTGGGGTGCTTTGCAGCAACGGGTTTATTGTGAACGGATAGTAAACGTCGATCATCTGAAGCTCGTCATCACTCTTTGCTGGACTTAGATCAGCCAGGAACTCATCAATGGGGCCATAGATCAATGGGCACTTCGCATTCATGCAGTCATTCGAGCTTGTGGAAGAAACATTGAATATTTATTTGACTAAATAATTCTTGGATTTCTTAATGGCTATCAATAATGCAAACTTGCAAAGACTAATTTTCCAAGTATTGTGTTTCGCAAGATAGACGAATTAAAATCATTGTAAACTGATACATATTCAGTACAGTAGTTTTACGCAATTATTATTAAAGCTGAAAATGTTAATTTTTGACCAGTTGTAGATGATATAACGACCTTTAATTTTATGTATTAAGCATACACTTACTTGCTAAACTGCCTAAGTTATAGGATTTCAAAGCTGTCATCTTCTGTTAACGGCGCAATGATGAAATGATTGTTTACGTCAGAAAACAAGGTAGGTGCGGTACACAATAATTATACGGCGCGTAGTGCAAGCTAACGTAATTAAATTTGTCGGACTTATAGCTGATATAACGACCTTTAATTTGATGCATTAAGCATAGACTTACTTGCTAAACTGCCTAAGTTATAGGCCTTCAAAGTTGAACAAATACTTTTGGCCCACCCTGTATATATATATAATTTAGGGTGCCACTCAAAATAAAAGTTTGTAATTTGTATCTTCTCACCCCCAAAATATGTTTTCAATGTTGAAATAATAAGGCTCACAAAATTTGGAAGCATTCTAAAGAAAATTACTGGTAGCTTGACGCGGTTAAAGTTTTTAGCATTGGACAATGTTAAATTCCATGACGTTTCAATGCGTAAGATACACAACTATCCAGGGTGCTCATTATTGCTAAGTTAGTGATGAGCAATTGAGCCCAGCACTACTGGTGAGCAATAGTAGACTCCTTAGTAACTAGAAATGTCCTGCGGTGCCTCTCAGCAACTTATGACATAAATTTATTCTGTTTTTCATAGTGACCAAGAACACCATTGAATAAATCAGCGGCACTGTTTACCACCATCAGACGCTCTGCCCATATCTCAGCACTAGCATACTCAGAAATGCTCTCTCAAATGCTAGGGTGAAGGTCTTTGGGGCCAAAAAGTGCTGTGATATTCCAATTGCCACAAGAAACTGCTAAATATGTTGTGACAACCACCGAAGCATTTGTATAGCAACAGTGTCATGTCCATGCAGTATAAACTTACAACGTGCCGAGGAGTTTGTCCATGGGTTTCTTTACTTAGGGCTGTGCATGACTATTGCTTCCTTCAAATCCAGAGGAACCATTGTATCAGAGAAAGTGTGACCAATTAGTATTTCACCTAGATACTACAAATGACTACAGAAGGAATTGATTGCTGAATCGATAACAGTTTAGTTGTTTGTCTGTATGCATCAAACTCATGCAGAAGATTCAAGACGTTGCGAGGATCAGGTGTGGCACATGCATGTGTGTACAGACACTGAATGTAAACTTAACAATTGACTTGAACTCTGGGAGAGCTGACAACTCGCATTTGATGAGATTTATTGAGAGTAAAATAAGTATCTTTTAACCTTGTTTGTGACCTTGCTATCCATCTAGCTCTAGTGTGGACTCCAAAGGCATGGATATGCACAGATCTCCCTTACTTTATACTCCTTTTAAGAATATCAGTGCCAGGTAAAATAGCTCATAGTCTTCCTAACAGTCTTGACTGAATATCATATTGAGCTGGATGAACTCGATAAACTCATTTTGCACCAGATCCAAACCACTGCAGTTGCTGTCACCTTTATTCCATTTTCATACCGGTCTGCATCAAATGCATAATTATACGTGAGTAGCCTATCTAAATCTTCTAAATATCTTGATTTTTTGCCACTGGAGGTCCCATCTGGTGTTGAACACTTTGGCATCGACTAATTCCATGATTTTGGTCTGCAAACCAAGCTCAGTAGTGTTTTCTTATACACTTTTGTTCAGACAAAACATACGCACCATCAGGAAGGATTGTATTGCTGGAAGTTGTATGAAATGACATTGACAGTCTTTAATTAGCCTTTTATGGTTTATCCGTGTTATTAGAGCAACATCCAAGAATTGGGAAAGATAAAAAAATTACAAGAAACATTATTATTCTTAGTCAGTATGAACATTGAGTCACAGCACAGCCTGTTCTCTGTAAATATAAGCTATTTCCATATGCGATTTTGAAGAAATTATGTTATACGCTACTATAAACTACTGACGCGCTAAGCTACCTCTAAATGATCTTCTATTGGAATAAAATTTGTATCACGTGAGTTTCTTGCCATAGAAAACATTTGTAGGGGGTGAGCAACTGGATCAGACAAAATTATTTTTTGACCATGCATTTGGTTGGCACCCTAATATATATATATATATATATATATATATATATATATATATATATAGGCTACAGTGCTTAAAGTGTAAAAAAAAGTGCCAGGACGCTGTATTGTAGGCCTAATTGGTCGTCAGTGGCGTCGCCGAAGGCGGGAAGTTGCGAGTGCCGAAGGCACGAAGCCCATCCCGACTAGGGGGTCTGAGGGAGCGTCGTAAGCTCCCCCAGCGACCAGCGCAGTTTTGGCTGTTTCGACCTTAAATGGAGCAATTTTAAGGCTCTTGTTTGCCAGCTATTTGTGAACGACAAAGTCGCGAAATTTTTAAGAATAAGTCGTTTTTCAGTGACATTTGACATTTATTTTTTGACATTTATTTATTTATTTCCTTGGAGCATATCAAACACAACCTGAACATAGTGCAACTTAACTAGACAACGTGTTCATACTGTCTGACAAACATATTAATATAACAAATTTGAAAGGAAAATTATCAGAAGCACATTTCATTGTATCAACCAGGAAAGGGGAAGACCCAGAAGAAGCACTAGCCCCGGTGGGAAGGGCCCACCCTATAGCTCAGCTTAATGTTGGTTGTACAGAAACAGAACATAGCAACTATGCTGGTAATACTGAAGATGATGATAACTCGACATTTAATAGAACAACATGCAATCCTATGAGAGACCGACAAATAAAAAAAACAAAAAAACAAGCTAGATGCATTTAATCACGTTCCCAAGCTACCAGGATAACAATAAAAATCAGAATGTTATTGTAAAAGAGAAAGGTTTTGTCTTTACAGTAAGCTCCCGGGGCTGCTCCCCCCAGCGGGGTCTGGGGGCCGAGACCCAGCGACCAGCGCATTTTTGGCTGTGTCGACCTCAAATGGAGCCATTTTTAGGCAGTCATGTTGAACCTACATGTAAATAATTATAATATATCTTTCTTTGGGCGCATAACGTATAGGTAGGATATAGGATTCTCTCGTGGTAATATGAAAATTCAAACTGTCACCCAATAAATTTAGACCATGTGACAATTATATAAAAGTTTGCGCCCCTAGAAAAATTCCTGCGGACGCCCATGCTAAAGGCTTCAAATTATTACCCCCTCCTAAACATTACCCCCTGCAAACTGTAATTTGCATCAATCGTCGCATTTATTGGACTAAAAATATCAGAAAAATAATCCCGCTTCTTGTTTTGGTCTGAAGATTTTCATCCGTTATCCCACTTCGTGGTTTGGTTTGTTATAAATATTTTCATCTGTAACTAAAATACTAAATCGCCGCTGAAGTGACATGGAGAAATGGCTTCGAGGCTATTATTTTTTCCGAGTAAAATATTGATAACAAACCACAGTGGGATGACGGATTAATCTATGCAAATCTAGTGTCCGAGGGTAATCTGAAACCGGTTACGGTACAAGTTACCGGGGGGTGATGTTTAGGAGGTGCAATTTGATACCTTTAGATCGGCATATTGCTATGCTATCGTCGCCTTGAAGCCGGAATTTTCCAGGTTCGAATCCACCTCGCCGCGTAAGGACCTTGGGCAAGTCCTTCACTCACAATTGCTCAGCGCTTCGGCCGGAGTAGAGAGCTTGAAGGGGCGCTATAACCAGTGGCGGATCCAGAACTCTTCCAAGGGGGAAATCTTAGAACCTGGGATGGGACAGGTGAAACAAATTTCGAAATTTGGTTGTTGGTCGAAAATAAATAGGGATCAGTCTTTAGCTGAAGTACTTTTCATCCGCCCAAAAAAGTTGATGAGGTTTTTTTAGTCATCTGCCAAAATTTTTTTTGAGAAAATCATACCATTTCATCCGCCAAAAAAGTTGATGACCTTTTTTTACTCCTCCACTTGAAAACCGACTGGGGGGGGGCACGTCCCATGCCATTTTCCGAATAGGGGGGCAATATACCATTACACCCATATGCATATTGCTAATTTCATACCAAATGGGGGCCACGTCCCATGGCAGTTTTAAATGGGGGGGGGGGGCCATGGCCGGATTGCCCCCTCTGGATCCGCCCCTGGCTATAAAAAGTGCACATAAAAACACATACAAACAAAAATTAAATTTAAAAAAAAGTTTTAACGGTTTTACATCCAGGAATCCCAGGATCCATAGACCTCTAGGCCAGTCTAGGGCCTAGGCGGCTATAACTTATAAGACGCTCAATGCCAAGATGGCTCTCTATTAGAGTGTAAGTGAGTAAGGAAGTAAGTATATTCTATAGATTATAAAATTTCAATAGAATTTCATCGCTTATAATAAATTTACAAATTGTGAAACAAATTTTTTTCCCTTTCCGCGCTGTACGCACTTGCGTAAGTGCGTACGCCTAACGGCGCCCCTGCGCCTATGCCCACCATCACCTTCAGGCTCCTCTCTCAATCACAGTGTGACAGAACTGTTCGAAGGGGGGGCAAAAATTTTAATCTTCGATCATGGGACATGTGTTAGATTGAAAGTTCAACTTACTAGAAAGCAAGACTCTGCTGACAATAAAACGTATATTAACATTATTCAGAAACGTTGAAAAGACTATTTTGACAATTGTAGAAACAAAACCGACAGTCCGTAAGAACCAGAAACAAGAAGACTAAACAACAAAACACGAGTTGCCCTACACTGTGTACAGACAAACCCGTTATAACGCTTAATCGAGTTCCAACATACTCCCACCTTGCCTTTGGCAATAACAAAGGAACGACATTAAGCTCGCCCAAACATAACATGAAACAAAAGTAATGTTACGAGTAATCTAACATCGTACTTTACAGTAACATCCTGAGATGTACATATCTCATTCTTCTAGTCTTTTAGGTTTACGAATAGTACGTCCAGACCTAGTCACATTCTTCGATTCAGTATGTTCTGTATTTTGTTTCAGTTCGTAACATTCTCCACCAAGTTTGGGCGAGCTTAATGTCGTTCCTTTGTTATTGCCAAAGGCAAGGTGGGAGTATGTTGGAACTCGATTAAGCGTTATAACGGGTTTGTCTGTACACAGTGTAGGGCAACTCGTGTTTTGTTGTTTAGTCTTCTTGTTTCTGGTTCTTACGGACTGTCGGTTTTGTTTCTACAATTGTCAAAATAGTCTTTTCAACGTTTCTGAATAATGTTAATATACGTTTTATTGTCAGCAGAGTCTTGCTTTCTAGTAAGTTGAACTTTCAATCTAACATTGTGGTGACCCCGACGTGATCTTTGCTGTAAAGAAAACGATTAGTGAATAACATTTCATACTCGCCAGAGCAGCGTGACCATTGTTGTGAGATTTCAACATGGAGGATGGAATGAGTTTAGATACGTTGAAAAAGGGAAGACGGCCGCTTCGAGCTCAGTTGAATAAAAGGAGCAAAGAAATCGAAGTAGAATTATCCAGAGATATTCCGGACAAAACGGCAGTGCATGTAAAGTTGGAGATGTTAAAGACGATCTTCAAAAAGGTTGATGACATGGATCAACTAATCATAACCAGTTTGACTCTACAGGGTTCAGACGATGATCTAGACTCGGAGATGATGACGATTTCCGAATATGAAGAAAGGTTCATGACAGCCAAGTTGAAAGCAGAACCGTTTCTTGCTGATAAAGTTGATCATGTTTCGGATAACAGTGCACACAGTGGAGAGACGGTCCACACAAAGACGTACAAGTTACCGAAAATTGAAATTCGTAAATTTGATGGAGACTTGAAAGAATGGTTAGGCTTTTGGTCTCAGTTTCAGAAAATTCATAATGACAGTGCGTTGCATGACAGCGACAAGTTTCAGTACCTGGTACAGTCGATGACTCCTGGAACCAGAGCTTACAAGTTGGTTAACAGTTATCCACAAACTGCAGAAAACTACGAGTTAGTTATAAAAGCTTTGAAAGACAGATTTGGAGACAAAGTTCTGTTAACTGAAGTTTATGTGAGACAGTTGCTGAAGCTGGTCATAAGAAATGCAGGAAAAGCAAAAGTTGTACCTCTTGGCAGCATGTATGATGAGTTAGAGTCACATCTACGAGCTCTTGAGACCTTGGGAGTAACACAAGAACAGAGTGCAGCGTTCCTGTATCCTCTTGTGGAATCCAGTCTACCAGAAGAGGTTGTCAGAGTCTGGCAGAGAAGTGCTTTGTCAGGTTATGGTGATGATCAACAGGAAAAACCAGTCGATGAGCGCCTGAAATCCTTGATGAAATTTCTACGGATGGAAGTAAAGGGAGCTGAAAGATTGTCCTATGTCAATGAGGGTTTTGGTGAGTTGAGCAAAGTGAAATGGGAGAAAGAAAAAAGAGAAACTGTGAGACAGTACAGCCCACCTACTACAGCAGGTTTGTTTGTTGGACACAAATCAGAGTGTGTGTTTTGTGACAAAACACATGACAGCCAGACATGTGTGACTGCTCAGACCATGTCCTATGGTCTGAAAAAGAGGAAAATATTAGAGAAGAAGGCTTGCCTGGTGTGTTTGAAAGGAGCTCACGTGGCAAAGTCATGTAAATCGTTTGTGAAATGTATTGTTTGTCAGAAGAAGCATGTGACTTTAATGTGTCCAGAATTAGAGGCAAACAAGAAGTCAACAGAAGTTGCAAAGCAAAACAATCATGAAGTGGATCAAATGACGGTGGTACATTCTCAGTTGAATTGCACCAATGAAGTCTTGTTACAGACACTGAAGTGTGTCATCCGAAACAAAGGCAGGCAGAAAACTGTAAGAGTGTTATTGGACCCAGGTTCACAGAAGTCGTATATCCTGGAGAAAACCGCTCAACAATTAGGAATAAAATCTAAAGGTGATGTGAAGTTATGTCATCTTCTGTTTGGTGGTTACAAAGACGAGCAGCGTCACAGTTTGTACGAAATTGAGATAGAAAGGCGTTTCAATAAAAGTCGTGCTCAAGTGAAAGTTTTGAGTCAGCAGAAGATTTGTGGTGGAATTCCTCGAATGTCAAAAGGACCATGGATGGCAGAACTGAAAGAGAAAAGGATTTTCGTTGACGATCTTGGAAGTGATCCAGAAGAGATTGAACTTCTCATCGGATCAGATTACTATGCGCAGTGGTTGACGGGTCGTCGACATTGCCTAGAAAATGGGTTAGTTGCCTTGGAAACCTGTTTTGGTTGGACATTATCTGGAAAGCTTGGAAAAGTGCAAAGTGATAATGACAGTGATGCAGCAATGTTAGTCACGTCTATGCTGGTGACTGAAGCCAGTGTAGCTGAACTGTGGAATCTAGAGGCCATTGGAATCCGTGATCCAGTTGAATGCAAAACTCAAACAGAAAAAGAGATAGAAACAAAAGAACACTTTCTTCAGACGGTGACAAGGTCGCAAGAAGGCAGGTATTCAGTGTCACTACCGTGGATTGAAGGAAGACCAGAAATTCCTCACAATCGAGAGATAGCAGAAAAAAGGCTCAGGTCCTTGACGAAAAAGCTACAATCTCAAGGAAAATATCAAGAATATGAACAAATATTTGAAGATTGGAAAATGGAAGGTCTGATTGAAGTGGTTGAACCGGAGGATAATCTGAGTCAGTGTTATTATCTTCCTCACAGAGCAGTGTTCAAGCCAGAGAGTCAGACTACACCAGTACGACCAGTATTTGACGCTTCTTGCAAGTCAGGAAGAGCACCATCACTGAATGATGTATTGGAAAAGGGTCCCAACCTATTGGAATTCTTGCCGACCATATTACTGCGATTTCGAGAAAACAAGATTGGTGTTGTGGCGGACATCAGAAAAGCGTTTCAGATGATTGAAGTTGCGGAGAAGGATCGAGACTTTCTCCGTTTCCTTTGGTGGGACGATCCTGCGACCGAAAAGATTCGGGTGTACAGACATCGTAGAGTGGTGTTTGGAGTAAACTGCAGTCCGTTCCTGTTGGCAGCCGTACTAGAACTACATCTGAAGTCAATCAATGGAGAAAATAAGGAGTTGGCACAGAAGTTGTTGAACTCTTTATATGTGGACAATTGTGCGACATCAGTGTCTACGCATGAAGAATATGAACATTTCAGAAATCAAACTGTAGAAATCATGTCAGCAGCAGGAATGAATCTGAGAAACTGGGAATTTTCACTGCCGACATCAGACAACGAGACAAACAGTTGTGTCACTGAAAGTGAACAAAGTTCAGAAAAGAAGGAGAATGAACCTACAGTTGTGAAGATGTTAGGTCTTTTCTGGGATAAAGCTGAAGATACGTTGTCCTGTGACGTAATCATCGGTGAAATGAATGAAGTTATGACCAAGAGACTGGTTCTAGCATACATAAACAAGATCTTTGATCCGGTGGGATTGCTTTGTCCAGCCACATTGACTTTGAAGTTGTTGTTGCAGAGTACCTGGGCAGCAAAGTTGGGCTGGGACGAGAAATTACCTGAAACAGTTGAGAAAAAGCTTAAGAAATGGCACAATGAAATACAGAACCTGAGAAATATCAAAATCAACAGAGACTTGACAAGTGGTCAGAGTGTAAAAGTTGGTTCTTCTGAAATACATACATTCTGTGATGCAAGTCAGGATGCATATGCCACAGTGATATTCCTTCGCACTACTGATGAATACAAACAAGTGTCGGTGCAGTTAATGATGGCAAAGTCGAGACTTGCACCTTTAAAGAGACCTTCAATACCACGAATGGAATTGTTGGCGTGTGTGGTGGGAGCAAGACTAACTCACTTCTTGAAAGAAGCTTTACATCTGTCAGATCAAGAGTTTTCTGAAGCAGAAGTTGTAGTTCTGAAATTGGTGCAAAAGGAAGAGTTTACCAAAAGGAAAGAAATCAGTGGAAGTTTGGTGGTGGAGATGGATGAAGATCAACTCTATCATGTAAAAACAAAGCTCACTCTCAGAGAAAATGACAAGATATTCAGGTTTCCGCTGTTGCTGCCGTCAAAACATCTACTTGTGGAACAGTTGATTAGATGGTATCATGTGAAACATCACCATGCAGGAGCTCAGTTCTTGATGAGTAAACTACGAGAACGGTTCTGGATCATTCAATCGAGGAAGACAATAAACAGGGTGTTACGACGATGCACGAATTGTTTACGTCATACAGGAAAGGGTTTTCAAGTAGACCCAGCCACGCTGCCGAATAGTCGAACAGAAGCAGCTGATGCCTTCCAAACCACTGGAGTGGACTTGGCAGGACCTTTATATTTGAAAACTGGTGAAAAGGCCTGGTTGGTTCTTTTTACATGTGCAGTGTATCGATGTGTTCACCTGGATTTTGTTACTTCACTCAACACAGAAGCATTTCTGAACGCTTTAGATCGGTTCATCAATACACGTGGAAGGCCGATTACCATATACAGCGATAATGGATCTAATTTTGTTGGACTCATGAATCTGTTCAACAAACTGGACTGGAGCAAGATCGAGTCGACCGCCAATGTGAAGCAAATCAAGTGGATTTTCAACCCTCCTACAGCAGCATGGTGGGGTGGTTGGTGGGAGAGACTAATCAGAACTGTGAAAGAGTTATTGAAGAGAATGCTGGGAAATGCACGTTTAAATTACGAACAACTTCGGACTTGTCTGAGTCACGTGGAAAATGTCATTAACGAACGTCCATTGACAGTGGTGACAGAAGATCAGGAGGATCTGATTCCATTGTGTCCGGCGATGTTCTTGAGAGGTATAAAGTCTGCAACATTTCCAGAGAGTCAAGAACTTGCAGTCGATCTGTCAGCCGAGTATAAAAGAAGGATGTCATTGCAAAGAGAATTGACAACCCGATTTAGGAATGAATATCTGTCCTTGTTGGTGCAGCGAGCCAAAGAAAAGAAACAGAATCAACCTTCAGTTGGAGATGTGGTACTGATCGGTGCGGATGATCAAAAAAGAGTTCATTGGCCAATGGGAAAAATTATTGAACTACTACCTGGACGAGATGGTTCAATTCGTACTGCCAGAGTGAAGACCCAGAAGGGTGTTCTACTGCGTCCACTTCAACGACTGTATCCTTTGGAGGTGACGGCCTCTGCAGATGTACAAACTATGTTGGAACAATTTAACGGTCCAAAAGAAAAGGTGAACCAACCCAAACTTGGTGGAGAATGTTACGAACTGAAACAAAATACAGAACATACTGAATCGAAGAATGTGACTAGGTCTGGACGTACTATTCGTAAACCTAAAAGACTAGAAGAATGAGATATGTACATCTCAGGATGTTACTGTAAAGTACGATGTTAGATTACTCGTAACATTACTTTTGTTTCATGTTATGTTTGGGCGAGCTTAATGTCGTTCCTTTGTTATTGCCAAAGGCAAGGTGGGAGTATGTTGGAACTCGATTAAGCGTTATAACGGGTTTGTCTGTACACAGTGTAGGGCAACTCGTGTTTTGTTGTTTAGTTTTCTTGTTTCTGGTTCTTACGGACTGCCGGTTTTGTTTTATATAATTGTCAAAATAGTATTTTCAACGTTTCTGAATAATGTTAATATACGTTTTATTGTCAGCAGAGTCTTGCTTTCTAGTAAGTTGAACTTTCAATCTAACAACATGGAAGAATTTCGTCATTGGTCATTGGTCGCCAAAAAGTTGATGACCTTTTTTTAGTCGTCCGGCCGAAAACCGAATGGGGGGGGGGCACGTCTCGTGCAAATTTTTCTTGGGGGTCAATATGCCATGACACCCCTATTCGTATTGCTAATATCGAACCGAATGGGGTGTGGGACACGTCCCATTACATTTTTAAATGGAGGCCATGGCCGGATTGGCCGGGCCTGGATTTTTCCCTGGTAGTGCACTCCTCGCGAGGTTTTGGGCTTTCCATTCAAAACTAAAACCTCTCCTCTTTATGAACTCTTATCCCGACTCATCTGCAGATCTTCCACCTTCCAAATCTTTATCTAAACGCCACCACCGTATAAACAAAGTTATTAGAGTCGTTTTCTTTGCTCTAATATCTTCTACGATTCTAATATATTTGGTATAAATAACAAAATAACATTATTTATGCTGTGACGCCACCAACCTTAACAGCTACTCGGTCACCTCTGATACCTTAGTAGCCACTAACAAGGCTAATGACTACGATCTCCTTCGGACTACTCTTTTGGATAACCCTTCTGACTAGACACAGCGCTCGCTCGTAAGCTGGTGCTCTGCGCTTTACTTTTTGAGTGGCGCTTTAGTCGCTAATTCTATATTTTTAGTTCACCTCTTGGGATATATTGTCCTTGGTGTCATGCATAAAACAGGAAATAGCCTATCGCGCATGCGTGTAATTAACCGGCGGCTGTTTTATCGTCCATTGTTTTGAAATTCTATCGGATCATTTAAGTAATTTAATTATCTGAGATGCCACCCAAAAAGCGAAAAGATGACGGAGACATTGGTGCAGATAAAAAGCGTCGCAAATCCGATTCGTCGTCGCCTGAAGGCAGTGAGATTGGCGAGAGTGTCAAAGACGATGAGCAAACAACTGTTTCAGTTGTGAGTTTATTTGGTACATAACACGATGTAGGAATTAACATGGTGACCTCACTCACGTCTCGAAATTGGCTAATTTAATTACATTCGCCAGATGGCAGAGGTGGCGATCTCAGGTTGGCTTTATCCATTACATGTACAGTTAACGCATTGACTCAGTACGTTTATGAAGTATTCGGAAGTGCGATTAGTAATATATTACTGCCTCTGATACGCCTTTACCACATCTGAACTAATATCTTGTCACTAAACCGGTACTGTACCATAATTATATACACGAAACAGTACAGCCACAGACTACAGCACAGACTGCAGCAGCCAGAATGCCACCTTCACCTTTATTATTATGCAGACGTGACCATAAATTTAGACTCGTTAGAAATCTAATAATCCTGAGCAGCACAGAGCATTTAAGCAGAGTACCAATACAATCCCATTCCAGCACAATACAGTACAACATAGTACCAATCCAGCACAGCACAGTACCAATAAATACAGTCTATCACAGTATAACTACAATACTGGAAATGCAGATGTCTAATTATTAGGCCTACAAGTACATGTACAGCTACAGTCTGTGTGTCCGTGTCTGTCTGTGTGTCAAAGACTCTACATATTCATGTGTGTCTGCAGTCTATGTCTTTCTGTGTCTGTCTATGCCTGTGTGCCTATGTCTGTCTGTTGCTGTATGTCTTTATCCAATCTTATCTGTCTGTTTGCGTTTGCCTATATCTGTCAGTCTCTATCTCACCCTGACCATGTATGTCTATATGTCAGTTTGTCCGTATTTGTCCGTCTATCTGTCTATATCTGTCTGTCTACGTCTGTCTATCTATGTCTGATTGTCTATGACACTGTACGTCTATGTCAGTTTTTCTGTTGATGTCTGCCTTTCTATGTCTGTCTGTCTGTTTGTCTTTCTATGTCTATCTGTATATATACATGTATATATATATATATATATATTAATACACAGATAGACATAGAAAGACAAACAGACAAACATACATAGACACACATAGGCAGACACAGACTTCTACAGACAAATATCAGACAGACAGACAGAGACACAGACAGGCAGATATTGACATACACACGCTGACACAGACAGACATAGACAGACAGCATACATAGACATAAGCAGATACACACAGACAAAGAAAGATAGACAGACATAGGCAGACAAGCATACATAGACATAAGCAGATACACACAGACAAAGAAAGATAGACAGACATAGGCAGACAGACATACATAGATAATCAGACATAGACAGACAGACAGATATATATGTGTGTGTGTGCGTGTATGTCTAAAGTCAACGTCTGTCTGCGTCTTTCTTTGTCTGCATGTATTTGTTTATGTCTGTGTCTATATCTGTTTGCCTGCGTTTGTCTATCTGCCTGCAAGTAGCGATAGTTACACACACACAAACGCACACACATACACACAGACACATATCCACACAGGCACATATCCACACATACACACAGAAACATGTCCACACATACAGACACACATGTACACATATCCACACATGCACACACATACACATACAGACAGACGCATATACACATATCCACACATACACACATGTACACACATGTACACACATACAGACACACGTGTACACATATCCACACATACACATATGTACACACATACACACATGCAGACAGACGCATATACACACACTTGCACGAATACATACAAATACACCCATAGGCCTATACGTTCAGTACACATTAGACTGGTCCAAATTCGCATGGGAAAAATTTTTTCTTTTGGATTTTTGAGGCATGTTGATACATTTGTTCATTTTGATCTAAAAAGTACCTATGTGAAATTTTATGCCACAGTTGTAATATTAAGGGGTCACTCACGAGCATCAAAGATGGGGTTTTGGGGCTATATATTGATAGTCCATGCAATTTGCAGTTTGACCTAGGAAAAATTATAACACAAGCTTTCTGAACGGTTTCCTTCTCAGGATTTGCTGCTGAATAAAATATCCAAAATCCGATAAGATCTGACCATGGGGTCTACCCCAAAATGGGGTTCAAAATATAATGGTTTTTCGTTCATTTATACATTGAATATCGGGCCGCTGACAACTTAATGTGGCTGGAAACTGATGTTTTCAAGAACAATTTTCATAAATTTGTTGGTTGTCCCTCTCAGAACATTGATAAGTAGGCCTATACGTAAACAGACCTACCCTTAGGAGACTCGAAGGGAGCATTAGGGCACGTGCCCACACGATGTTCAATAAATTGAGCTGGTTTCAACGCTGGACCGCAGCATTATTTTTAACAGGCTTTCTAGTCACATCCTATTTGCAGTGCAATACTGTATGGCCAAAAGACTATTTCTTAAAGCTCACTTTGGCATGCCAGGGTTGACAGGCAAACCATTATTAGCGTCAATCTGAGAGATTCCTTCATCCACGAAGTCAAGAAAGAAGATGCTCTCTTAGTTCCACTCTGGAATGGTAAGGTAACTGCAGCAGACCTTAAAGGAGAAAGACGAGGGCACATAGGTTGGCTCAGGGTGTGAATTACTGGGCCTTTTCAGCCCCCAGTCTTTCTTAGAGCCCCATAGTAAAGTATGTTTTTCACAGACCCAATTCCAAGTGAATCATGTTTCAACCCCAGTTATTTTTCCACAATTCTCACACTGAGTTGACCTTTTGTCAATAACTGTTGATTTCAAGCCCAAATACCAAATTCGATGAGTTCATTGCTGTGCCCAAACTTCCATCGGGTAGCCTACTGGAACTGCCATGACCAGCGTCGCAGCCGTCGCTGTCAAGATCAATGAAGAATGGACATTGGAAAAACCTATTGAAGCTATTTTATTTGACTCTACTGCTTACAACACTGGCATGGGATCCAGTACGGATGTTAGTAACTGTTCAGTGTTGTATTTTGTTGACCTCTCTTGCGTTTAAGTTGTACAGACATCTCACAATAGAGTCTATGTTGGATCCAGTCTTCACAGTTGTGATGGACTCATCTTCTGGACCCGATATCCAGCTATTCAAACGTTTATCACCAACAGTTGTCTTTCATCATAACAGTCCGCTAGTCCGTGCATTTCAGGCTCTAAAATAGATGACTGCAGGAAGTGCCAAGATGCAGCTATCGTGGTCATGAAGACCTCCAGAACTGTGTAAACTGCTTCTGTATTTTCTAACAGGGGATCTTCACACTCCACAATGAACGACAGATAACAAAGTTCATTTACGTATACTCAAACTCGTGATGTTTTCAGTTTTTTGAGCCAATGGAACCAGCCAGGATCGGGAAGCTATAATCTGAGAAGTGGCTGTTTTCATTGTCCTGATCTAATCCAGTACCTGCAGCGTAGTGGCTCCAAGAGTTTGTGATGCTGCTATGAATGACTTTGCTCTCCTGGATGAGAAGCAAACAACGCTGAATGAGAAGATCACTAAGGCGGCATTTACTACACTTTCATGCATGCTTCATTTCTGGTATTTAGGAATTGACCTTGGTGGGTTCTTATTTTTCTCCAAGAAGTAGTTAATGAACGAGAAAAGAGATAGATAATCAAGACACAAGTAAAGAAGAAGAACCTAGACTGCAAGAGGTAGTTTCCTAAGGAAAACAAGGAGAGGTAATAACAGAAAGCCAGAGGTTTATGAAATCTCCTTGATTAAGGTGACGTTGTTGGATCTTCCTCTTAAGTAGGCCTACAGATCAAGTCATGAATGATGGGGCAGAGAGATTTCTGAGATTAGTTGCAACATTCAGCACCTTCAATGACTCGCTGACGAAGAGCGAAGACATTAAGCATTACCCCAGGTGGCGGATCTTCATCGTAATCTTCATGGTCAAATTAGACTTTCGGAACCGACAATGTGACTTTGTGACATGCTGACAGCATTCTTATATATATTTTTATTCGACACTAGATAGTCAATTAAACACTAATTGCAGCTGCTTTTCATGCTGGCAATTCACTAATATTGCTAACAGCTAAAATGGAAGGTTCAGTGCTCGTTGATTGGATGCCTGCCAGTTATATTGCACCGTTTACAATGTAGTAAGCATGCTAAAACTTTGACAGCCTTGAGGGACCTGAAGATAGAGCCTCAGTGTTTTAATATTTTGCACTGTGGGTTTCTTGTACCAGATGTACACAAAAAACAACATGCCTTTCAAATATTTCAATGTTCAGTTTTTTGGACCAGTCTAGTACACATGCACGCACAATCGCACATACGGTCACCAATACTCACCAACATGCACACACGCATATACGCACACACGCATGCATACATACACATACACACATACAGACACTCACACAAACACGAAAACACATGCGCGCGCACATATTTAATCATTTTAGTACGATTTCAAAACAGCGTTCGTATCAACTTGTAGTAAACACCTGTGATGCGCCAAACTAGGAGCGACTCTAGCGACACCATCGACAGAAAAAACTCTAGCCAAAATCAATACGCATGTTAGATACGAAGTGCGGTCACCATCCTATTTTTTTACATCGTGGTACATAATCATAAAGGGTTCATTCGGTTCGTGCAGTCAGTGCTGTAATTGCAGATTACTGAAGCTGTGTTGTTTACAGAATCAGTTCACACTCACTAAATTCACTATGATTGTGCTGGTCAGTTCTTTTAACCGAATTGTCGCTGCTGAAGTATTTTAGACGACCTTTGTTGATCTTGTTTGAAGTACCATGCAAGCATTCCTGAGACATAATAATTGTCCATCGTATCAGATTCTAAATCTTGTCAGGCGCGTTTGCACCTCAGAAGTCCGGGTTGTGACATAATCCTGGTTCAGTGGTTTTGGGCAGATTGGGGTTTGGGCAGATTGGGGTTTGCATTTACTATCGGAGGCGAAAAATATACAGTGTCTTTTGCCAGCGCAAGTAGCGTTGAGACATGGACTATATATTATAAGAGCCATTCCATTTCCGGAAAATTGTTAAATCCAGCTTTTGTTTGAGCAGTATTATTTTCATCAGTCTACCAGAGTTTCTAATGACAACACTAACCCTAATCGACTTTCACGACGCTTATCCTGAACTAGCCGACACTTAACCCTCTCACCCCTATAGCCCCACAGCAAGCGGAACGCCCACCCGATGGCCCTGAGCAATAAACCAATAAATAACCAATAAATAAATAACCAATAAATAAATAAATAACTAAATAAATAGTAAATAAATAATAATAAATAATTAATATAATAATATAATATAATAATATATAATATAATATAATAATATATAAATAAATAAATAACCAATAAATAAATAATAATAAATAAATAATATAATAATATAATATAATAATATAATATATAATAATATAATATATATTAATAATAATAATAATAATAAATAATAATGTGTGTGATTATAATAATAATAATAATAATATATTATAATAATAAAAATAAAATAAAAACTAATAATAATAATAATAATAATTATATAATATAATAATAAATAAATAAATAACCAATAAATAAATAACCAATAAACAACCAATAAGAAAATAAACCAATAAGCCATAGTAAAACAAAAACCACTATAATGACCTTACGGGGATACGGTTTATATGTTGAAGCCTCTATAGCGGCTTTACGGGTATTTGTCAAAGACCACCAAGCCGCTATAGCGGCTATACGGGGCAAGAGGGTTAAGACAAAGACTACTCTCTTGTTTTACATGGTCTCTAATTTTTGGTGAAGCAATTATTGCGCCATACACATTAGTAAGTAATGTTCCACCCACCCCCCCCCCCACGATTGTAAATGTAAACCGTTTCAACGTAATAGCCATAGGGTGGTGGTTATGGTGATGGTGAACACTTTGGCATGAAGAGCGCACAGATGCAGGATCACTTGGACCTGCTACCTTGCCGATGGTCACTTAACCTTCCATTTGGCAGATGGCATTGGTAAACTGAGCAGTAGGGCATGATGGACACCTTGCTTGGCTGCCGACAGTTAACTTCTACTCCTGTAATAACTTTTGATCACCCGTCCATACTATAAATTGTATTCATACTGTGTTGTGTCCTTTTGAAATTAAATGAAGATTATTATTATTATTATTGCAAACCATTATGGGTCTTACCTTATAACCTGAACATGTATTTTAGACGATTGAAGGTGATAAAGAAGCTGGAGAGCTGCTAATTGCTGGTGGTACAAACTGGGATTTAACTGGCAGGAAACAAATTCCAAAAGGAGGTAATTATATATTTATTTATTTATTTTCTTAAATATTGCATTAATTGTGAATTTTTCACTCTTTGTTGTGATGCATTGACTCCTCTATAGTCTGATTTTGTAAAGTGAAGTTTGTCATGAATGCTTTGACTCGTGCTGCTAGAGGCTAACGGATATATTTTGCATAAGTTATTAATTTCTTAAGTAGAGCATATTTGTAATATCGATAAGTTGTAGCATACTCTTTAAATAAGATTATATTATGGTCCGTTATTTGTTGCAACTTTTGTTGAAAGCACATTGAAATCAATGACAAGATTCAGGCTAGTGAAGTTTTACTGCATTAATTTAGCCTAAGTTTGTTTAATTGAATTGATAGTATAAGAACTTGGTTCAGTAATACTTGTTCGAAGATGGGATGATAAGTTTCAAATTTTGGCTTGTTATTAGGGCAGAATTCCGGTCGTAACCTCTGGAGTCCTCACCGCATGCCCTGTCTCAAAGGAATTGTTGTTCGCTCCGTTGTGTCTGGCTGTATGTCTTGTCACAGTGTCATCATTACTACTGAAGGAAAAGTCTACTCCTGGGGTATGTATACTATGTACTACGTGCAATTTTAAACTGTGCGGCTTTGGTCTGGCAGTTCTCAAGGCTGACTATCTGAGTATAGTGGCAGCATGTGATAATGGAATTCATAGACTGTTGAATTGTTTGAATATTGCTGCAAAATCTGCTTTGACTAGGCAATGCATAGTTAGCAATAACTACTTTGTAGATTATCATTCGAAAGTTTTCAATTTTGGTTATGGCCTAAATCACCGATCTGTAGGAAAAGGACAAAGAACAGCAGGAAAGTTATATTGCAAGATACTAGATGCACACGGAAACTTGCATAAATAAGTTCAACGTCATTTTGTATTCATGCTCAAGAATTATGTATTTTTGGCATATCACCTTGTCACCTTGTGCTGTCAGTTCGTTGAACTCTAGCGATCGACAAGGCCAGCCTTCTCCATTGCTTTCTTTCTGATGTCGCTTCTCTTAGTTGTTCCAGATTCATTCCTGATAAGCTATCGATTAGAGTTTTTTTTATTGATTTGGCATATATCATAAGATTTTATAACTTTTCAGAGTAGAAATTAAATTTTGGAGTCCTGACTCCTGAGTATATGTGCCGATTGCTGGGGAGCTCAGGTTTCAAAGGGTTAAGGATCTCATGTTCAGAAAATGTAACATTTAAGAAAAACCCGGAAACTGACTGACCTACATTTGTTGTTTTTATCAATTGGTCTGTTTTATTCTTTGGAATAAATCCAAAAAGCCTTTAAATCTTGTACTGTTTTGGACATCTTATCTTGTTTTCCGTTTTTAAAAGTCCTCTGTCTTGAAACTCTTCTGTCATGATCTTCAACTTTTTTATTCTTGCATAGACACAGACGTCGGCTATTGATTTGAACACGTTTGCTGAATGATTACGTTGTTCGACAATATCTTGTAGAAATTTGTGAAGTTTTTTATGATTTGCCATTTCAGGATGTCTTGATTATTACTTATTTAGACTCTTCCATTTGGAAAACTGATGATTTTTGTGTCATTAAGGTCGTAACGATACTGGCCAGTTAGGCCATGGAGACACTGTGAGGCGTGACATTCCAACTCTAATCGATAGCTTATCAGACTTCAACATTGTTAAGGCTGCCTGTGGTAAAGGTCACACTCTCTTCCTCACCGGTTAGTGACTATTTTCATCTGTGGCTTTACAGAAACATTTTATTTTTAAAAAAGTAAGTTTGAATGCCTTGATGATTTTCATTGAATGAAGTTAAAGTCACACTGCTTACGGTCTGTTAGATAAATATCCTTATTGTTGAAGGGCATTCATATCTATATAGGTGATGCCTGCATTAATTAGTTTGGTATCTGTAGTTGTGAATGCTCTGTTGTGCTCGTCTTTTACCGATGATGAACAATTTGCAGATTCTATGTGAAAAAGTTTTTTGGTGTCAGCAGCCTTAGTGCGTGATTATATCAATTGCTGAGACCTATTAGTTTTGACCTGCCAACTACAAAATAAATCATGTAACTAAGGTTTAACTGGCTAGGTTGTTCCCTTTCACACAATAAAGTTCAAGTGTAGGACATATTGTTGAAGTATTGAAATGTTCATGATGTTGAATAATGAATAATAAGGTTAGTTTAAGTAAAGTATATATACATTACCAAAAATTGAAGCAGTTAGTTTGAGAACAAGGATAGATAATGTAATTAAGATAATAGTAATGCCATTAAGAATGAGTGTGATAAAGAATTCTTGTACTTTTCATGATGCTTGCATAGTTTTTGTTAATGAATTTCTTGGTTACAGTTGTTTGTTTGGTGTGCATTGATTCATCGGTTGTTAATTTGCTTGTGGTTTTAGACCAGGGCGCGGCATATTCAGTTGGTTGTAATGTGAGTGGTCAGTTGGGCCTTGGAAGTCGAAGTCCAACACCAGTCACTACAGCTGGAAAGGTTTGTATGTCACGCGACACAAGTGGAAACCCACAGTTAAAAAATTTCCTAATTTACAAAGCCACAGTTAGGCAATCATTTGCACGTACACGTCACACACACACACGCGCTTAAATACACCAATATCGTGTGTTACATGCACAAATGCATACACATATTCTACTGTCATTTACATGTGATAAATTGACATTGTCTGCCAGTTGTCCTTAAGAATTGATTTTGTAAATATTTTCATTTAAAGGTTTATGACCTGATTATTTTTCTTACGCCTTTGCTGACATCTTGTACATTTAACCAGTTGTTGGATACAGACCTCAATTCCATTGTTGTTTTCTGTTTGTATTTTTTAAACAGCTTTTGTACAAAGGTCCACCCATTAAACTTGTCGGCTGTGGGTCAGATTTCAGCGCCATTGTTGACGTCCGTGGAAACCTCTACACATTTGGTAACCCTGAGTACGGCCAGCTTGGTACGTCCGGCAATCGCTTTCTTAAGAATATCCGATTAACTTGGCTGTTTTTAAAGTTTTGCAGCTTTAGCATTATCATTAAAGGACGTCCATTCGAGTTCAATGGGCGATTCTTATTATTGATTTGTATCGTTGAATTTCTTGAATTATGTTTTTACACATTTGAAAAGTCTTGAAATCGGTGCAGAGTGTTGAGGGTCATGGAATTGCTAAATTAAAAGGATTTGCGATGATATCTTCGCTGTCTGAAGTTATACCACTAATAAGCAGCATATATAGCAGAAATTCTGTATTTGAAATATTGCTTATCTTGGCTCACACACCAGAAAGTTCGTATATGGTTGTGGCCACAAACACGACTAATAACTTTGTTACATGTCTTGATGCATATCAACATTGATGCATATATTAAATTTTACGTTTATCCATACATGCATGGCATTGCATGTGAGGAGTTGATATGCAAAACCTGATAAATCCATTTTTTGCATAAATGGACTTAAGGGTACCAGCGTGTACAGCTTTTTGAAATACATTCTATGAAAATGTTTGTGAGGTGCAGAACCAGATAAATCCTTGTTTAATTCTATGGCAAACTTTGGTTCGTAATGCAAAACCTGATAACTGAAGGCCGGTATTTCGTGCAAAACCTGACAAATCCATCGACCAATAGAAAGCCACCAGACACCTCCATTGACCAATAGGAACCGACGTTTCTTATGGTAAACAAAATGGACGACATGATCGAAACAAAATAAAATGAATCGATTTAGGGATAGTTTTGATAGAATTCTGGTTTATAATGGTAATAAAGGAAGTAGTAAACGAAAGGAAAAGGGTTTATACGAAAACTTCAGTAAACAAAACGGTTCAAATAAGCGCAAAAAACCCGAGCTTACGTGCATGAATAGTAAGTAAGTAGCCCTGACGAGCGCACACGCATTACATTGCATGAAATGATTACGACGCCTAATCATTAGGTCTGTCGTTTGTTCATCTGGACAAATCTTGCCATAATTTCTACAGTCGTATGCTTTTGGAAGTATCAGCTTAAGCTTAGACCCGAGAAGCCGATATTAAACTGGAGGTTTTGCATGAAATGACTATGATAAAAGTTTCATGAAAATGTTAAAACAATAGGCCTATTAATCCAATCATGTTTATGTCAACATTAGCAGTTGTAAATTAAGTTCTGGACTGCAGTGTTGAAGTCAAAACTCTATGCTATCCCGCTCCCAACTCTGCAAAACCAGGTGCACGATAAGATTTGATGTGCAAAACCCGATAATTTCGTATTTTAGACCTTCATAAAACCTCTCCCAAAGTGACAGGATTTTCAAAAACTGCTCTAATTAACTCAGGTACCTTGTAAACAATCATAGGAATTCATATAGCCTATTGTTTAAGGGTTGTCAAATTTTAGCGTTCTCAGTTTTTTGCGTTTTTCTCAGAATAGTGAAAAGTGGATTTATCAGGTTCTGCATTTCAACTCCTCATGTATGCTACATAAATTAGAATTTGAGTACACATATTTTCAGGTCCTGCTCACTCAGTGAACATATTAATATAGCAGATTCTTGTGTGCCATTTCATGTGGTTTAAATGATTTAAGTCTGTGATTTTGTCTTGAAGGTCACAACTCGGATGGAAAGTATTTTCTCACCAGTTCCAAGTTGGCTTTTGACTGTAAGGTGCGTCCACAGCGTGTCATGGTCTTCATTGACAAGGCAAAGGAGGGCCAGATCACTCCGGTCCTTGACGTAGAAGTGGAGGAGGTCGCCTGTGGCCAGAATCACATGGTTTGTAGAACTTAGAACTGCAGATATCCAACATATGTGAAAAGATCAATTCAAAACGCTGATTATTTATTTCTCGCATTTGCCATAACGCCTCTTCAAGCTTTCTACTCAGAGGCTCTCCATGGTCCTATTAATTGCTTACCTCTGTCATTGCTTATCCAATGTGAAATAGTCAAGAGAAGGCAGGATTATATGCTGCACTGTATTGTATCAGGCATTTCTTAAAGTTGAATTGAGACCTATGAACGGTTGGGCTTTAATTTTTAAATGCTGCAAAAAATTAGGCTGAAATATGAAATTGCTTACCTTTGTTGTTCTTAACAGGTGGCTCTTGACACGAAAGGTCGAGTCTTCACCTGGGGCTTTGGTGGATACGGACGCCTTGGACACAGCGACACAAAAGACGAGCTGGTTCCTCGTCTGCTAAAATTTTTCGATGGGCCAAATCGTGGAGTTCGAAAAGTTGCAGCTGGTTCCACGTTTACAATGGCCATTAGCAGTCTGGGTAAGAAAACTAATAATGAGTTTTGATGTTTGCAACGTTGCCTGAGAAAATCTCTCAAAGTTGGAGAGTTTATTTGTTAGAAATATGCTGAGAAGGCAGATTGGCATAAACTGTGTCAGCTTGTCTTAGAACTTGCATATTTTTTGTTTAAAGCTAAGATCCTTGTTTAGAGTTTCATGAATTATTTCTGCTTTTAATTTTATTATGATGCCATGAATAAAACACAGTTTAATGGCCAGAAATATAAACCATCTGATATTGAATCAAATTTTATCCCTTAACTACATTACAATCCGGAATTAGACTGGGAGGGCTCCTGAGTAGAAACCTTGAAGGATCGTTATATCAAATTCTCAGTAAATAAATATAAATATAATGTGGGCTTGCAAGGTAACTTGTACAGTGTACACTATTGTGTAGCAACACTGCAACAGGCTATAGTGCATATGTTTTCTCATCTGACCGTTTAAGTCTCAGCTGTCTGGGCACACTAAGGCTGTACAATACAAAATGATCATTATTAGCACTTGGGGAATATGCATTTTAATGTCTTTCATTTTTCTTCATCTTTCCAGCACTGCTAGCTAAATACCGGGGTTACCAAAATTTGTCTGAGTTCATCATTCTTAAGTTTCTCCTAGCAAGAATACATATCCCTAGCAGCTCATGTAAAAACGGCAACTTATAGGCTAGAAAATATAGTAATATTTAGTCCAGTACAGTAACAAGCTTTTTTTCACTATGAGGATTTCTTTAACGTGCTCACTTCATTTATTCTAGTACTTAACGTTTGCATTTTTAGCTTATACAGCTAAGTGTGCAATGATTTTTCTCTGACAGATTGTGTCGTTATGTTAGGCTCTGTCCGATATGACATTCAAGCAAATCTTTTCGATGTCATAGAACTTTCATGCTTGCAGTTTGTATTTTGCTATGTACTCAATTGCACATTGTATTTTGCAGACTGTTTAAAGGGAATTGCTAAGTTGCAGGCAGTTTAGGGTCCTTGCTCCTTATTCCATTTGTAACGTAGCATTCCATTCATCTGTTTTTTCTGCAGAGGCGCTGTATCTCTGGGGACAAAACAAGAATACGGGTGAAGCTGCTATGTATCCAAAGCCAATCCATGACCTATCTGGTTGGAAAATAAGAAGTCTTGGGTGCTGGTAAGTGTATGCTTTAGTCTTGCTTGCTTCTCACTTGACAAACTATTTGTTCACATAGGCTTACATTAATGTCTATTAAAAAAAAACTATTGCGTGACAGAATGAACCATGTATGAAACTTGTTACTAGATTATATGGTCATATCTTTTGCATGGTTGGGAATAAAATTTAAATTTGAATTGATAAAATGCTGTCATCAAGGTGCACCAGATAACTTTTCTAACTATTTCTATTTTTAATTGGCATCTAATCTCAGTGACTACAGAACATGTACGATAGTGGTTGGTATGGCCAGCCAATGATCTAAGAACTCACTTCTGCTTAATATCCAATTTGTACACTACTAATCAATAAATTGTTTATTTCATATTTTGTAGTCATAAGAGCGTTGTAATTGCTGCTGATAACAGTGTTGTAAGCTGGGGTTCACATCCAACTTATGGAGAACTGGTATGTACTATTGTTATTTCTTATGAAATGAGAACTGTTTTCCACTTATGCACGTGCTATGTCCTGCCTTTCTTATTATGTGCAGCCATTATGCATGCTTCATGTGTGGGTGAGTGTGTGTGTCTGAAGACGTACCGTGCAGGTTACCGAGATCCTCTGCTGCAATAATGTCTCTCTAAAGTACATTTCCTGATTCTATGCACATTTGTTATTCATTGACAGTGCTATTTTTGTTATTGATGAAGGTTCCGCTGTGTAATTGCTGTTATTTTGTCGTGGCGTAAACTACAGGTCTTAATCTCATGACCATGTTTCTGAGAATGTTTGCTTGTAGGGCCAGTTATGATAGTGCAGATTTATACAATCTCTTATCTAAGTTAAATTGCATGATCATTGATTGGTGTGATCACTGTAATAGTACAGGCATATATTTTTTGTCTGTTTACAGGGCTATGGTGATGGCAAAGCGAAATCATCGACCATTCCACAAGAAGTGAAAGCTCTTGAAGGGATTCATGTGTCGGGCATTGGTTGTGGATGGGGTCATGTCCTCTACATTGCTCGCAACAGTTCTGATGAAGACAAGGCCAAGATAGATGCACTGCCGGAGTACCTGCCATAACTGTCCTGTACTTAGACATTCTTAGGACTATCACTGGACAACTGCAGTCTTTAGTTTAAAGATCCATTTGGTCTGACTATGAAGACCCTGAGACCGTACGTAGGTCATGCACTCATGCTGCATGATGGAACATGACTGTTTTTGCTTTTGAGTTGATATAATGCTACTATTACAAGATCGGGGCCAATTAAGGTTGTACTTCTGTTCTATATTTAGAGTCTGTTGAAGCTGTTATAATCAAAATTGTGTAAGCTGTTTATGATACAAGATCTCACTGAGTGTATAATCTGACAGTCCAGAGTTAATTAATAAAAAGATGATCTGCCAGCCAGAGTGTTTGCAAAAGTTCTACTTTGTTAAGCATTCTGGTTCTGTATTTTTGTAAAAGTATCTCAGTTTTGTACAGAGCCACTGCGCAAAAGCTTCATTGTATAACTTTTTAGAAGAAATTTTAGGAGAGTTGCTTCAAGTATTTATAGTCAATTGAAATTTTTCTGAAATTTTATTGCTTTGGTATGTCAACAAAATCGAACTGCTGGAACTACTGAGCTGCGACTAAAGGCATTCTGTTATAATTTGAATTTCTCGATAGACGTTCCCTTGCAGACATTTCAAACTGTGCAAGGACAGAAGTTATAAATAGTATTTTTAAATGATGACTATTGCTTGGCAATTTCACTTGGGAGTTGTTTTGGAATGTATACTATAAAGCTAAAAGATATATAATTTGTGAGTTTTGTAGTTATTAATGCATAATGAAAGTGTAAAATGACATGCAGATTTATTTTATATGTTGAGGTATTTATATCCAGAAAATGGATTAGATAGTCACATTTTAGATGTGCCATTTTGTGTGAAAGTTGGAAAAACTGCTATGTTTGAATGCTCAAAAGTCATTTAGTGTGTTGCCCTTGAAAAATGTTTGCACAATTGGGACTAGCTAGTTCTAAGCCAATGCTTTAAATGCAGCATATGCATGGATGAGTTTAGTCCATTTCATGAAGAAACTGACAATGAACAGATTTTGTGCAGTTCGCAGTTGCTCTTTCTAGCTTATTTATAACGCCTTTGAGCAGCGTGAATGCAGACTATAACATTGCATGTGCACCTCTACCATCAAGTGTGAGGAGTTCTTTATAACTTTATTATGTATACTGTTTTGCAATGATGTTGCCAGATAAAATGTCCTCATTCTTCAGTGCTACTATATTCCAGGACTATTAATGGCTTCGACCTATGTAGAAAATTTCATTGGCTAAAATTGTGCATTCAAACCTTCCTGAGTTTTGCTCATAATTATTTAAATTGAACTATAGCACATTTCGTAGTAGTTCTTCTGAACTGTTTTTAAAAGTAAGTACTGTGCAAATGCTCACATACAGAATTTTCTAGTTAATTAATTAATGATACGTATAGAGTGATTTTCTGCTGGGCTGTTCAAAGTGTATCCCAAATCTGTAAACATAAACCTCATTGTCAGTAACCAGTTTTCATTCGTCCTACCAGTTATGCATGTTAAAAACTTTATTCCAAGGGTCCGTTTTGTCAGCCATCAATGACATAGTTCTGTTCACATTATGTGTTTGTTTCTATTTAACGTGCCACTTTTAAAATAAATTTTTTAGGGTATTTGGAGACTGAGGCTTTTGTGGCTGTGTTTGGGGTTTAAACCTAAAGTTATCGTGACTTTAGTTGTTTGTTTATTTGTAAGTAAAAGGCTGATGTTCTTAATTATATACCTTGCAATAACTGCTTCTGCTGAAACTTCCATGATAAATGATTTTTGCTTACAAGATACAAAGACAACATGTACCCAGAACAATTTTGCATAGGTGTAAACAATTCTGCAACGCACAAAGGTCTGATGGTATTTTTCATCAAGAGGTTGGTTGTTAAAAATTACTTGCCAGGGCAGAAATAAAATATTTTTAGTGCTGCTAAGCATAAATTTGTTTGAAGAATTTCGTTCCTCTAGTGCCAACTCACCATCATTGCACCGACTTCAATCTCCATTGGAGATTGGTGGTAAGGTGCTAATACTTCTTGTATGCTAAGGCTAAAACAATGAAATTCGTAATAGTTCATCATTCCCATATCTACCTCTCCAGGGATAGTTTTTCTTCTGTGAAACAAATCTACTGTTAACCTTCTTGAAATTTCACATTGACCTTCAATGATGTTTCAGACTTTTTCAAAGAGTTGATTAACTACAATCAAATAATTCTTTGTTTGCTTGAATGGTGATGTGTTATTAAATCTGCGTCATGGGTTTCTACGAATGTCTTCATTATTAAAATTTGAGATTTTGGCAATTAATGATTCTGCTTTATATTGACAAAGTCATGTGATGTGTCATCGCTAATTGTATTCATTTGATGGTCACTGTAGGACCGATATGAAAAAAATAATACTAATAAAATAAATTGAATATCAATGGTTTTAAGTTCTCTGCTTGTCTCAAGTAGTTGTAGCTGCAGCATCTTTTTAACCATTGAGTTCACTAGTTAACAACAACTCCCAGGCTTTCTTACGTGCATTTATAGCTGTGTCATCCTTCCCAATTTAAAATTATTTTTTAATTTCCACACTGCAATAATAGCATTTTAGACTGTCGTTTTAAGGAAATTGTTCATCATTTCATTGCTGATATTCGTTGTTTAAGACTTGAAAACGACCCCTCTCGTCATTTAAATTTTGTAAATATCCGCACTGTAATGGTAATATTTAAAGTCATCATCTCAACAAAATTTCTCATAATTTCATTGCTTAAAGACATGGTTTAAGACTTCAATAAATATCCCCTTGCCATTGTTTAAATATTTTAAAATTTGCACACTAATGATAGGATCTGCATATTTTGCGAACAGTGCTACATTCGGTAAACAACAGTAAAAATATCATGCACAGCTGTAGACACAGCCCTCCCTTCGGCCACAAGTTCATCCTCCCCCCCCCCCTAGCCTATGCTTATTTGCAGTTTGATCCAACTTTGTGACCAAGGATAATGGTCATATGCTGCTAATAACTTTTTATTGCCTTCTTGTTTGTATTGTTGTACATAAGTATTCCTTTTATTCACATACTCCAGTCTTGAAGCATTCTTATGGTCAAGTCCATTCTTCATTGCTATTTGAACTTCTGAAGATACATGTACTTCTATGCTTTGTTCTTTGCCCTGCAAGATTTTTTATTTCTGTTCTTTTTCGTTATGTTTTGCATAGGTTTTCTTCAATAATCTACTTATGACCATGCTTCTTGCTTAGATGTACCACTGGAATTTAAAAAATCACAAGACAGGATCTCGTGCTTTAACATCAAGTTAAAAAAGTTACGTTAGCCTCATCAAATCCTTAACTAATTAGATCAAATGAGATCCGACTTGATGCTAACAATTAGGTCCAGTTTGAACAAAACAGTAGTAGTTAAGTGAATGTGTAAATACGATCACAATAACGATAGCATAAAAATAGAAACAAGTCCCTACAAAACTCATGGTAAGACAGAATAAATGTGGCATACTGAACCACACTGGAACAGTTCTGCACAATCGTGTCTCTAGAGCAATTAGCAATGTCAAGCAAAAGTGTCTAATACCGCTAAATTAGTGTTTAGAATTTACATTCATAATACATGGTTGAAAATGCTAGTCAGGTAATTCAGCACAAAATGTAACTGTCTGCAATTAGTTTTAGCTACAAAACAAAACCCCAAATAACGATACTGCAACTAAGCACATGACGTAACAGTGCAAAGGTGGTCTAAACTTAAATGGAGCTCCAGATGAAAGATCATTTCCAAATTCTTAAACAGACCACATAATGAAATCCAGGTATACTGCAGGTCCAAAGCTCCTCCTCTGCTGTTGATTAATTCATTATTCATTAGCATAAAGTACATCAACATAGCATTTTACAGAATGTCATTAGATATCGTATGCATCACAATTGTGATTAAAAACTGCAGATAAGTATGCGTGAAATGCGAAATGATGAAATCTGAATAGCGAAGATGGCTGATTGCCAAGATGGCTATTGAGATCTAGTAAATGAACTGCGTTGGTGCATCTGTGGTGCGAGTTAAGGAACATATCACGGCATAAATTTTGCTTCAAGGAAGTCGGGTGCTAGGCTTGCCACGCTCTGAGCTGCAGTCATCTGACTATCCATTGGTCATACTCACGAGCTTCGCGTCTTGGTCCAGCTGTGTGTTCAAACAATAGTGGACATACTATATGGTCCCATGTAGTAAAGTCTTGTTAACATTAATTCCAGGGCTGCAATTCCAGTGCCTGATTAATGACATGTTAACAGCCGTTGAGCAGTGATTTGCTATTACTAGTTGAACATGAACTTAATATGATGGACAAAGTCACATCTGGAATATGGCAAAAACCTCAAAATGTTAACATGTAGGAATGTATGTGACAAGTGTGCATACGAACAGTAACAACTGCAATCATAATGACCAACAACAACCATATCTGCAGAGTTGGCATCTATTTAGGCAACTATTTCTGTTGCAACAAGATACATTGAGACACTGAACGAAAGCACCAACAGTTGCCAAAACGGAGTACTCATTCTCAGAAGAAACGCTGATCCATTGTAACTGAGCGATATGGTGGTTCGTGTTTCCTATAAACTTGGCAAAGTTGCAGCTAGAAGAATCTTGTCACATTTGAAAGCGTAGATCCAAATACCACTTGTTAATAACAGTTTTTATTGACGTGCCATAACTTTACGTTTAATATAGCAACACAACATCTGCAGACACAGAAATTGACATGCAAGAACACAACTAACGTTAAATACGGTCTCTCTGAGGCCACATATCTATTCTTACGAGTCCCCCAAATTGTGCCTGTTTTCTATGACCACAAACTTATATGACTTCATTCAGTCTGGGTCCCAAAACTTTTTATATCCAAAATGTGTATTCACTAAACAGTATCAATAAGTCAAAGCTATCGTTTCTAATGAAAGTCACTGTGGCAAATCTAAAACTGTGTTGTCTTGAAAATTCTTCCTTTTCAATTTTACTGCTCTTGCCATGTTATTTGCAATTTTTATTTAGACTGCCTGGCATGGCTGCATTTGCAATCGGTATATATAGAAGTGCTTTCGGTCTGCTGTTCAGTCTAATATTCAAAACCTCTCTCTTAAGATTCTCAACTTCATGCTTTGTAACGTTCATACTTTTAAAAGCATTGTCCTTTTACAAACCTTCTGTTACATCACTGCAAGTAAAATAAAACTAATTATGCAATATGCATTCTAGGCCAAACAGCAACACAAATGAGATACACATATGCCGCATTTGATTGGATATCTGATTATCAGCACATTTCGTAGTTTGCATGAACTTTCATTTGCTAAGCCAGTTTTTCCAGGTGTTCATTTCTATCTGACTGTATCCATTTTGGTATTTGGTTCCAGTTTTCAAATTCTATGTTCAGGGCCTACTCTGCAAGTCATCACTTTGAATGCGCCTTTTTATATATGCATACTTTAGAACTAAATTAGCAACAAGCTATCAAGAATAAATGTCTACTTGACATGACTAGGAATTCTCATACACATAGTTTGTTATTTGACTGAACATAATGTTTTTATTCCCAACCACAATCCCAAATGTTTCATGGCTTGTAAACAAAGCATAAACTAATTAAATTCACATCCTAAAAACGAACTGCTGCTTCATAAGTAAGGACTTTTAACAGGCAATAATGCAGCTGATACATTTTCTGCATTTTAGAACAGAAATAAGCCGACATTGACGTACAATATTTTACAAATACAAATTTATCCTAAGAAAATACTACAAATAAAGTGCCAACAAAGACTGATGTTGCATTTGGCAGCATTATTTTTGCAAGACAATTCATAATAAAAAAAAATTAAAAAAATTAAAATTAAAAAAAGCCTTTGTCAAGGCAATCTGTAATAACTTCAGCGAAAAAAAGCAACCTAAAAGATAACCCTTGTCAAAGTTCAGTGGAACTCAGATGGTTATGCCGTTATTAATTAATTATATATATTATATATACATATATATGTGTACATATATACATATACATGACAGATCATGTGAGCTAACGCCTTGTTTTTACCAAATGTGCCAATTATGTAGCATTAAAAACCCATCTGCAGATTCATTATAACTTCAACCAGCGTCATCTTTGTCAAAAACTTCATTGTCTCTATGGTTGACTGCTGCAACGGCCTGCTGGCGGGTCTGCCGACAGCTACAGCACAAACAGTCTATGCCTAATTTCACTGCACATCTCATATATTATGGCCGGACACCATCCGACCATGCTGAAAATCCTGAGCATCACCAAGTAGTTTCCACGATGGGGTGCTACATAAATTACGAAATGAATGAATAAATCTGCGCATGACATTACACTGGCTGTGTGCACTTCAGTGGTTTACCAAAACAATGTACAAAGCTCTAACTAATCTTATTCCCAACAACATCTAAGACTTCTGCATTCTGGCAACAGATCACCGCAACACATATGTTGACTGCGATTCTCATTAAAAAATCTGGTCTTCTATGAAGTCTGGCAAATTGTTCTTTCTACATAATGGAGAAATTTAAATCGCAGTTATCTTTTTATCTATCTTTTTAGACAATCATACATGACTGACATTAACTTTTTAAACTCGTGTACATTGTACAGCCTGTTTCCTTTGGTATTTGCTGTGCCACAGCACCATGCAAATCCTCCTCCTATTATTATTATTATTATTATTATACATATATTTATTATTACAATATATATATATATATATATATATATATATATCTGCATACATATATAATATGTAATTAATTAATTAATAACTACAAAGACCAACTGCATATACCACCACAACTGTTCGAAAAGTTACACAACATATCAGAAATGTCATTATGATCATAATAATAATAATAATAATAATAATAATAATAATAATCCGCTTTTCTATATATTTAACGGACGGTAATTAAATCTGTTAAACCTGCTTAAAAATTGAGCCACGATTGCGTTCTCTACGTCTAAACTATTCTACTTTCACGGACTCAACACTCAGGGCCACGAACGCATCTTACAGAGAGATCATTTGTTCGTTTTAAACTGTTCATTTGCCTATTCGCACATTTGCTTAGCCGAGACAGAAATGGCTTTCATGCAAAATAAGTCACACTTCTCGAAAGTTTCTTCCCGCTCTCTGGCCTGATATACATGAATACAACCTGAATAATTTCTTGGTCTTGTCTTGCATTAGCACCGTTAAACAATGCAATGTATGTCCAAGCACGCAAGTACCAAGGTACATTTATGTGCTCACTTAAATAAAAAAGACAGCATGCACTTGAGGAATGAGAGCGCAAAACGTAAAACTGACATAGATTGCATTGCGTGCAGCCTCGGGGCACATCATTCTGGAGTCCTTCATTAGCTTACAAAAAACCACAAGAAAATGTTTGCATTTACATCTATAGGCAGTCACACATAGTGGAAGAAATTCTTGAAAACAGCGCTTAGCCTGAGACGAACGCAAAATGGTGAGTTCAAGGTCCAGAGTTTAAGGTCTCCACTCGCAGGCACTCACAAACACGAAAATGTCAACTAGAAGAAGACTCTAAGTGAAACATGGCAAGTACGAGTAACAGAAATGACGCTACATGTGGTAAAATCATTATATTTGACAGCCAGAACCTTTGCATGGCTGCACGCATGAAAGACAAAATGGAAACTTTCAACTGGAACTTTTAACATTCATATACTGGGTATATGACATAACTTACAAATAAATGGCCTGAAATTTAAAAAGTACAATCAAGCAAAACTTAAATAGGCTACATATGATATGTAACAAAGGTTGTGAATGCATCATATAACATCAGATTCTATAATTTTGACCAAACGTGACAGAATTTGGTCGATTATGACTTCAGGTCAATCTAGGTTAACTACAGTATCATTTCATCTGATAACGCCTCAGATGATAGACAGATTTGAAAAAGTTAAAGAACAAACACATGCAACATATTCAAGTTTACAATCAACAAACATTAAGAAAAAACCTTCCTCTTGTTTCTATGACTGTTGATGTGCTGATCTCAGCCGACATGCGAAAAAAATGATAGCAATTGAACCCCGCAAAACCTGAACCTTCAAAGTATTAAATATTTCAAACCAGCTCCTTCTACAGGTCATAATAAAGCTTAAAAAATAATAGGTAGAACATCAAAGCAGCCAACACTGAGTTTAAGGTAACTGGTCAAAAAACAAGTCCTGGAAATTGATTTACAACTAAATCAATTTCAGCATTCGCACCTCCGCCATAAACATACATGTAAGAAATTCCTGGAACTATTTCCAGGCTTTACAGTTTACTTATTTACCTTACTACGAAGAAGACAGAAGACAAATGGCATTAAATGCGAAATTACTTATCACTATAGACATCAAAAACTACACCTTACTATAATAAAATGATATCAAGGAAAGAAAGCAAACACAATAATTACAAGTGCATTATGGCATTTCATTATGATACGTTTGTGATACGGAATGTATTCATTCAAAATTGTCGGAAAATTTACAATTTCTGAGATCACGCATGCTACTTTATTTTGGCTTTGAACACTTCGTAGTTTGCTGTATCTTAGTGTGTTTTTCTAAAGCAAAATTACATTCTCACTAAAACCATAATGCGATTTTAATGCAAGCAGGCATGCAAAGTGGTTTAACCCATATCATTTTCTATTACTGAAAGACCAATGTTGTGATAAAATGATGTTAACAGTTACTTAAAATTACAGACCTCATTTTCAATAAGTTTATTCCAAACTGTCACACTGAGAGGCAATCTTAACCAGCACTAAGCTAAACAACTAGCATGATAATAATAATTAACCTGCAAATGATACACACCTGACATAAAAAAAGACAAGTCAGTAAATTATCTAAAATCCAGCCTTAAAACTTACAACCTCTGTAATAACCCGTTAGGCTTGAACAGTCACTTCTCACACATACTGGCCATACTAAAAAAGGTGATTATTATTATTATTAATGGATGATAATTTCTGGCATTGATCGTTGCTCTCCTGTAGCAAATAATTTCAGATGATAGAAATAGCAAAATGCAGACAACATCGAGTTTAATCAGTTGTCAACCTTTCAATCAGTACCTGACAAATTCGTAACAAATGAAAGGAATCAATAGCCCCATGGGGCCTTTTAATTAGTAGATGACCACCACTTGTGGTCAAGTATAGACGAGTTATAAGATTATCCAAATGGTTCACAATGTCTAGTAATATTATATTTAATGAACTCAGTTTTGAAGCAAGTTCTGCAATCCTAGAATTAGCAAAAACAATAGTAAGTATTGCCACTGTTAACATTTCCTATTACAAAATCCCTTTCAAAGTCGTTATATACCACAAATATAGCTGATACAGAGAAAAATGCTTATCTGCGCAAATGCACAGAATCACATGAAAAAAACAAGGATATTTGCAGTTATTTCCTCCTAAAAAACACTCAACTGACAAACAAGCAACCCAAACACAGCTTCAAAAGAAACCCAAACATCACAGCATGCAATCATAAACTTCGAAATGGTACGAAAAGAAATGGTAGCAGAATGGCCACCAATCAAGTCAAGTAGAACTTGAAGAAGAAGAAGCACTTTGCTCTCAACTGCCTAAATAATATTCCTGATGAATACTTAAAACAGCACACACACAGAATATTAGACCAAATTCAGGCAGAGAAGACTCACAAACTAGTAACAAGTAAAGGAATGAAAATTGAACAGAAATCTTCGGTGCAATGCAAAGCGGCATATCTTAAAATTTGAATGCATATATAATATATAAAACAAACAAACTGAGCCTGAAAAACGCGTGTGTCGCTTACGCAATTCTTTTCCAGATTTTAAGACAGCACACTGCACCTTTCCATACGCGACGTGTGTCAACCGCACGATTACACCTCATCCGAAATAGCTGAACAAGTGTCACACGACGATGGCGTCGATTTCTAGTCGTGTTTGGAATATCCATTGCTTGTCACAACGTCAAGTGGTTTCCTTGGTAACACGAATAAGGCAAAGTACGTGTAGAGCTTGCCATGAATAACAATGTACAGTGACTGGTGAACAATGGCCCATATACGATACCAGCGTCCGTAGAATGGATCGGAAACAGCCGGGCATAGAATGCTGTTCAGGTTCACCTGCAACGTCTGAAAACAGAAACATACTTCACGTCAACAATCAAAATAAAATTCAGCTTACTCACTTTTTGACTGAATGTCTGAATGCAAGTTTTGCAACAAAACATTGTTATGCATCCTGAAAAGCCAAACTTTTGGGATTGAATTAATCATCTTCGAAAAAAGGAGTTCACACAACAGTACTGAACATCGTAGGTAGGTTATCCCAACAGTGTTCAAATGTTGAAGATCATAATCAAACTGCCCACTTGTCTTTTCAGATCCTGAAAAGTTGCCAAAATATAGTTGGGTCAATGAGTCATAGATTTAACACTCTCAAACCCAATCTGAGAATCATATGACTACTGTAGGAAAGTACAATCAAAATCCAAATACCATACCTAATGCAGTGCCAGTTTTAAGTGAAATTGCTGAAGAGTTTGATTTAAATGGCTAATAGATAAAAAAATTAATCGAGCTAAAGGAATAGCTTCATTGCGATATGCTCCAGTTCTCCAAGATATGAACCCTGGACTTCTCCACTAAACTTAATTACCAGGACTATTAAGCCACATAATACCAATAGCTGATTGGCAATAACAAACAAACTAATAAAATCTGACTTTATATAATAATATGCAAATCAAAAATACCAACCACAGCAAGCAATTGTAATGGCAGAAAGTGGTATGCAAAAGCAAATCCTGAAGCGGCCAACGACCAGTTGAAGTCAGCCATTCGCTCAATTGTGTAGATCCCTGTACAGAGATTCAGAAAAGAATTCCAGCAATATAGCGCCGCATAAACGTAAACACAATGTTCAATCACATACACAATCACGAAAATGCAGGTATCTGTGTATGCAAGCATTGTAAAGTGCTTAGTAGACATCTCAAAGCATTCACCGCATGACCTCATCCAGTAATCCAGACCTCAACATAAAATGCTTTCTTTGACGGACTGAAAAGTTATTTGCAACTTCTTAATCTATTCACTGGTGGCATGAAGAATTGATGATACTCAAGAGATCATTCTTAGCCCTGTTTTGGCCCTGGCAAGAGAGTCTTTGTGCCATTTCATAGTTTGTTCAGATTCGTTTAAGTAATTAACAGAAATGAAAAAGAAATTACAGTAGTCACATCTACAGGAACCCAAAACCCAAAACATTATATCTAAATGTGTTAATACAGTATGAGGCAAAAGAAAAACAACTTTCAATGTCCAATATGTAAAATTGGGTAAAATGGTCGCAAAATGGTATTGAGCTGTCAAATGTCACGCTCCAACTGTATCAACATTCAGGATGGTTAAAAAATAAGCCAGACAACTGAAAGTCTTAAACCTTGGATTTTGCAACTTACTACTTGGTTTTTAAAGCTGGCACACAATGAATCAAAAGAGTCTTTCTTACCACCAAGGCGTAAAAGAAATAGAGGAATGACGAGCATCATGATGTGCTGAATGTAGTAGACATGAACTTCAAAAGGCAGCTGCAAACACAACAATAAGTAATCATGTACATTATAAATACAAATAGTTAACCTTAAGAAAATCTGAACGTTCATACAGTTGTTTTCAAAAATTTTCCAGTTCTAACTGATGTTACTTGAAATGATATCGTTGATAACTTCTTTTCATTGGAATACATTATACGGCTCTACATTTGAAACTACTTCTGAGCTATAATTATTATTAAAGGTATTTTTATCATGATAACGATGTGACATGGATTGGATTCAGAATCCAGATCAACCTGGAAATTTGGTTCGCATGGATAAAAGCGACCTGGACATTTCAGTTCATGCTCAAGTCTCCTAACTCTTCTCTCGTCAATTTCAAAGTCGAATGACATCATGGGAGGGGGAAGGGGAAGTAAAATTCAAGTCAACAATACTGCACGTTTTAAATTGCCTTCTAATATATTAAATCTTTGGATGGAAAGCGGATCAACATTTGGCAAATTGAAGTTGTTCTGTGAAGGCAAGAACAAATATCACTTGTTCCGTTTACCCACAGCATATATACTTTATCATAATGACATTTAATGGGACTTCACTAATATTTCCTAATCCACAGCACGCGCGATACCACTTGAACAGCAGGAGCAGATGTTGTTTTATGAAACTCAGAGTACACTGCAGAGAGAAAGGGGAGATTGATCAGCTGGAGGATGAGTTTGCATAAGATAAAAAATAATAAATTGGCAGTTGCAATCCTGTCATGTGACAGCTATTTATGGCTATAAATACAGTCTGATAAAGCTTCAATGACTTGAGTGATTAAACATCAAAATACAAGACTAAGCCTTTGTCATGTATAGAAACAGTTACTTGATTCAAAAATTTCCTACAATCTAAAGCATGAAATTATTTATTCACTAGTGGAAAACACAAAACCAAAATATTCCTGATCAATAAAGATAAACATTTATACCTGCAAAGTGCATCTGCATTAGCATTTAGCAGTACTGTTCATTTGAAAATAGTCAATGCTCTTTGTCAATATTCCATGTTTTTATAAAACTAACCAATCGTGTGTTGAGGACAGGCAGAACCAAAGCGATTGTTGCACCACTTAACCAATGAATGTGCAGACGAAAAAGCATCATGGCAAAACGACTTGGTGGAGCAACCAGAAGGAATATCTGTATCACACAAATTATGCAAAAAATTTATCACACTTCTATACCACATTTCGTCTCATACAAAAATCTGAAGAAATGTTACTTTAAATTACAGGTTACAAGAATGCTGTGATTCATGGTCCTTGACCCTTGTTATCTCCATCTTAACCTTCTAATGCCAGATATTATCCTTAATCCAGTCAGAATTGTTCTGGCACTCTGGTTCATGCCATCCTTAACCCTTTGAACCCGACAGGCCGGTTTTCCGGCCCGTTATCCATAGAGTTACGGGAGCTCCGGGTTCAAAGGTTTAAAGGTGTATCTCGTGGGGCGCGGTGGTCTAGTGGTGGCGTCGTTGCCTTGGAGCCGGAAGGTCCGAGGTTCGAATCCACCTCCCCGCGTAAGAACCTTGGGCAAGTCCTTCACTCACAATTGCTCAGCGCTTCGGCGTGAAACTTCGATGCAGTGTCCGCTCTGCATCGAGAGCGCCTCTGAGTAGAGAGCTTGAAGGGGCGCTATAACAAGTGCACATACAAACAAACTCATCAACTACAGAAGGTAGAGTCAAAGTGTAATCAAAATTTGTTCAGATATGAATTTCTATCTAGCTTATGTAATTTACTTGTTTAATATGTGCATGGTTGAAGAACACCCTGGTTGTACACTCTAAGATATAAAAATGTGGTGTGGTATATGAGTTTCATGAAATTGTCTTTCTTTCTACCAAAAATCATAAAATTAACAATTACATTAATGTTACCAAAAAAATAACTAAACCTAATTATAAATGTCACTAAGAAAGTGATTCCTTAGCTATTAACAGGTCAAAATGGAAACTATGTCCCAGAGTCAGGCGACTGTCACTATCATTGCGGATTTGAAATGTAAAGTATCATTTTGGAATGTACTAAATTAAATCTAACCAAGTCTAGCACAAATTTCTCATGGACTCATTTTAATACGAATTATCGCCTCCCAGTTCTGCTACCAATAGATGTACTACATCCTCTGAGTAGTTTTTTTACTTGAAGGAGCGCTATATAAATGTCCGAATGAATGAACGAATCCTTAAAAATAGCCCTCTACCTCATTCCAAGTAGCCATAAACCTTATGACAAATTGCATAATGTACATATGCCATTGCAGTTGTAACATTCAATTGATCATCAAATGCAACAATTAACTGACTTTTTGGCTCAAATATTTCCAAAAAATTACATATGTGTAACGTCATGTATAAAATCCATAGGGAAATCATAGCATATTATAGATCCAATTAAATAATAATTTATTTACATATAAGCATTACTGACATCGGTAATTAAACATTTGAAAATAGCCGCCTGCATGGCAATTATCCGATGTTGCAATTCTGCGCTTGTGGCCCTCAAATAAGTATTTAGGAATCTAAAGTAATCCAAACCATTTCATTTCATACGTGGAATGCTGCAGCTCAAAGACAGAATAACAGATGATAAGCATCAATGGCAATGTACAAGAGGTTGCAATAACCACGCAGCAAGTGATTGGCAGAGTTAGACAACAGGTTAAAGGCAAACAACAACTGAGAACAATAGCAAACTGTTGCAGATCGTTCAAAACTGATGCAGTGTAGAGTGCTGACTACCACGTCACCAGATTATTCAGATCACATCATATCATTGTTACGAACAACAAAGCAAATGCCTAAGAATAATCTAGCTTGAAGCAAAAAAGCCTATAAATGTTATCTACTATTCTACTCTGCACTCGATCAGAGACTCAAATTCTGATCTTCTTGATTAGATAAGATTATCCAAACTGATGAACTGCTGTTCAGCCAAAAAAGTTGACAAGAAAGATCCCACTATTTAAAGATCATACCTCTGAGCACATGTCCTTACTGGTAGATAATAATGTAAGGCATAAAAAGAACCTGTGTTCAGAATGTGTTTAGTTCGAGATCATCATAACTTCTAACTAACCTGCATCGTGGTTACGATGTGACACGGATTCAGAATCCAGATCATCTGTCGTGATGCAAACTTAAATCCAAGTTCTATTCCAAATGTCATGCACATAATAACAAGAAGAATTCTTCTTCCGAATCCTCCATCAGTGCCATGATCATTGCACCGTGGCAGAGGATCTGGCAGTTTCAGTTGTGGGTAAGTTAGCCATACTTCCAGGAAACTCATCACTACCACGAACACTGTTTCAGCTATTCTCTGCGTGCCTGGAACCATTGCTGCACATTCTGGGCCACCATTTCCAGCAAGGCTGTAATTAATACCTGAATATGTCCATGAAACCAGTTCGCGCCAGTCATCCATTCTACGACACTGAAAGCTGAATTGTCAGTAATTGCTGCAACCACAAACACAAGCCTATTCAACACAATGTCATTTTCTAACAAATTTTCAATTCAGTTCATCAATTTGGTACTCACGATACATCCCTAGAGCATATTATTAATTCCGCATTCCAAAGTTTGGCCAAATCTTCAGAGTTGAATTAAATACATGACATGACGACCCGGATAGTGTCGTTGATAGCACCTACAGTTAAGTGTTTACAATCATTACGTTTCGTGTGGCGCATTAGAAAATCGATTTCGGGGATACGTTCGAAATTCGTCACGGAAATTTGGGTTTCGGAAATTCGGGTTGCACCCGTTCTGACGTCGGCTTATATGTATCTGAATCTGTTAATGGCGATCCTGACTTAGGTCAGTTCTGCTCAGAATCCGTTGCTGGTTGCAAAACGCGGAACATGTAACGAATCTTCAATAGTCCCAGTTAGGATCGATATTCCGTTCCTATAATTGTCCAATTAAGCGGCTGCGACAAGCGTCTACTGCTCTATGACAAAACACTTAAAAGACATAAAGATTCCGTGAAACATAATAAAAGTAAATGATATCATACGGAAAGAGAGAAGATTGTTTCAAGGCTTTTGTGTTATTCACGGTAAACAGCTGCAGAATGATACATTAGAACCACCATGTTAAATTATATGTTATGGTTGTTGACAACTTTGTACTCTGATTGCTGAGCGAAAGTTTATTGTGCGGTATTTGGTTGCTAGGAGTGCGCTAACGAGAGATCCATGAAGGCAATGACTACACGACCAACTTTCTTATTTTAATAGGCTATAATATTAGCCTATTGTATCGTAAATCGTAATCGCAAACTCGAAATTTCTAGAGCGCTACTCGAAAGCCAAGCGCGGAGCACCAACTGATTCACGAGCGCTGCGTTGAGTCAGGATGGTTGTCCGTGAGAGTAGTCCGTGGTGGTCCGGGGCGACAACATAGCCTATTACGTCCTCATCTTGTATTCCGTAGCCTACTCGAACTGTTTTATGAATATATAGGCCTAATTATGATTTTGCTATGAACACTTCACAAGAGCAGCCATATAGTGACAGGCGGACTGTTCAGGTCTTATATAATAGCCTATGTAGCCTACGTAGGCCTATTAGAATAATAGACCTAGGCCTAGGCGTGTTTTAGCCTACTGGTTCCTAGAGCTAACGTTGCGAGCAGTTCAAAATTAATTTCCCTCTGGCCTCTGTAGAGTACTCCAGATATGAAATTAAAGTCATATTTCATGGCAGTTGTCTACAAAATTATGCTAGGATCAAGCGCTGTTGTTGAATGTCTGAAAATTCAGGTGGCGTCGACTGCAACATTATTATTGTGCCACGAAATGCGATGACGTTGTAGCGCTGAATGCAGCTGGAAAAACGTTCAAATTGAAATGTCACCTCGATCCCCGCGCGGCTCTCCAGAAACGGGCAAGAGAGTGAGATCGACTGATCATCATCTCATCATCATCAATAATAGCACGTGATAATAGTGATGATGACAACAACACATCACATGCCGTTCAAGGGCGCCTCTGCAAATACAAAGATCATTAAATGATAGCGCTATAAAAAAAATGCGGCATCCAACAATATTTACCGCTGCAACATGGTGTACATTGATTTAAAATTATTTCGTAAGTAAACTTCTGGCTTTGTGAAATTTTTTATTACAGAATATTATCGCTCAGTATACTCTCGACATCCTAATAAGCCTAAAAAGACGCCAACAAGAGCCAATTTGAATTTATTTGATTAGTGGCTTCTGTGTGAACCAACATTTTGCCGCTTGTGTATCAAGGCAGTTTTATTTGTATATTGGGTACGTAGCGAATTCCCGAATCCAGAACGGGAATACTTCCGCCGGATTGACAAAACTCTTTTGTAAAGATAAACCGCAGCCTTAAAAATGATGCGCGTAGTGTTTTTCCGAATCTCCGAACCCGAACAGGTTTTGTCATGATTGGCGGTAATCCCGAATACTGCTTGCCTGTCGATGTAAACTCAAAAATAAGTTTCAATTATTTATTCCAAATTTGATTTCAGAGATTGAATTCCACAAGAAAGCACTGGCATTCTGGATTTTGGGCTGCGATCTGCCACGTGTGTAGCTTGGTTCTAAGCTAATTAATTAAAGACTACAGTTAGCAAAGCCCACTGATGAACAGTGGAAGAAATTTAGAGACAGAATGGATTTTTAAAAGTTATTCTGTAATTCTCATGGCCTGTGTTTCTGTGATTTCCAGATTTGTGTTTGACGGGAACATCTCGGTACAATGGTTTTTGTGACACTGATTGAGCCTCCACAAGATGTCAGGCACCGGCAGGAAAATACAAAGGCATACATAAATTGTCAAGCTCTTGACACTGGTTCTCTTCTTATAGCTGAAAGGTAACGCTATAATATAAGCCACTGATATATTCCTGTATGAGTTTTTCTAACTGGGTATTTTTGTGGTATATTATGTTCACATATTTACAGAGATGATACTGATGGGCAAATTCGAAATGGAATCTCAACATGTATAAAATGCTAAATCCTTGGCATATCTTGAAGGGTTGAATCCCAAATCAAATCTCCATAGTTTGTCAGCCCAAACGGTCTATCATTTGAGTATCATCTGATACCTAACTACCTAATTTCTACAAGTTTTGATTTAAAGCATTTCAGGAGGTGCTATTATTTTTGTTTAAAACTGAATTTAGCGCGCATGACTGTTCCACTGGAGTCATATTTCTGAGTCCATGGAGATATGCTTTATTGGCTTCATTTTACTAAGTCTAGATCATTCTGCTTATATCTGCCTCGCTTAGACTCTATTAACATAGCTGTTTGTTTGCTGTTCATGACTGTGCGTGCATGTTATACACGGGAAACCTTAAGTGGCATAGTACACATTAAAATGTTAGCACAACAAAATTTGATGATGTTTGCTTTTTATAATTTAAATTTATTTAAAATTTAAAGCTTTTCAAAATTAAAGTATGTTTGTGACATTGTATTGGAGTGCTAGCTGGAAATTTTAAATACACTGGAAGTTTGTTAATGTGAAGTGATGCTATATTATGCGCATGTCTTTAATATTTAACATATTTGTTTGTTTCAGTTGTCTAGCCTGGGTGACAACATCAGGAATGGGTTTCACTGTGGAATATCCTGCCATCAATATGCATGCTATTTCTAGAGATCTCTCCAGATTCCCTGAGGAATGTCTATGTGTGATACTGGACAACAGTCTTGGCCGTTAGTATGCTGTCTAATTTTAATCGATCTGTGTTGACTGTATATAATTTGTCACAATTTCTTTTGAGCCTTATTAATTATTTAAAGCTACTTAATCAAGTTAATTAATATGCTAGACTGGCGATGATTGCATTTTTACTGTGTTGTATGACTTTAACTTCTATGGACCAATTTTTTTATTATAAATGTTGTTGTTATGTTGTTGCTGCATTACATGAGCTGCTTACTCTTTTAGCTGAAGTCGATGGCAGCGGTGAACCTGGCGCCAGTGTTACTGAGTTGCGGTTTGCTCCAGAAGACTCTAGTGCATGTGAGTGCGTTTGAGTTTGCTCTTTTATGAAGAAGTAGCGTGGCTGCAAGCGTGGTAGACTCATTTCTGGCCTTTAATGTTTGCCATTACAGTCACACTATAAGACTCGATGTTTTGATTTGGATGTTGCTGTGTATATGCGATGTGTCATCTTGGTCTTTCATCTCTTAGTGTTTCATCCTGTGGTGCATGTGCTTTGCAATCTGATTTGTAGCCGAAATCACTGCAAAGATCAGAGCGACTTTCTCAATTGCTTTTATAAACTGCCTACAGAATGTCAGATACAGTAAATTTATGCCTTGCCAGATTTGTTTAGATCACGTTGCTGCTTCTCAGCTACCAGAATAGAAGGTGGCTACTCGTATAAAAAATTGTGTGTGACTCAATTTAGCAAAAGTCTGTTGCGATATCCTCCTCTATGCCATACAGAATAGTTCTAATTAGTCATGCCAGCACTTTCCTGATTCTGTGTTTTTGCACCAGAATTATCCGGAGGTAAGGTGCCAACAAACTTTTGAAGGCAAATTTAAGCCACAAGCCCTATTAATTAGGTTTTTAGGCCTATTTACGATATTCTTTTTCTGATGCATGCTCTACCAACTGGTCTTACCCATGATCACTCTTGGATGAATCAATTGATTGTTATGTTTACTGGTTAGTGTATGTCACTTTGTTCCATGCCTACAAATGAAATATTTTTACCATTATAGCATGACCTATGCAATGTATGCATATATTTAGTACAAGATTTCCCATCACGTTATAAAAATATGAAATTTTACATTGAGTTGCATGTTTTTAGTGACGTCTATGTTTCAAACAATGTCCGCATGCCAACGCCTCCACCCGGATCTAGATGATGAAGGAGAAGACGAGGGTACTGTTCAACTTTACTAAATATAATTCTTTAGATTTTTTGCTTCTTATGTCAACCGATCTAATGTTTTGTTCAGGTGACTACAAAAAACGTCGTCAGTCAATCGTATTTTAAGATGTAGATGCAAGTTCACTAAATTATTAATTTATTTCTTGTAATTATGCAAATAGTTATATTCTCCTATTGACTGTAAGCAACATTGATCTGTGATACTTTGTACCTCTTCGTAGCTGTGTTTGTTTGTATGTGCACTTGTTATAGCGCTCCTTCAAGCTCTCTCTACTCAGAGGCGCTCCCGAATGCAGATCGGACACTGCATCAGAGTTTAATGCCAAAGTGCTGTGAGTGAAGGACTTGCCCAAGGTCCTTACGCAGCGAGGTGGATTCAAACCTTGAACCTTCCGGCTCCAAGGCAACGATGCCACCACTACACCACCGCGCCCCACAAATGTTATTTTAATGTTACACACAGTAGCAATTTGCTTTGTCTGTACTTCATGTTTGTAGATGAGCAGTTGAGCAGTCAACCACTTGGTTATCATTTCATAAATGATCTATATAGCTAAGTCATTATTAATCATAGGATAAATTATCACTGCAAGCAGACGGTTACGCATAATTGACAGTGATGTTTGCAAAAATTTACATAAGATTGGGTATGTTTTTATGCCCATGACCTTTTTAGTATCTTTATTCTTTAAGCTGTGCTTATATGTAGGTGTTCAGAATTCTTACAATGAAGAAACTTGTAAGAATAAAAATGCAGTGGAAGACTTTGAATTTACAGCAAATCACTTTTGGTAGACCACTGAAGATGGTAGATCATGAGACAGTTGTTAGCCAAGTGCAATGGTAGAGCAAACATAAAGGGTGTCCAACTGTCCATCACAGCTGTGCATCAGTTTTACTGTTTTGTGGACAGTATAGTTCACAGAGTTCCACAGTTGCTCTGTCATGTTCCTGGCACATCTTACATCCTCGCATACATTACCACTGGCTCTCAATCACTCAGTTACATGTAGCTTGTTCAGGAAAAGACTTCTAACTACGTAACTGAATGATCACATGACAGGGCATGCTTTATTGACTTTTAAACTAAAATTAGAAATATATAATATATAATTATATATATTATATATAATTTTAAATTTAAATTAGAAAATATAATCAAATGTTCGGATGAAGGCAAAAGCTCTAAGGCTGAGTTAGATTCAAATACAAAAAGTTGCAAGACTTTATCAGAAAGTGACAGTCAGCAATAAATCTGAGTTTTTTAAATTTATTTATGGTTTGTAGAAGATGCTGAAGATGAGAACGAAAGTGACTTAGACCTGATGCCAGAAGACGATCAGGTTATCTTTCATCGTACAGAGCCAGTCATTCAGTATGGACCGTCGGATGGAGCTGGCGATGTTCCGCATCTGGAAGCTGCCGTCAGTCAGTTGATGACCAATGGAGGAGGTGAGTTTCATCAATCAACTGCCAAACTTGTTTCAAATCTGCATCAACTACTGTTCTAAAGTTTGGATGATATTTCCATCTATCTACAATCTGCATATCTGTGTATCCAAAGTATAACGCCCGTTCCAGATAGCTATTCTAGAGTTGTACCGAATTCAGGCCCTACTATATAGGAATGTCTGAAGTACTAAATTTTTCATGACTCACTTCCAGTTCTGCTAGATTGGCGTGTTTTTTGTCATTAATGCCTTTCACATACGGGCAATTATCTTTAAATTGATTATATTAATTATTAATGTTGTATCATTCTACATGTACCGTTGTATTAATTTACAGGAACTCATAACGCAGATGCGGAGATCCCGTCAGACAATGAAGATCAGTTTGAAGATGCCGAGTGTGATCACTAGGTTGCTGCCAGTCACACCATTTTAAGTGAACACTTTCTTGGCGTTGTTGTCTGCCTTGCACTGACAGATCTATTCAGACGAGAGATGAAACAGAACGTAAAAACTTTCTACTGTTTTTCAGCAGTTATTTTGTTCTTGTCTATGAAAAAAATTAGACTTTGGCAGACTTGGATTTGGCTATTGCTTTAAGTGGTTTTGTTGGGTAACTACGATTTTGTGAACCGTACAACGTATATTTTGACTGTGTCGAAACTTAATCTGCCCAACCCTCAGCATTGGCCATATGGCTCCTGACTGTCTCATTGGAACAAACAGCATCTTTTGAACATTCAAATGCTGTGCTAGAAGATGCAAGAGTCTGAAATCCATGTACGGTTTGTAGAACAGATACATCTGCATTATGGTCTAGCTTAGCTTTTAGGACGTGCTTTAGCAGTTTCTGTTACACATCATTTCAGTGACAGTGGTCCAGCAACAGACATATAGTTTGGAATGGAATGCAGTGTCAACACTTTAATTTAATAAGTTCAAAAGATCTCTCTCTGTCCCTGTATGTCTGTCCCTGTCTGTCTGTCTCTCTCTCTGTCTGTCTCTCTCTGCATTTAGGTGTATTAGAAATTTATTGTTGTTAGTAGTAGTATATTGGAAACTTAAATGATTGAAGTGTATTAAAAGCAATTGTATCTCCAATGTAGCTTGTTTAGGTATTAGGGTATAAATATGCTCCATTAACTTACCATATGATTAGCTCTCCATCCCAACCATGTCAGAAACTGGCAATTGCACTTGCGAAGGTTAATGTATTCTGTCTTAGTTATGCAGCCTGTAATAAAATGTACAACAGTGGGCTCAGTTAGGCGAATTAAGGCATGTTCAATATCTTTGGCCGAACAGGGCCCACGCTTTGTGGCCCCACTCGTACAAATGAAACAAATTTCAATAGTTTATTATTGGAATTTGTTGATTCTAGACTTCTAGTCATAAAAAGGGGAAAACCAGAACAAATTATTCAAAACCATTCACTTTATTTTTATAAGTTTTTATATAGCAAATAATAAAAGCCTATATACGGTTATCAGGCGCGGATTCAGAGGGGGGCGGAGCCGGCGTACGCCCCCCCTAAACCTCAGCAAATATTCTCAAACTAAACTGACCTAAAACTAATATAATTGCAATTTGGGAATAGGATGTTTGAAGTAGCTGGACCTGCAGAATGGAGCTCTCTTACCTACTTACCTGAGTTGCTAGCAGACATTGCCCACGTGACCAATGACTTTTGCCGTGACGTCATTCACAAAGTTCATGTACAGAAAAAAATTACGTAAATAGAAATTGGTCAATTAAAAAATATGTCGAGTGGTCCGCCGTCAAAACGGCTTAAACAAGCAGTTTTATCATTCGCGAATAAGCCGACAGCCGTTGTGTAAGACATAAGCCTATCTTAGGCCTAAATCTCAAAGGATGGCATATGATTATCAATGTAATTTTGAAATTCGTCGTGCTGATTATAGCCGCCGAAAGCGTTCAGCTGCCAATATTATGGACAAAATAGCAAATCAAGGATATAGAACTAGGCCTACTCATTATAATCATTCTCTTAACGCTCAGTGGCGTGCGGTCCATGGATGAGGCGCATCACTTGCCTGCATATTTTTTATACAAATACTAGTGTAGGCCTATTCAATTTCTATCATTACTATGTTAATTATCGTTTGATAAATTGGCATCGACTATATTATTTGTACATACATACATACATGCATGCATGCATGCATACATACATACATACATACATACATACATACATACATACAAACATACATACAATACATACATACATACATACATACATACATACATACATACATACATACATACATACATACACACACATGCATATATACATACATGCATAGTGCATACTATATTAATTAGGTATATACCCCTTCATCACTGCGCCGAACAAATGCATGTATGTGTGTAGGCTTATATGCCTATGTATGTATGTACTTATGTTTTCTTGTATGTATGTAGACCTATGTATGTATGTATTGTATGTATGTATGTATGTATGTATGTAATGTATGTATGTATGTATGTATTTATGTATGTATGCATGTATGTATGTATGTATGTATGTATGTATGTATGTATGTATGTATGTATGTATGCATGCATGTATGTATGTATGTATGTATGTATGTATGTGTGTATGTATGTATGTATGTATGTATGCATGTAAGTATGTATGTAGTATTTACGCCCCCCCTAACCACAAATCCTGGATCCGCCCCTGGTTATATACCCTAACAATTAAACATGTGACAACATTCATGAACAAAGCTAACGTAGCAATAGTACTTGTATCGGTCGTCATATTCCGCAATTAGTCATCCTAGCAACGCAACACTATAGGCCTACATAGCTAATGACGTAACAAATTAATTAAGTGACGCAACAAAATGCGCGTATAGAAGCCGTTAGTCTACAATATGAATTCGACAGAACAAGTTGATAATTAACGAACGTAACATCGCCATGTCCAGTAAAACTATATAGTGACGTAATAAATCAACAGTGTATTTAGACCAAAGAGATGCCGTCACAATATGAAGTCCATGGAAAAAATTTGATAGCATCATCATCATGTGCAATAAAAGAAGTGACGTAATAATAGTATCTTTAGAACAAAGAGACGTCGTCACAATAAAATATCCATGGCGAAACACCAATATAAATTTCATGTGTCTTTTTGTTGTGATTCTGCGGGCTGGGCCCCACGGTTTTCTTAACAGAAACAGGGTCACTACACTTTTTAATGCAACCCTGGGCGGGCCCCTCAAAATTGCGAACCCGCGAATGCTGCAGCCACGTTAATGCGAGTCTGTCCGCACGGGTCAAAATCGCCTCTGTCTATGTACATTTTTTCACATTTGGATGATGTAGGCGCCGCCTATCTATCTTCAGTTCGGAGTGAATATCGGCTTTGTAGGAATTCGTAGGCCTAACTAAATTAAACAAAGTACAAGTCCAGAATATTGATTTATCTTCGGCCGATTGCCTGTGTATGCTTACATTGGGCCAACACATTGGGCCACCTTAATTAAATATTCCTGTGCGCAGCACTTGGCTTTCGAGTGGCGCTTTAGAAGTTTGGAGAGTAGCTACGATTAGGCTACGAACACAGACTGAGAACGCTGTGAAAATAGCAATGGCACCGCGCGATAGCCTATATCAAACAGATGCGTTCGATTTGGGAAATCCATCTAGATTTGAAAGGGACTCGATCCATGGGCGGAGTTAATCAGGGGCTAGGGGAGCTAAGCCCCCCCCCAAGAAGGCCCAAATTCAACTTTTTAACCATGAAAATGGTATCCTTTTTCGGGGTTAGCCCCCCTAAGAAGGCCCAGACTCGGGGTTAGCCCCTCCAAGATTGGAAACAAAACTCCGCCCATGACGTACGCGATCGCAACAGCCAAAAGTGGAACAAAAACGACGTTTATGCAAAACTAGCAATCAGAATGAAGTAGGCCTATATTATTCAATATGAACGGCGCACCCTGTAGTCTGTATAAAGCTAGGTGGCGCCAGGAAGAGCCACTTGCTTTAGTAATTAGCATTCATACTTCTTCATTTAAATTACTGAATATTCATTTTGTTGAGATGATTGTATCGTTCATTCTCTTCGCCTAGTTTCTGCCACAGAAGGTCTGCCGAGTTCTACGTAGCCCTAGATTCAGCACGTGACTGTTTAATGCTCAGCAGAACTGTAGCCAATACAATGTAGGCTACTTGTACCATAATTAGGCTACCTCGACTAATCGATCGCTCGATCGTTGAGCTTGGTTTAAAGTCATGTTTATAGGCAATACTTCGCGCGTTTCAGATGTGGACTAAAACGAAAAGGTTGTGCATGCGCGCGTCATGTGCGTTCGGCACAGAAATCTTCGCAATTAGGTTACCGTCCATTGTGTAGACTTGGATTGAAAGCCGCTAAGCCACTAGGCTAGCGTAGGTCTCTGTGACGTACTATATTCCTGCCTGTAAGTATACCTTATCATCAAAATTTCATTCTTCGTTTTTTTTATCCAAGCGCAAGGAAATTAAAATGATGCCAGTAATTAAAATATATTTGTTGTTGTAATCTCAAACTTCTGAATCGCGACTCTAAAGACTCATTTTCATTTTCAAGAATTTTTATAGCGCCCCTCGTTGGGGGAGAAAGACTATAGGCCTAGCTAGTGCAGCCTAATATTCACGAACACAGGGTCGAGTCAGAGGATTGTCCAAAGCATGTGAAAAAGCTGCTTACCGCGGCTTCGGTCATCGGCGCTACTGGCACTGATTTACTTCCATGCTTGGAATTGACGTTTCTTCTTATAATATCATAGACTGCTTAGCGTTGCCGAAATTCTCTCTGCTGCATCACGTGCATGGTATAATTTTGTTGGCTTGCTGTATTTCACTGAATAAATGAAAAATATGTTTATCTGAGGAAGGTGTAGGCCTATACTTATAATAATTTGTAAGTCTTACAGCAGGCCTATTTTGTGTCGGAGAGCAATAGTCACGTGACCAACTACTGGGCTTGGTGTCGTCGTTGCTATTAATAAAGTCGACAAATGACGTAATGAGTAAAAATAGCTCTGGATGGTCACATGGTAAGATATGGTCCAATGGCATTGATGTAGGCCGATGACGTGTAAAGTATTTCGTATCCGTGATTCATTGTCAGAAGTCTATTACCAAATCTCAGCTTTTATTCGAACTTTTCTTCAATACTTTTTATATTTCTCATTTTTGCTAGTACCGATTGGAATTGTTATTCGTTAGGCATGGCAATCGTTTGCGAAACCTCTGCAACTACGGTGAAAATGTTAGAAATCGCAAACGCGTGGGGTCACGTGATTACCTTCAGCCAATGGGAAAGATACGTGAAACGGTTCTTGTATAAAAGACGGCAGCGGTGTCGGCCGAGTGGCCGCCATTACAAGAGCCTTCGTCGAAAGTTCGGAATGTAATCTGCGGAATATTATGGAATCGCAAAATCATCTTGAAATTCAGAGTCGTGAAGAAGTTCTGGAGGTCAACAATTCAGGGTAATGTGACACACGTTTCTATTTCTGTGGCCTGTCAATGCTGATATTTTCGTGTTTTAGGTGTAAACGTTCATCGGCGGTTTAGAGTTAACCGCCATTATGAAATCCGACAGCAACGATAAATTTTACACAGAAATTTGGGTTTTCTCCACGTGCAAGATATCAATCAACCCGCTTATAGTGATGTATGGTAATGCTTACTTGCATTCGTCCGTTGGATTGAAGTATTTGTTGTGTATTGACGGGTTTGTGGGCGAAAATAAGTGAAGACTAGTAACAAAGAATCTTCATAATCCGCCATTGGCATTGGCGACGCAGATGAGTAAGGGCAAGTTATATTATGTTGTTTAGGCACGTTCGTGCTGTATTAAAAACCGTAAAATAACTTGATTTTGATGTTGTGGTTATGAAATAGTGTTACAAGCCGTGCTCAAAATAAAGATAGAAGATGACTCATTTGAAAATTGTTGGGTAACGAAAAGGAATGAATTTGCAACTTTTATGACAAGAAATATTTGTTTATGATCATTCTGTGAAGACGTTTTTGGCATAATTATAATATCGGGGACTGACGTGTTGTTTAGGGGCAGGTTTGGCGTCGTGACGGTCGATTAGGGTCAGGTAAGGTGTCGTGAGGGTTGGTTAGGTGTCATGAGGGTCGGGTTTCTTTATGTCTTGGATGTAAAAGGTTTCTGTGCAGCCCTCGTTTTAATGCTTTCATTAATGGCAAAACTAGTGTTGTAAACAAGTATTATTACTGCCTGTTATGTGTTTACCCTGTCAAACAGAGCACACTAGGTCCCTAGACTCCATACACTAGTACTGTCTAACAACCATCTTATGACAATCCAATAAAAATGAGGAAACTACTGTTGTGAGTTTTGAGTTCACTAGCGAGTCATTGACAGAATAAGGGTTTCTATGAGAAGTAGGTCAGTCTTGATTGTGAAGGTAGTATCTAGGTGCTGTCTATTTCTGCTTGCTACTGTGAATATTTTAGGAACTTGTCTTGTTCAATGTTATGAGTAACTTCTACTGATAGTGTTCAGTGCTGTCGCTGGCAACTGTCTAAATATCTAATTTTAAATATATAATCTTGAGGTAAAAGAAATAGCTAGACTCATGGTGCCTGGTTGTTTTTACTTCATTCCAGTTTTTGTAGCAGGTTGCAATTTGCACCTTGTGTGGCTTGGGTTTAAATCAACTATAATCAAATTAAGTTGGATGTTGATCTTTTGTTATTTACCATATCTAAGTAAAATTTTGCTTTAGCACATAAAACGTTTGTTAGCCTCTGACCAATTGTAACTCCTTCTATATAGTTGTTTTACACTGCTTTTGAGGAAGTTCAGTGGTGGATGGTTTCATTAAACTCCCTGTTCCATATAATTTCTGCTACTTGACACGATATACAGCGAAGTGAATTAGATGTTGTGCCAAATATCTGTGACAAGTTCTTTAGTACTAGGAGACCTTGATTTCTGTAGGTAGCTTCTTGCTAGTGTCACTGTAAGGCATTCAAATGACAATGAGTTGTGATCTGACTATCTGTGCCTCGTATTCACAGCTCAGTGTAACCATGCACATTCGAAAAATTTAAATAATAATAGTACTTTCTTTTTAACTCTGTTGCCTGAACCATAACTAATATGCTAAAATAGGAAAAATATTGCACTGTGCTGAAACCTTTGCATGAGATTCTTGTTAACACTTTCCCGCCGGATGGCGTCACCCGTGACCCCATTAACAGGATAGGTATCAAAACAATTCCGGCTGGAAAGGGTTAAGCAGTCGATTAAAAAAATAATTGGACTTGACTGTTTATAAAATATTGAACAGACACACAGTTGGAATCAGGACTTGTTCTTCAAGATTATTCTGCAAGGTCAACTGAATGTTGTTCTCTGATCATACCTAAAAAGTAAAATTTTATTTTTTGAACAAGCTTCACTGTTTGCTTGACCTAAACCTCAGAAGATCTCTGCTGTTGGCAAAATTCATAATCATGTTGATAAAGAATATTACGACAGCAATATAAAGTCTGCAGGAATATTGTAGCGGAACTTGAGCTTCTGTGAAGGGACATGGCCGAATGCAATACAGTGGCCCAAAAAATCCAAAGGCCAAAATGATACAGATCAGAAGAGCTGTTTATCAGACCTGATAAATAACTCTTAAAACACAATGTTTATGATACGTCGATAAATAATAGATTTTATTTACAACTGTGCTCTATGCTTACAATATGTTTTATGAGTTCTGTTTCTTTACTTTTGATTTACAGTTGCAATGCCAATCCTGGTGTTAATGCCACAAGTGACACATCACTCATGTCTGATCAAGATACTTCACATAACTCTGCTTCTGTCAATGGTTGCAACACTGACGAAAATATCGACAAACCTGTGGAAGCTTCTGGAAATGAATCAGACCTTGCGGTCGATGAATGTTCCCCATTAAAAACCAATGCAAGTTTGGTTTTGGATTGTGTGTTTTGTTAGATTTTATGTTTATCTATTAATGTAAAATATGCTCCACAATAATCTGAATGACATTCGTTTGTAATACTGTATTTTCGTGGACTGCAACAAAATATGTCTCTTGGCGTTTTGTTATGAGCCAGCAAGTGGCTCTGCATTTCTAATTATTAACATGTTTTTTTCACGTTCGGGATTGTAGTATTTATTATTTTTTATTTATTATATTAATTTTAATTATATTAATTTGACAGTTTATGAATTTCAGAAGCAAATAAATTGCATGTGATCATGTTTAAATGCTTTTCTAATGTTGAGAAATATAAGCATTGGAATGACAGTGTCTTGGACTATTGATATTGCGATTGTTCTTCATGCATTAATTTCTAGTTGATTTTGTGATATGTAGGCATCTGATGCACTGCGAGTCATTGAAGGACTTCATCCAGAGGAATCAATGGATGATGATGGTATTGGATCACCAATGGGCAGTGGTACTGGGGGACATGGTGAAGGTGATGGACACAATTCAGACGTTGCTGGCCAGCCCCCAACACAAAATCCAAGTGGCAAAAAAGGTAGATTGACGAACCAGCTGCAATTCCTCAAGAATGCTGTCATCAAGGCAATGTGGAAACATCAGTTTGCATGGCCTTTTCACAAGCCTGTCGATGCTGTGAAACTGGGATTAGTGGTAAATAATTGTTTTTCTACCATGCTTGTAAAGTCCCTAAAACTATCCCATGTGAGTAGCCATTAGGTATTTGCCACTTAATTTATCTGCCTCCCTTGCTGCCTAATCTTCTCACTAAAAGTGCACAGTTTGTGTAATATGTTGGATGGGGTTATAAATGGAGTACTTTGCAGTCTTGAACAATTATGCCCTGGCTGGGATTTGAACCTCTAGCCTTTCAGGTGATAATGTGGCATGCTAACCACTGGACTGAGACCCATACTTGTAATAATTTGTGTAGCAGTGTGAAACACAACCATCATTCAGATGCAAAAAACTTTCATTTTTATAATTCAAATTCTACCTGTAGGTGATTTTCATGGTACATATCCTATAACCTTTATATTTTTTAAGCCTAGCCTACTGTCAAATAATTTTCACATACTATACTAAATTCACAGAAAATATGGATTGTAATTACTCGTTCACAACGACCAAATTTGAACTGATTTTTCATAATAACAATAATTATGTGACACTGGTGTGGGTGAAGGGAATCTTTATGAAGCTTTACAATGTGGGTGGAACAAGACGGTCATTTTCGGCATAGCATATTAATGCAATGATCCCTTATGTGATGTGTGAAAAGGGGACTCAACATTAATTTTGAGAATATATTTAATGCAGGATGTTTCTTTTAGGATTATTATAACATCATACATCATCCAATGGATATGGGCACAATTAAGAAGCGCCTGCAGGCATGTTACTATGACAGTGCGGAAGCGTGCATTGCAGATTTTAACCAGATGTTCACCAACTGCTATACCTACAATAAGCCAACCGAGGTAAAGCAGTAGAGCTCTTTAAATTGAGTTATTACTGTTATTATTATTGAAATTTATGACGGAATCAGGCTTCCACTCGACCTGGAATGACATCCTTCTGGAGCTTTGCCTCTCTTAGGACCTTATCTTCGATGTTCTTTTCTTGCCTTAGACTATTTTTTAGCCGTGCTGGAATTGGCTTCGTCTCGAATTAGTATTCTTGAAGGGATGCTCTTTAAATGTTCGATAATGAATAAATATATTTACTCTTCTAGTGTACTTCATAAATAGTTATTTGTCCTTGGAATACTGTATATAACTATACCTCTTGAGCACAAGACTAATGTGTTATTACATCTGGTCTTCTTCTAAACAGAGGAAAATTATTTCTTGACATGTTATTCACACATGTTTCCTTTTGAAATAGTGTGCTTATTCGCATGCCTACAACTTAAGTAACATATGTCTTGTCTCTTGAGTATGATGACTACAAGTGTCTACCTGTTTAACACTTTACCGACCAGCTGCATTGTCTTCCAATCTCTTTCGGTTAACTCTTGTCGTTAAAATGTTGACCTTCTCTACTCCATTCATCCATAGTGTGTGTGAAGTTCTGCTAGGTTGAAGGAGCATTTTAATTCATTCCATTCTTATAAATACCAAGGAAGTGACCCTATTTTCAATAAGCTGATGGACAGGGAGCTAGTGCAGAACTTCCAGCATGTAATTTGAAATGTGATTGAGTTTGGGTATTTGGCAGAGCGTAGAATACGGTCAAGGGAAGCTAGCCGACCGGATGGTAGCATGAGCAAAGGGATGGACAATAGTCGTGCTGAATGAACATGTGTGCTTTAAGCTGTTACATAATATGCTAGACAAAAGTAAGTTAGAATATTAAAGTTACGAACTTATGTAGGTTTAGGTTAAAGAGTTTTAAGTGTGGCAGCCTTAAAATAATGAAGTTCCTTGATGATCTTTTAGGGTATTAAAGATATTGGTGTTTCATAAAACAACGTCTTGCATGTTCTAATCAGCTTTGGTTCTTTTTCAAGGACATAACAATTATGTGCCAAGATTTGGAAAAGCAGTTTATTACACTCCTTGCAGGAATGCCTAGTGAAGTAAGTAATTTTTAAAATTGCTTTTTTCCTTTAAATTGTTTATGTTAATTGTCTTAATGCTTTTAAGGTCTGTGGAACATTGTAAATCTTTGCAACTCTGAGCGATACATGCAATTATATAAAATAGATCATAAGTGTAGAGGTGTGGTGTGGTAGCTGATAAGCTGAGCAATCAAGTTTTTTAGAGATGTCAATTGATGTAACAGCCCTTTAGCTTAGTTGCTTTGAATGTGCAAAATAACATTTAATGTAATTATATTATGCTTTTATTTCGCAGTTACGGAAATTGGCAGTTATAAACATGTATTACTATTGATATTATGTGTCTAATATTTGTTGTAGTAAATATAGAATTTCTGATTTAAATTATTAATCGTGGTAAGAATAAGTTATATTTATGTTATAACAAGGTTATAGAGAGATACATGCTGTTTTTGTTTGTGCATTCATTTATCAACGGAGACCAAGTAAATTATTAAAATGCAGAACAGTTACACTAGCTTTGTGTGTGTGTCACATACCTTTACTGCCATTAGTTGCATCAGAAAATCTGGAGCATTTCTTGAAAATCTACAACTTCGCTCTGAAATTATTGTTAGCTGATAAGTGATTTTAGGAAGTCTGAACAGGAAACTAAGCACTAATTCAGAGAATATGTTTAATGCAAAATATTTCTTCTAGGATTATTCTAACATTATACATCACCCAATGGATATGGGAACTATTAAGAAGGGAATTATTTGTAAGAAGAGAATTATTGATAAGATATATATTTATATATATATGATTAATTAAATTTCATATAATTTATGTGCTAACAATTCAGCATGTTTTTGTTACAGGAAATTGAGTTACATTTGCCAAAGAAGATTAAAAGTCCTCGCTACATATCACCTATGCCACCGAAGCACAAGATGACGTTACCCGCAAGTCTTCCCAATATCAACACTAAGACCATTCCAGTTATTGGCTCCACGACAGTTTTAGCTGCCAGACCTGCGCCTCCAAAGACTGTGTCTTCCCACACTGAACCCTCTAAACCTGTTAGTTTGCCGCCGGCTCCTAATCCTACGCCAACTCCTAATACTCCATCAACTCCAAAGCCTACGCCTACTCCAAATCCTCCGCCTACAAAGGTATTGGAGTAATCGAATGACTGATTATGTGCAAGGTTATAAATATTTTTTATTGCGGGTTTCATATTTTCTATCCGGCTTGCTAGTGTTTCTTTTTTTATTAATGGGCTGCTGTTCTGTTGCCTATTACATCTTTAATTTATTTTTGCAAACACATTATATTTGTGTGTTTGCATGTTGTACGAACTGTGGAATGACTAGCAGCATTTGAAATATAAGCAATCATCATTTATGAAAAACTGCTTGCCTAATTCTCTACATTCTTGGGAAATGATGGTGGTTAGATACTTGTCTAAAAAATGAAGGTCTGCATGTTCCTTCCTAAAAACAGCATCATGTTTATTTACTTCATCTGTCATCTTAGCATTAAGCAACAGTTGAATTTGTGAATATCTGGCCACAATTGAGTTGTTTGTAGTATTGTTATAACGACCACGTCAGTTTTTGCCGAACTGAGCATTGCATTGTCTTATAAAAATCATTTCTGGATGTTTAACCCTTTAATGCCGAGATGGTAGTAAATGGTATGGGAAATCCTATACCCTCCGGCATTAAAGGGTTAATCATTCATGTTCTTCTGTGTGCTTTGTTTCAGCAGATGAAGAAAGGTGTAAAGCGAAAAGCTGACACGACAACTCCAGGTACCGTGATAACACCACCGGTTGAGAGCAGGCCTCCCTCAACCAGGCCACCGCCTGCATCAGTGTTTGACCTTGACATGTCTATTTCAACGCCTGCTACTGTGACAAGTCGACGGGAGAGTAGTCGTCCTGTAAAAAAGCCGAAGAAAGATCTAGACGATGATCAAGTGCAGCACTGTAGCAAAGTTAAAAAGGAACCCTTAACCGAACAATTGAAATATTGTGGAACTGTTCTTAGAGAACTTATGTCGAAAAAGCACACAGTAAGCAATCTGTATAATTATTGTCTTTGCTGGTTTTATGCTGTTATCCTTCTTTGATATAGTTCCTTGCAAGTGTATATCCTTGCTGGCTGTTTCTTGATATATTTACTTGCTTTTTAATGTTTAAGGTTTTAGGAAACTTTATAAGTCTAAGCGCATCTGACTGATATGTGTGAAAATATTTTTTAATAGTAACTGTTTTGTGGTAGTTCAACCCTTTAATGCCGGAGGGTATAGGATTTTTCATACATTTTACTACACTCTCGGCATCAAAGGGTTAAAAGAGCTTTATTTATTGTCTATTGCATGACCCAGTGCTGATCGCTTTGGTCAGCAAAATATACACTCAAAAAATATATACACTTCTTTCAAAAAGCGACTCAAAGCTCACAATTTCTTCGTGGCTTTCAACCACATGGATGTTTAACTGCATCTTCCTCTGGCGGCTGACTATACGTGCGTCAGACATTCCGGAGTGACCTTGTGTGCGTGTTGCAAATTTAATAATAATAATATTAATATATGATGAATAGTAGCAGTACTTCAGCATGCCAGAAACTGTGGCTATCCGTGGTTAAAGTATGGCCGTTACTTTTCATAGGAGCACTTATGCTTTTAAATTTACAGGTTGTGTCATATTTGGCAGGAATATTCGTGGCCGTTCTTAAAACCTGTTGATGTCGAGCTGTTGAATCTTCACGACTATTACAATGTCGTTAAACGTCCTATGGATCTTGGTACCATCAAGGTAGGTTGGCATGAATTGTGTAACTGGTTTTTTTTACGTTTTGAAAATTGTAGTATCCTGGCTTGCATGATGGCCTGTCTAGTGTGTGACTTTCCAGGTATCAATCGAAGTTGGGGTTGAAAGAAGTTTTGAGGTAGCAGCTCCACAGTTAATGGTAGCCCTGCTACAATGAGTCATATTTTTAGTGTAATAGGTGATGAGTAAATGAGCAGGCCAGCAGTCCTTGTGTAACAAAGCTAAGAGAGTGAAGTTGCTGATGATTCATACCTATGGCTGGCAGCTTCGGGACTTGCGTAAGGGACTGCTCTTTCACTTCATACTTACATTATCGTAAAATGAAACTTTATCTAGTTTAGTTAATTACTAGCGTGTTGTGCCTTTATTTCAATGTGGTATGCTGTAGGCCTATGTAATAACGGCTTTGTTATTATAGACTGCCTTGAGATGTATCATAGTGCAAGAATTTAAATCAGGCAAGTGGTGTTTATTTTGTGAAATTGATTGCAAGGAAACCCTTAGAACTTTTAGGTCGTGGTTATTCTTAGCCATGTGTTACACTGCAATATTGTAGTGATTTTGATCTTTCAGAACTTTTCTCTGTTTCGTGTAGTAAAGGTTTACTTGCTGCATCTAACATGTGGTTAGTTACATGACAAACTTTTGATTTTAGGTAAAACTCGAGAATCGAGAATATCGAACAGCACACGAATTTGCCGAAGATGTTCGTCTTGTCTTCACGAATTGTTATAAATATAACCCGGTCGAAAGTGATGTTGTTAAAATGGCTATCAAATTGCAGGCAAGTAGTCTTCAACTTAGGGTATTTGTAAGCATTGGCAAGCATGTTCATTTTGTGTTTGTTACATTTTTCAAGGTGTCTTTGTAATGAGAAGTGCTGTGTTACATAATACTTACATTGCCGTTATTATTCATTTGATGTTTTCTTCATGGCTGAACATTACGTAAACCAGTCCTGCAGGATGTTTCAACAATTGAAGTCCTGTTGAACTTCTTTATGATCAAGTTAATGAATGCTGATACATTTCAATTATTCAGTTATAAAAAATTAGTGTTGAATTTAAATATGCCCTGAAAAGTGCTGCTTTTTAGAAGTGGCTTAAATGCGCATCTGAGAATTAAACAGCCTTTGAGAATCTGTTTACATTTATATAACATTTGGAATTCATATGTGTGCAGGAGGTATTTGAAGTGCGATTTGCACACCTTCCTGAGGAACCAGTAGCACCAGCTCTAGGGATGTTGCCACAGCAACTTGTGATTTCTCCACAACAAGATCCATACCATCTTGGACACGATAGCAGTCATTCCTCAGCTATGAGCAGCAGTGAAGAGGAACAGACTGAAGAATTCAGAGAAAAACGCCTTAAAGAACTGCAAGACCAAGTATGTTTAAATCTCATATTGTTTTTTTTAACTCTTTTTATAATGTATTATGATCCTTAATATAGCCTATTGTTTGGCTCACTTGAAAATGTTTATCGATAAATGGAAATTCGATTGTTGGTTTAGAAAACTATCTGTTTTTACTATTTGCGAAACAATAATCGAATTCTTTTTTTAAAATTTTTGTTTAGTGGAAAGTTATGATATGAAATATGCTTTATGCTCTTTTACTGAAGATGAGATTAAGTAAGTTTACTGTCAGGACAGACTGATAGCAAAAATAAATGGTACCACAGCCCGTTATATATAAGAGGTTGTTGACCCAAAGGATGCTTATGCGATGCATCACGTTGAATGCAACATCGTCATGCGTTTTGTCAAAGTTTACACTTTTTTGACAGTTAAAAATGAAAAACACCATGAAATTCGCTGTTTTCGAATTAAACTGATTTATTACAGAATTCTTCTAGACTTTTGATGTCCAAAACATCAAAAAATGCAATCAATCCCTGCAGCTGACGACTTTGTTTGTCACAGATTAGCATGGAGTTGCGATTTTTGTTTATCAGAACAATAAAAAACAATGATCAGTTTAGATTCGGATTTATACAAGCGATAATCGGTTTGTAACACAAGCCGATGTTAACAACCCTATATTCGATGAAGTGCCTAGGTGATTCATACATCCAAACTGTCAGAAAAACCCAGTGCATGTTATAGCCTGGCAGTGATAATGTGCCGTTTTGTCTTTGTAATTGCTTTAAAGAAGACATTTGAACTGCAAATGTAAACAAGACTGCTAATGTTAACTATGTAATTTAACTACTGATGAATGCAATAAATATTAAATAAATCTATTAAAAGATAAATAATTAATAATATTAAATATGTTTTTGCCGTTACTTGTTGGAAAAATACACTTAAGAGCAGATAACTGTTAATTAGTTTTAATTATTAAGAAGTTAACGACCCTAGTTGTAACTGATTTTCAGCTCCGTGCTGTGCAGGAACAGCTAGGCAAGTTAACTGAGATAAAACCGAAAAGTAAAAAAGACAAGAAGTTGAAGCCAACCGCTCCTTATGTTCTACAGACACCTACCGCCTTGCCTACACGAATGCCTGTGCCTCATCCATCAGCACTGGCGTTGCCCGTTGCTGTGCCTGTTGGACATGCTGTCTTGCCTTCTGTTAGAATGACAGATGCAACATTAGCCAGGCAAATGATTGTCCAGCCAACAAGACCTCAGGTTTCAGTACAGACACCCTTGTCAGCCCAGCTTTATCCTCACGCCTATTCTGATTCTGTGCCAACCGCCAAGCCCAAACGGCCTACAAAGCCTCGTGCATCGTCTGCTAAAAGGGCGCCGTGTACGTCGACATCAAAGGCACCACGGAAAGGAAAACAAGCAGCGGCTCTGCTGCCTTTGTATGCTGCATTTGAGACTGATGAAGACGAGGATGACCGACCAATGTCCTATGATGAGAAAAGACAGCTAAGCCTTGACATCAACAAACTTCCAGGTTTGTCTATTGTTCAAAGACAGGGGTTCTTAACCGTTTTTGGCATACAACATGCCTAAGCTTAGAACCACAGTTTTGGCGACGCACTATGCAGTTGTCGTGTGAATATCGTTAAAGTCAGTGGTATAATAAAATAATATAAATTTTGATGCTTCTACGACTCCAAGTTAGACATAGTTTAATAGTAGTTATTCAATAGTTAGTTAATTAAATTTTTCCTCCCACTTTTTTATCATATTATATCAAATTCATATTTTAAATAGTAGTTACACTTATGCACAGCAGATTTATCTTTTTTTTTGTTCTTCTAGGCTGGTTTACTAAAACTGGCAGTGACAGCACCATTTATTCACTACTGTTGGTGCTTGAATCCCTGTAATTGCTACGAGAATCTTATTTTGTATCGTCACTAAATGTAAATTCATTTTCTTAATTATTTGTATTTTGAATGTCACAGTTTGTTTTAATAGTAGCCTGTGAAAGTTTCATCTGCATGGTATGAAATGCGTATGCAAAATAAGATAGACATCATGACTGCCCCATTGCTAAATTGCTGCATTTTGTATAAGAAACTTTGAGATTCTCGTTTGAATTAATGATACGCAGGTGACAAGCTTGGGAGAATTGTCGTCATAATTCAGAGCAGGGAGCCTCAGCTCAAGGATTCCAACCCAGATGAACTAGAAATCGACTTTGAACAACTGAAGCCATCGACACTTCGCGAACTAGAAACATATGTGGCATCTTGCTTAAAAAAGAAAGCAAGAAAACCTTACAGTAAGAATCACTTTTCTTGTTGGAAATTATTGTACCTTTTGTATGCAATCTCACTCGAATTTGCTAAAATCTTCTTTGCGGCTGCTTTTCGGAAGTTGCGCTTGGCTGAATTCATGTATGATGTTCGCAAATAGCATCTTAATGTACAGGGTGACAGCATTTGTTTTTGTTGCTGTGAGCCATTTCCTTATTTTGCATCACCATCAGTTGTCATTATCAAATCAAGTTTATTGCTCCAAATACTATACAAGATATGTCAACATAATCAAACATGTGTGCCTTGATAACTGATACATCATGTTGTACAGTAAAAAATTTATATCAATCTGCATAGTCACCATATAGTGTTGTGGCAGTGCTGATGCTGATAATATTGTTTGGCTAGAAATAGAAGATAGATTTACCGTGGCGCAATCACTGAATGGTCACATTCATAATTGGTATCTATTTATACACAAGTCTTGATATAGCGATGGTTTATATGTGTGTAAGTATATAATGTCTAAAATTTATGTGTTGGGTGTTTACCGTTGAGATTCATTTCCTGTTAGCAAGTGCAGCATTAACGTAAAAGATAGATTTGTCGCAGTGACTCTATCATCAATTATATACATACTTATGTTATTTAACTGCAGCGAAACGGTCAAAAACTCGTCTTGAGGCTACTGTGGCAAAGAAAGAGGAGCTAGAAAAACGTCTAGAAAATGTGACTGGTGTTTTGGCTTCTGTATCTCAACCCAGAAAGACATCAGCTCCCAAAAAAGGTAAGATTGTCAGTATTCGTTTAAAAATTTGCCATTGTAAGCAAGCGACTTTATCATTCGATGTCAGGATACTCTGCTTGTTTTTGTAGTATGATTTTGTCAAAATCTGCCAGATTTTTTCCACTGGTCATTGCATCTGCAGAAATCTCACATTGATTTTAAGTGTCTCTATGTAGACTCATCTTTTCCATTTGTCTGTTATATTTTGTAGCATGATGTTGCAGATCTGTGAAAAAAACTTTCAGAATTGTTAACTTGTTGTTTGTAGAAGCCGCACCTAACAAGGATGCGTCTGGCCCGTCACGTCTCAGTGATTCCAGCTCGAGCAGTGAATCGTCTGATAGCGAATCTTCGGCAACCTCAAGTGATTCGAGTGACTCTGAACAAAGCTGAGGGCTCGCATGAGCTGTCGTTTGTTTGCATCAACCCACTGTTTATAATCCCCTTCAAATGCTGCTGTATTAAATATCGCTAAGCTGCCAGAATTGGCTGAATATTTTTTCCAAGTCTTGCTTTTTATGAAATAATAATGAGAAAGTTGGGTCCTGGAAAGCTCTACCAGGCTATCGCAAACCATGTTGAAGTTGCGAGCTATTGTGCATTCTTGAAATGCTTTAACTTGAAATATGGAAAGTTTTTTAAATCCTGAAATTTTCTTTTTTTATACTAAATTGGAAGAGTGTGCATCATTCTTGTGGCTGCTTGTTGTTATTCAGGTAGTATCTCTTGAGAAATTGCTTTGTTAATGGCACCAAAGAATTTAAGTTTGACTGTAGCATGATGGCAAAAATGCCTTCACAATGTTTGGCCGTGAGTGGCTAGATTCCGTTTATTTCATTTTTCTTTCAAGTTTTGTCTTGTATTTGTTACTTTGATGAAAGCTGACCGTGACATGATTTTGATGTTTAGCTAAGGTTAGTTGGCTGTGTGTGAGTGTGCATGTGTGAGTATCTTCATTGGCTGGTTTGATTTTGCCAGGCTGGAGTAGAAACGTAATTTGGGATGTGATTAATTGAGATTGACCTGGTCAATACACACTGACCTTTTCCACATTAGTAACAGACGTATTTCTTCTCTGTTTTGACCTCTTCAACAACTTTCCGTCCTTAAATACGATCATGAAGTGTCTAATATATTTTGCAAAGACCATTCTGGGTTTTTTTTTCTCTTCTACTTCTTCTGCCCTGAATTTGTCGGAACCTACTGCAGTGTAATGTTTACTTCGGCAAATTTGACGAATGGAAAAGTCAGAAGTATAACTGAGCACTCTGGAACTTAAATGGCAGTGGATCAAAACATTTGTTTAGTTACATCAGTGGTCTAGTGGTGCTGCTAGTTGCTGGTGTCTCTCCAGTTGGCTGGCATCATCTTCACTTGTTCATTGTCTTTGAAAGAACACTTATTTAGCAAAATTATCTCTGTACTGATGTTTGCTTAGAATTGATTGCTGAACTTGTAAAGACAGTGTAAATATCATTAAAACTTCCAGAAGAAACTGGTTTATTACTTGAGTTTTCTAGTTTGTTTCTTACTTTTGGCATATAAACTACCTGTATTGTGGTTGCAAAGTCTGTCTCTCAATTTATTCCTTAAGCAGTAAGTACGTTGAATGCTAGTGACTGTGAATACTGATTTAAATGAGAATTTTCTAAGCGCACAGTTTGAAAGTAGGATTTTTAACAGTGGCCGCGGCACTATAAAATCAATAGTGGTTTAGGTAAGGTTGCCATCAGGATGGTTTAAGAACAATCCACATTTCTTATTTATGTTGGAATTTTGTGGTTTGCGGCCTCTTTATGTTTATAAACGCAGTTGATCCTTATGTGGCTAGAAGAATAAGATGGGATTTTATTGTAGGAAAGTGGTTCTATGTAACCTTGGGCCTCATACAAGCATTACTTCGTTGTTGCTTCATATAATATGTTAATAATATGTTAATTTTACATGTTAGACTTGAGCAAATATTCAGGTATCATTTCAGAGCAGCTGATCACATTTGACAAACTAAGGAACTCGGTTCATTTTCAATTGACAGATGCGCAATTCATTGGTTGTAGAGTGTAGAAATTAGAGTTGCACATGGTTAGTAAATCACTGTGGATTTGGACTGGGAATAATACACTTCGAATTTAAACATTTGCAGTGATTAATTTTATATCCAGTGTATGCCATGCCAACAATGTCCTTGCTTAAGTTTGAAGATTATCTTTTAGTTAATTATTGATGGACTCTCGTATGATTTTTCAACGCTGAAAACGGTGTCCAATTTACAAAACCTGTTGGCTAGGTCTGGTCACTTGGAATAATTAATTACATGAGCAGGAGACCATCCTAATGATTTTGAGGAGAGACAAAAAGAAGAGTTACTGTCATCTTCAAAGTGGTGCGACGAAACTGTTTTTGAGATCATTTGTGTGTAATTACAATGGCACGATGTTAACTTGGAAAGTGATGACTTTATGGCGATTTTAATTTGATAGAAACTGTTGATGTAAAGGAGGATTTTCTCAGGTAGAGCAAATAGAATTTTAGGTAAAGAGCAGTCTGTGTGCAGCTTCATGCTTATGAGGCATAGTGACATATTACCTGGCCATTAATTTCATTTTTGATCCTGCGTCGAGATTTGCAATTGGTGAATCATCTTGGATTGTTTATCAGTTCATTTTTCAAGAATGACTTGTGATTCTGGAGATTCTTTTTCACACTTTTTTCTTAGGACCTTTTGCAAAATTAGTTGGTGTTATAAGCTCATTGTTAATTTAAAGCTTAATTTTGCAAATTTAAAGCAATTAATTATTAGTTGCAAGGTTGTGTGAGTCATTTGTCTTTAAAATTCACAAATAATATAAATTTGATGCTTTGCAAAGAAATTTTTTGAGAACTCTGTTTTAAAGACATGCAAGTTGCAGTTTCGAAATTGGCAATTTTCACAGTTTTATGGTTGCCTGGGCAGGTGGAAACTTCTGGTTGGACATTTCCGTAGTTGTTTTAAAATACCCTTGATTATAGTGCTGTTGAATCAGTTTAGTTATGTTGCAGTTTGTACTCTTTGGTTCTAATTATGCACAGTTTTGATTTGTGACATATAATACATAGTTTGACATATGTGATGGTTGTGTCATCTTGATAAAAAAATTTTTATGCTGCTTCTTGCTGATACGGTATCGTTTAAAACTAAATATTATTATACTATTTTAAAAAAAATTCTGTCAAAAAGTTCAGTAGGCACCATTAGAAATTGTGACAATTCTAGTGGAATAAAAAATACATAGTGGCAGAGTGCACATTTGGAATTGTGATCTGCATTGCCCAAAACAGTTGTGGCGACCACCTTGTTCACACTGATTTACTTCCGGCTGGACTGGTATCCCTTGTCTCCCTCTAGCTTCACAGCGTCTTCCAGTTTCAGTTTAAGAAGTTTGAGGTCCTGCTGGGTCTTGTCCCTCCATTTCTTTAATTCAGATTACAATTGTAATTAGTTATTTGTAATTTTCTGCTCTGCATCACAGTAATTTGTAAATCAATTACATTCAGCAAAAATCAAATCTTTTTTTTCTCGCCTATGAAACTACTAAACTTACTAAAGCATGGCAGGGCGGCGTTTGGGTTTGAAAATAGTGCCTGGACGCTGTCCAAAATCGTCCAGGCACTTTAAGCCTGTAAGTAAGTAAGTATGTATATTCGTTATTTCTTAACCAGCTGCCAAACAGCACTCAGTGAACAAGTATCACATATAAATTTAACATAAGACATAAAAATTATTAAGACTAAAACTGATTAATATGTAAATAACATTCTAGTTATAAATGTCTTCCTCATTTGATTGTCTGCTCTTGCAATGGCAGTACTTGGTCTGGGGCGCAGGTTATAACTTATAACCCATTTGTTTCGCTGGTGGGAGAAACTCGTGGAGGACATGACCTGGTTTTGTCAGAACCACCGAAAACAAACAGTTATCACCATGACTACACAGTTTTCAAATTTGGAATATCACCCGCAAGATAATGCTGACGAATATAAATCCTATTCGGCCCTTTCTTGCTGCCTAGCATACCCCACGGTCCCACAATGCAGTAGCTGCATAAAGCAGACGCAACAGCGTAGTAGCTTGTACCACATCGTGGAGCTTGAGGCCAGCTAGATCATGAGCAGCGAGCACATGGAAGAAACTGCTTGGCCCTAAAACATATCTCATCAATTGTACATGTCAAAACAAAGATCATCAGACAACATCACACCAAGAACCTTTAAGTTTTGAACCCTAGTCAAACCTGGTGTTTCTGTTGGATCGATCCATTCCTCTGCACACCACCACTGTTATTTATACAGTGACACCACCTTGATCTTATGACAATCATTTCATAATGTCTTATTACAGTTTATCTTAAGGTTACAACCGTTACATGTAAGGGCCCCAAAGTGATGTCGAACATGTTGGACATGCCTTAATCCGGCCCTGAGGAAATAAGTAATTTTGATGATTGCAGGAGCGGTATCATTTTAGCTTAAATCAATGGCCGCGTAATAATTCACCGTAATTCGGTTAATTTTTCAGTAGAAACTAATTTACGAATTCTAGCGCAATATAAATATTTTAAATTCTATATTAGGCCTAGCTATATACGATCTTTGGTACGGCAAACTTCCCCAAACGTTTTATTTGCGAACTGAGCACGTTTTTTCTTCCTTGGCGTTTGTATTTTAATAATAGATTATCCGAGAATTTTTAGAAGATGGAGCATGTGCCTACCGTTTCTTCCGAAATTCTCGATTTGGTTAAACAGCATAGATCTTTGAACATCATCAACAACGGCGAAAAGGTACATAACATAATTATTTGGGCGCTATACTAGTACTACTCTAACCTAAATGTATCACTAGTCTGCTAGAAATAGGTTGAACCTTAGAAAAATTCTAACAAGCAAAAATTATATATCGTTAGAACCGGAAGACTATGTAGAATATGACCATGTGAAGGATACAGTAATGTCGCGCATGTACAAAGAGTTATACGGCCAAATGTGAGGGGGGTTCCCGAAATTCTGAACAGTGGCTAATTGTGGCATTTATTATGATTGCAGAGACTCTGATTTATATTAAAATTAGCCCACTTGTTGTGCCATGCAAAACATTCAAAAACCCAAGAAAAAATATTTTTGGGTCAATTAAATTCCGAGATACGGGTCAGCAAATTTCGACCCGACGAGCTTGACCTCATACATTTCTATAAACGCCTGTATCTCAGCTTATATCAGAGCTAGAATGGTGTTCATGGTGTCATAATTCAGCTCTTTTCATGATCTATATGGACAGATTAATGACAACTGTTTAAAAGTCTGACATCAATATTTAACAAGGGAGCACTTCATCCTTGACCTTGACCCTCGTGCAAGTTTCTCGAAATCTGACGGCCATCATATTCATTAATCAACTCAAATAGATTATCAAATGAGCTGAATAATGACACTAAGAACACCTTCATAGTTCTAGGTTCTTGTGTAAGCTGAGAAACAGGGTACAGGCATCCACAGATATGAGGTTGAGCTGGTCGCAACAAAGTTCACAACCCATATATTGGAATGAAACTGACCAAAGACAATCACACATTTGCAGGCATTGGCAGTCTATCTTGCACAGAACTGATGCATATGCATTTCTTTCTAACATTTTACTAGGGCTGCATTTCTTTTATTCATACACAAAGTACATATCATACATATCTGGACATATCTTCTATGATAAAGTGCTTAGCAATGTAGATATAAATACTTCTGTATCCATTGCCAATGCCACTGTCAGTATGTTAGCTTGCCTAATACAATCCAAAGTCACTCACACTATCATAGTACTTGCACCTCCAGATGCTTGATGGGCTGCAATGTCATCTTTTTGCAAATAAAGCATCATTTTTGTAGCCTTGTGTTTATTTTTTTAGTTATTATGAGCACTTATATAGCACCCTGTCAAGTCCATCTACTCAGAAGCACTCCCAACCAACCTTGAGCAGCCAAATAAGACAGCCTTAACGCTAGAGAAGAGCATGGTGGCGCGATCCCTGGGCACTAGGCAAAGTGTCACTGGAAGAACATTCCAGGTGACAGAGTCAGCAACCAAGAAAGCTCGGTGTTGCCTTGTGGAGGTCTACGAGCAATGGACATGAAACCTACAGACATCAACAAAGGGAGTCTTGGCATTGGACATTCAGGGTAGAACAGCAAAGTTTACGCAGGTATGTGGGAGCTCGATGCAACGCCATACCCACACAGAGATCAAGTATGTTATCTGCTGAGGAGGAAAGGGAACCAATGAAGAGCCCCCCACATGTACTCAGAAACATGGCCGAACTTAGGGATGCAGCCAAGGAGATGTGTCACCATGTGCAGAACCTGATCTGGCAGAGCAGACCTTGGATATGCCAAGTGAAGGTGAGTTCTTGGTCCGAGATTACACTCAGGAACTCCAGGGCAAGGGCTTTCATGTCAATTTGGCTAGCTGCTGGCAAGTGTCTGACCGAATAAACTGAGTCTTCGATGGATTGAGCCCCAGTTGGTTGGCTTCCAAGGTCACCATGGTCCAGCATAAGGTTTGTATAATGACATCAAAAAAGGGAGTCTTGGCATTGGACATTCAAGGTAGAACAGCAAAGTTCTGCTCCATTTGGTTTACCATTTGGTTTACCCCAAGGTTCTGTTCTGGGTCCTTTGCTTTACATCATCTATACTGCAGACCTTGGACCTCTCCTAGCAGCTTGTTCTGTCTTGAGTCAATCTTATGCAGACGACCTTCAGGCATATGTTCACTGTCTGGCGTCTGTAGCTAATACAGTGGTTAAATCAATAAACCGGGCCATGCAGACCCTAGAAGCTTGGATGTCTTCCAACCGCTTACGACTAAACCCAAACAAGACATATGGCTCGGCACTCGCCAACAACTTGCAAAACTTAACTTAGAAGCCTTAACTCTTGAGTTTCCTGGGACTACATTTGCTTCCGCTGTTCGGGACCTTAGTTTCACATTGGACGAGAGCTGATGTTCTCGAAACACATACATCTACTTTGTCGTGATTGCTACTACCAACTATGTCAGCTTAGGGTGGTATCTTGATCTACTACTGCTACCCCTACTGCTGCTGCCACTCTTGTCCACGCATTTGTGGTCTCTCGCCTCTTTCTCAGTGGCTGGCCCTAGAACCTGGAATGGGCTCCCTGTTGCACTCCGTCTTGTGCCTAGAGTCCACACCAATATGTTTCTTTCTCACTTGAAACTGCCTTGGACCAGTTGTCGATGCTAAGCAGTGCAGATAAGCCTGTGGATATCAACTGCATAGAACTGGCCCAGGACAACGCCAGCAGAGGATATAAATCTGCAGTATAAATAATAATTACAGAAGAGGCGCTGCAACCGAACCTAAAGTAGGCCAAAAGGAGCTGGAACCCATGGAGACCTAGTTGACACATATCACAGAGAAGGAACAGTAATGCATGAAGGAACCGAAACAACCAAAAAAGTGCCTAAAACACCAACGAGAGAAAGAGATAGCCACCCAAGAAGGATATAGTTAACAGTATCAAAGGCTGCGCTGTCAGCAACATAAAAGATATCTACCAACAATATAAATTAGCAAATAGAGGCAGGTATTCTTCAGTTAAGCCAGGTACCATGATTGTAGTAAAAAGATGCGAAACCGCTACACAAATCTGATACACTGCATCAATACGTTGCAAAATCCAAGTGTCCTTGTACTTCAGTAGCCCACAAACGCACACTTATACCTCTCAACGCTTACACTGCTATCAAATTCAATTCAGATATGGCTTTCCTCATATCCTTACTACCACGACCATGAAAACAAAATGTCAGCATAAACCACCAGTTCTCCTCTTCCTATATAGATGTGTACTGGATGCAACCCTCAGATCTCATAAAAGCACTTTCAAACACCATCATTTCCACCATCTCCACAATCTCTTGGAATTCCACATCTGACTGCTTGCTTATCAGCCATAATAATAACGTTTCGTTGCCAAAGTTATAGAGCAATTATTGTGGCCAACAATTTGACCGATTCAAAAATGAAAGAGCAACAACAGTAAATGGCACTGGCATATCTTGGGTGGTAGTTTCACAGGTTCAATTCCCAGCCCCAAAATAATTACAGTTTAATATCACAAACCCAAAATTAGGAATATATGACCATACTCAATGGAAATACCCCAAAACTAAACCCAACGAAATTATTTCTTGGCTATTCCCATGGGCAAAAATCTGAAAGGATGTCAAAAAGACAATGCCAGAATATTATGTTATCTATATCCACATATGCTTTATAGATTACAGCAAGGCCTTCGATTGCATCGATCACGCTCTGATGTGGAAGACTTTGCGAGAAAATATGGAAGGATAAACATGTGAGCCTGATGACGAAGACAAGAATTGTAAAGGCAATGATATTCCCAGTGGTGCTGTATGGATGCGAAACGTGGACAAAAACAAAGGCCTTAGAAAGGAAAATCGATGCTTGCGAAATGTGGATATGGAGGAAGGTATTAAGAACTTCATGGATTGAAAAGAGAACAAATGAATCCATATTACAAGAGATCGGACAGTCAAGAGGGAATATGTCATTGGGACAGAGAGCGACAAGGCAGAAAATGGCGTTCTTTGGACATGTGATGCGAGCAAACGGATTGGAAAAGGATGATGCTGGCCTTCGGAGAGGGGAAAAGGAGGAGAGGACGCCCAAGAAGAAGGTGGATGGAGGAAATACACGTGAGAACGAAGATGAACTTGGAAGAACTGAGAGACGCGACGGAAGATCGTGATACGTGGAGAAGGTTGATCACAGCGGTCGCTAGGATTCCAAGAATCGACGGCACAAGGTGACAAGGTGATATCCAATATATACATATATATATACATTTCAAAATAATGGGTACAGGTCATTGCCGTCAAGTAATATAAACACAGAGGAAAGACAAAACAGAATATAATATTCGAGTATTGCAAAAACGCATTGTCAAAACGCAATACGTTAGTCCCAAATAACGACCTAAGTGCCTAATTCCACATTCCCAACCATCAGTGAAACCTAAGCCCAAATCTACATAGTTTCCGTCGAAACCATTGCTGCCAAATCCAACAGTATATATAACACGGCAGCCATAGCGGCGCTCCATTACCACGGGAAAACAACAAGGTAACGATCACACGCAAATTGCTCCAAAAACATGGTAAACGGCCGAATTTTTTTGTATCCTTCACGTTTTACAATGTAAATATCTTAATAAACAAATACTGAAAATTATACGCTTGTTAGAATTTTTCGAAGGTACCAATGGAAAAACTTTTAATTCTAGCCGACTATCACCTCGAGTCTTCAACTAATCTCATGTCTGCCATCACAGGCAGCCAACAGACAGTGACAGTTTTGCTGGGGGTGGGGGTGACTGGGGAATATTGTGGGCTGAGGCCTCCTTGTTGGAAAGTTAAACCCCGGCTTTTCTTAGCCCTCCCGTACATATTTTGGCCTATCTTTAACTCTCCTCTTTGTGAAGTAAGTATATGCTGTATAGCCGCGTGCACCCTCGTTTTGGAACTAGGGGCACGATGACAAATTTTTCTTGAGGACAGTACACGCTGCATACCTGCGTATACCCTTGTGTACACTGTACTGTACGGTGGGGCGCGGTGGTCTAGTGGTGGCGTCATTGCCTTGAAGCCGGAAGGTTCGAGGTTCGAATCCACCTCGCCGCGTAAGAACCTTGGGCAAGCTATTCACTCACAATTGCTCAGCGCTTCGGCGTGAAACTCCGGTGCAGTGTCCGCTCTGCATTCGGGAGCGCCTCTGAGTAGAGAGAGCTTGAAGGGGCGCTATAACAAGTGCACATACAAACATACAAACAAAGCCCTGCTGTAAATCAATCCGGACGGTGACGTTTAAGTTTAAACTGTGATGGAATCCTTGGCCGACATGCTCTTAATCCAGGTTAAAAAACACAAAGTGCTGTATTTATTATTTTACTTGCACTGTAGTTATGCTAGCTTAGCAGCTAATTTTATTCCTGGTATGTTTGTGCTTGCAGGTGAAATGTATACGATCTGGCCATGAGATGCCTTGCCAATTCAATTCAATATTGGAGTACATCAATGGAAAAAAGTATAAGAAGGCTGCTGTAGAGCCACAGTTTGACATGGAAAAGTACAAGGAGATTATTTTGCCAAGTAATAAGCCAGGGCATGAGTAGGTCTTCATTTTATTTATTCTAATCATGTTAAGGTATCATTACTGTATAGTGTATACTTCAAAATGAAAAAGCATTCCGTGGGTTTGCCTTGAGCCATGGAGTGATATATGTATATATATATATATATATATATATAATTATATATATATATATGTATATATATAATATATATATATATATTCTAGGAGTAATCCAGTGGCATCACAGCCAATATAATGAAGGTCGCCTTGATTTCCAAAGGGCCCCCAAGCATTTTTAGCTGGAAAAGTTTCATGAACTTTTTCCATAAACTATAGCTTCAGACTGCTGTCTGAACTATAGCCTGCACATGACAGATGCTTCATGATATGCAAGTCCTCAGATGCACGCATGTGTCGTGTCTGTCTAAGACTGTATGGGTCACTGAATGCGTCAGAGCATTGACCCACATTTAGGTCTTGTTTGGTTTGGCAGTGGTCCACACCTTGCTAAGCTTGAAGTACCCCTTCTGTCACAAATTCTCCCCACCTTTACCATGTCCGTGATCTGGGTGTCATGCTAGATAGCAACTTAACATTCTCAGAGCATATTTCAACCCTAATCCATTCCTGCTACAATCATTTGGGGGTGGTTCCCAGCTATCCAATTATAGGTCAGTCTCCATGTCTGTCTTCATGACTATATTGTTCATGCGTTTGTCTGAAGCCACATATTGATTACTACAACTCCTTATATATGCAGGTCTTCCCATAGTTTGTCTTTCAGCCCACCAATCGACGTTGAACTCTCGAGCACAATACAGTATAGCCAAGGATGTTTAAAGTTATATATATGAGTATTGAGCAGGTCCAGGGCTGAAAGTGAGCCAGGTTGGTTTGGGTCTGCGACCCGGTATCGATTTTCCAGACCTGCTGTTGCAGGGTCTCAGCAGGGTCACTAAAATGGTTGCCAGGTGCCAAAATTAGGTACAAATGGTAGGATATTGGATAATTTTGAGCAAATTACTAAAAAGAATGAACGTTGTCAAAAAATTTACGAGTCAATGGCGTGCTCGTCTGCCAAACTGAGAACCGGCAACTTTTCCAAACCACTTTCAGCTCTGAGCAGGTCATACACATTGATTATACAGGTAACATTAATTAGTGAAAAATGCTGAGTTTTAAAATTGTTGCTTGCCTATTCCAGGCTTTTGCACACCGTTGTAGTATTTAATTGGAGTATTATTTGCTTGTAATTGCTTGCCTATCAATGAGATAGGTGAGTTTGCTCTAGAAGATGTCACACAGACTTTTTGGACGTTGTAGACACCAGCTGTTCTGCACGCTGACTTTACGTCACATGAATAACCAGCCGCATCACATTGAACAGCACATAAAGGGACGCAGGTTTCAGCGAGCTTATCAGAGATGTAAGTATTTTGGTCTTATGCTAACTTGGCAAGTCTGTTGGCAATTCCTAATGACTGACTCCAGGAAGGTAGTCTTGTCAAGTTGTCACTGTCTTCATTTTTTGTGCATAAATAAATACCCTCCAGGGTCCTTGTCATCTTTTCTTTACTGAACATTGCAAATATGCAGATCTTCTGTGTCCTAATATTGCCACTGACAATGGAAATATTTTTGATTGTTATGCAGATCTTTGATACTCTGGCTACAAATTTCTTTTAATATTTTAGGGCTACGCTGCTTGGAGACCGGCGAAAAATTCTGTCCATCTGTTGGAAAGAGGAAGAAGAAAGAAAATTCAGCCACAGATGCAGACAATAAAGACAACGATGAGACAACCGAAAATGTTAGAGATGACGACCTAAGTGATCTTTACCCAGGTCTGTTGTTTGCTGTGTATTATCTTGTTGATGACATTCTTTTGATTTGACATTAATTAGGTAGAGCAGTCCATCGTGTGTATTTTATAGAGTTCTTTCTTACAGAGTTCAGGGCTGCTCCTTCTAACTGTAGGCTGCTGTGAGAAGTAGTTCTCAGCATTATTCTGGCTTAAGCCATCTTTCAGTCAAGGCACAAACATGACAGCTCTGCAGTTTAAGTCCACAAAGTTCTATTCCCCAGAGCTTCTTTGAATGTATGGTGAATTACAAATAACACGCCAGGATTGGAAGCGCACTAGGTAATTATCTGTTTAGGAAATCTTCTTTAACTCATCATCTCACTCACCTATCCACTTGCATCAGTTTCATATGCTCACCCATTTGAGTTAACCCTTTAACCACAAGCTGTATTGGTTCCCATACATTTGTGTACACACCCATCATCAAAGGGTTAAGTAGAACTTGATAAAAAAAACACAGAATAGACAAGCATGGTGTCGTTGGATCTTGGACTGCCTAGGGCAGAACACTAAACAATAAGAGTTCTTGATTTTTATTTAATCACTAGCTGAACCCGGCCACGCGTTGCTGTGGCTGAAAAGAGGCTCCCCCTCCCCTTCCCCTTCCCCCTCCCCCTCCCCCCCTCCCCCTCCGTCACGCCGCTTTGGGGAAAGGCCTCCCCTGCCCTTCCTCTCGACCTCCACCTCCCCTCCCCCTCCGCTCCCTCCCCACCGTCTTCGTCCCGCTCCCTTCGCTCTTTTCCGCCGTCACGCCGTCAAGGCCGCTTTGGGGAAGGCCGCGAATCGCTTATGACGTCAGAGGACGCGACATCATTCATGTTCATTCATATTTCGTCTGCTGTGTTTAGAGACAGCGTTTAGCCGTGAGGGACGTGTTCAACTTGCAAATGGCGGACGAACGGATTGCAAAGTTCCCTTTTTGTGGAAAAGAATGCGTTTTTTCGGGAAAAAAGCATAAGTTATCACTGTTCTATCGGAATGGAAGGTGTTGTAAAAGTTTCATAACAATCGGTGTGTCACTTTCGGCGTGATCATGTTCCGAACTATTGGAAAGTTTCATTTTTATTTATATAGATTGTTATTCATTAAGGAAATGGCTTGAATTGAAATTGCTTGCAGATATCTGTAGAAACAGAAATTTACTTGCATGGAAAATATGTTCACCTGTTACTGTTAGAGGCTGTGTCACCCGATGCGCTACCAGCGCGAGGAAGGACTAAGCGCTAAGTGTGTAAGTAAGTGTTTTACTGCATGGTATCTGCATCATGTTGGTTGAAATTCTGTCTTGTTATTATTTTTATAGTGGAGGACTTTGGCGCTCTTGAATTGAGCACAGAAGACGAAGATGACGATGAAACCGTAGCAAGTACATCAGGCCCTAAACGCAAGGTGAATAAACTGCTGCTAGTTAAATTTTTAATTATTAACTTAAAATTTCTTAACTTGTAAGAGAATATTCTAGTAGCTTAAGTTACCTTAGTTGTCTTAATAAAATCTTCCTAAAGTGTATACTTTTGCGGCTAATCTATAACCAGTGACAGTGTGCAGACTATTATAATTATATGCTTTGATCGCCACCCTCCCTTTATTCGCATTTGGAATTTTCCTCCTCAACATCTTAACTTAGACAAGATGTGGATTTGCTGCATCACAATGCGATGGTAAATGAGACAATTTAGATAATTATAACTATGGTACATTTTTTCACTCCCAGCAATTATATAATGTTTGCTGTAGGACTACTCTGAATAAAATTATGAAAATTTAAATAGCATGTAGGGCCTGTAGGCTGCGCCAATAATAACACTGCGGCAGTTCATTGCAGGCTCAACATAAATTATATACCCATAGATTTCTAGATATTAGATAAATGATCTTGCAATATTAACGAACTTTTATGCCAATAAACTGATGATCTTATCAGTTGAATTTCTATTTTTTCAGGCAAAGGATGACATTTCGTATCAGGTGAAACGACGCAGTGATCAAAAGATCACGAAATGTAGCGGGAAGACGAAACAGAAAAGATTGAAGCACTCTGATTAGTCAAACGGTTCTAATGATTACTGAAAGTAAAGTTACAAGTTCTGTGAAATATTCTGCCTGTAGTCATGTGTTTGTTGTCTTCACTAAAAGATCAGTCCACAGTTTGTCTGTCAAACACCTAGCAAAAAGAAACAAGAACCAAAAAACTTTAGGATGGAAGAATTTGGAAGTCCCCATTTAATGCTTATTGATCTGCAGGTTGCCAAAACTCAATGGGAAATCAACTTTTTAAATACTGCTTTTTTCCCTGTGTGCAAAAAAGAAATTAAGGTGAAATTAATGTACAACAGAGTCAAATAAATCAGCACAAACCTAAAAATAAATAAATGTCTGACATCCATGTCACTATGAGCAATCAACACAAACGTAAAACCAATGCCATTAAAATGTTTGGTGTCTGATGACTTCGAGGTCTACTGTAAAAGTAAGAAGTATTCAGATGCAGTCCTTCAGTGCACTAACTGAAAGAGTAAAAATTGAAGCAGCTTTAACAACTAACTAAGAACTGTGGATCGCTGGCAGTCACTATAATGTTCACTGAACTTGTGTCTTTAAGGCGTCCTTTTCAAATATTCGAGTCCTCTGCTGCACTTGCTACATCCTTTTCTTTTTCTTTTGGTTTCTTCTTATCTTTTCGCTTTGCCGTTTGTTGCTCTTTTGCAGCATTCAAGTTTTCTTTGTATTCTTGCATATGTGCCACCTGCAAAAATAAAAAATCATCTTTCACATATATTGACAACCTAGTTTGCATCTTCACAGCAAGTCACTGTACAATTTCTTTTGAATTGTTTGGTATTGCTAATCAGTGATCTGTGCGACTGTTCAAATGTACAAAACCAAAACAAAGAAACAATCAGTTTCATCATAATCACCGTGGTAATGCACGATATTTTTTCTGATGATTCTTCACTGCTTACGATGAAATTTTACTCAGTTTACTTTGTCTCATGAATTCTATTGCCAAAAAACATAACTGTGTTTTCTATGGTTGAGAAATACATTATTCAAATTACTTTGTTTCTACCAACTTATTATTTTTTACTTCTCTATATAAGTGCACAAGAAAATATTTACCAGATTTGGAGTTTTCCTCGCGAGTAGCAGAACATCATCTGAATTCACAGTTGTTCGCTTCCCATGTCTAATCAAATAAACAGAACAAAAGTTTCTTTAAAAATTTGCAGCAATACACTTACAGTCTTACAAGTATGCAAAAGTATCTGCTATCAATTTTAGATGTTTCAGTATTCGACATGTAGTGCAGAGCAATAGTTCTCTGTCTGTCTGTATGTTTGTCTGTATGTGCACTTGTTCTAGCGCCTCTTCAAGCTCTCTCCACTCAGAGGCGCTCCCGAATGCATATTTCGCGGTTCGCTGTTAAACCGCGAAATATCTCGTATCTGGCGGCCAATGTGTTAAGGCCAATCGATTTTGTTGTGTTATTTAAGCGTATTAATATTTATGAAAATACACCTTTTCACGGTAGTTTTACTTACTTACTTTCGCGAAAACATTGGCCTATAGATAGATCGCCGTAGGTCGCGGAAACATTGGGCTATCGATCGCCTTATGTCGGGCCGCTCTATTCTGCACCTATCTGCGGCGACAATCAGGGCCGGATTTAGGCATGTTCAACATGTTCGGCCGAACAGGGGCCCCACACTTTCCACACTTTAGGGGGGGCCACCACAAAATGCGTAAAAAAATTTTTGAGGGAAATTTCGACGAAATGACTATTTTCCGCGAAATTTCGCCAGATGACTAAAAAGGTCATCAACTTTGTTGGCGGATGAAATGGTATGATTTTCCCAAAAATTTTGGTAAGATGACTAAAAAAAAAAAAGGTCATGAACTTTTTTTGGCGGATGAAATGGTATGATTTTCCCGAAAAAATTTTTCCCCCGACTAAAAAAAAAGAATATCCGCAGAAATAAATTTCCCGGACAGGGCCCCCACAAAAATTTTCCGAACAGGGCCCCCACATTGCTTAATCCGGCCCTGGCGACAATAATGTTTACTTGCTATCGAGCCGTCATTTACCTCTACCCCATTTTCTTACTTATTTCAGGCCGTGGATATATCAAACTTGATATAATGAAGTTTTGTTGTGCTTAACTCTGGCAATACAGTACACATGAATGTTATTCAGTTTAGCACACTCCAACAGTTTCGATACAAACATACATGCATTTTAAAAGTAATCCTATTTCAGTAGATTCGAGTCAACTCACTTGGCGAATGCTTCTAAGTCCCGAGCCATTGTCTGCGTGCATCGAAAGGCAGCCTCTGAGAGTGATGCAATAAACTGAGGTGTATACTTAACTTCTGCCTCTGCTTCACTTTCTTCGCATATCTTTCCCACAGTATAGTGTACAGCTGCCTTTAATCTCTACAATTAAGTGTATGCACCAATTCGATTAACATAGAATGGTAGCAATCAGTCACATACTTTAATTGGTGAAAAAATTAATGGCAGTCCATTCTGGACATTGCATTAAAACATAGCATGCATATAAAAGGAAATATAGTTACAGTGTAATTGCCATGAACAGAGTGATGCAGAGGATTCAAGATCAGGGTATCAAGGCAGTCGAAAGACTACGAGGGTGTGATTCGCAACCCGAATCCCCCAAACCCGAAAATACTGAAAATACACCAACACCCAATTTTCCCGAAAACAGTTTTTTAAAGCAAATCAAGCAAGTTGTTTTCCCTTTCCTGTGACAGGTCAGGGTAAACAGGTCAGAATCTGGATTCAGCTTAAGTCCACGGGTTGTTCTACAAGCAAGATGAAATGTCGGATACTGATCACTCTAGTATAATTATTATAAGGTTGATAACATTTATATAACGACGCCGTCATTTTGACGATGATTGGCGTATAATTGTCATATATGTACCTTTATTTTTATAACATTGTCGTAATCCTCATTCAATTCACGCTCGATTACCGCCATATTTACAGCCAAAGACAATAATACCGAGGACTATAAACTCTTTAATAAATCAAATTGTGACTAGTTTTGGGGCGATACTTGCGAGTCCGATAATAGATGTTAGTTCTTGGGTTTTAACATGACAATACGCGACAGTTTATTATATTTAAGTACACAAATAATTATGCTTGTGCAAAAAAATTTATATGGAGAGTTGTTATAAACTTATTTAATTATTTGATATTAACTGAACATCAAAAATAAAACAAAGTGAGGCGACATCTGTGGATGGGTATAAAATAAATATGAGTAAGTAAGTAAGTAAGAGTATTCTTTATTAATACCAGCAAACTGTCAGTAGTTTACAGATTCTATTTTTTAAATAGAATAGAACCATTTATGCAAAATCAAACCTAGGACTAATATTGAAACAACCTTTCAGCCAATCAGAGATCTATTTTCAATGGATCCGTAGCTCAGTTGAGAGAGTGCTGGTCGTTAAACTGAGAGTCATCTACGCGACTAGCCTCACACGGGGCATTAATTTATTTAAAAGTTTCTGTTAGCTGCCATTGGCGCTTTGCTGTTGTGTTGCTTGACTCGGGTTCTGCTGAAAATAAGATAGCCTCTCCTACTTCTGGTTTGGCCGAACCAGAAGTGATCCAGCACTTAGGCCAATAGTGTTAAGCTACCGAACCCACTGCTGTAAAGCCGACCTGCGTGTCGTGCTATAGTGGGCCGTATTTCGTATAACCTGTAGGCCTACCTGTAATCATTCTGCGGTTTGTCAGATTGAGTCATTAAAGAAGATATTATTATTATTTCTGATAGGAATATATATTCGTTTTATTGAGATTCTCGCTGACACACCGCAGCCATTTACAAATTTAAAATGATATACGGGTGATGTATGCTACAGTACTCTATCCGGGTAAACAGCATGGTAATTGTGAATTGGGACGCATCGTCTGACTGTTTTTGAGTCCCAGGTTGACGTCAACATAATTTTTTGCATATTTCACCTCTAAGCATGATATCACTATGACATTTGATGTCGTTTAACAAGGTCTTCATAAGATCCATCCAGCCATCCGAAAATTGCCTTATATATAAATATGTTAGGCTATTATCTAGAGTTCTAGAATATAGATCGTTCAACTCGATTTCTAAAACTTGTCACGATAGGCACAGAGTTTATTCTGTGCTATATTATTATGTACCTAAAAAATTCAGTGCGACGGGCGCAAAAACCGGAAATGAATGTACTATCTCTTCACTCTTGATCTTTTTGCTATTATATGGATTTTATTCTATTATGTATGTTATACTATTGCATAGTATAACTGCTGTTAAAAAATCATCGTAGCAATCGTACTTTTATGATAAAATATGTGGATATAGATTTAAATTATTACCCTGGCAAGTACTAGCAGGAAAAGTACTTATCCTACAGTAACTGCTGCGACTTTGTCTCCGCTGTTTCCGCCTTGTATTGGTGGTCGTTGCTTGACTTGTTTGAAGGCAGCTGTGGTGTTGAATGGTGATTTGAAGTGTGTATAGTTTACTCAGACGCACGACTTACTAAAAGAAATGGATTCAGATGACTACGCAGACATTCCAGGTATGTCATTTTTGCAATTTATGTAAAGTTAAGGGACGTACAAATGGCAGAAACAACGAGGTACGGAAATAAATATTATATTATCGCTCGCTGCATAATAAATCTGGTAAACATGTATTTTAGCGTAATTAATTATTTTAACGTTTTTAACGACACAAAAAGCGCCGTAAATTATTCCTAATGACTTGCAAAGGTCTAACTCATCTAACAGCACACTTAAAATTTCGTAAGAATACGAATATTCACAGAAAATACGTTTTAAAAATGTCGCATTTCCCATGCGAAATCGACGTTCGAATCGCCATTGAACCACAACATCTAACCGGAAGTTGGGGTACGCGCCAAACCATCGACGTATATGCGACTATAAATAACGTGTACGTAGGCCTACGTCAAGACTTCGGTCCTAAGTTAAAAATGAGAAATGGAAGCTGGATGAAGGTATTTGTAGATGGGAAAAAGAAGCCGGATTGATGGGAAAAAACGCTTAAGGAATCGAAGCTGGATGAGGGTATTTCTATATCTGAAAGAGAAGCTGGGTTGACGAAAATAACGGGCAGAAATAGAAGCTGGGGTAATAAAAATAATCAAGCTGAAATTGGAGCTGGATTGATAAAAAATAGTTATTATTGCAACAGAAGTTGGATTCATAAAACAACTGAAGCAATTTATTGAAAAAGGTGGACTTTTACTTACTTATTTATTACGGTAATTTTTGCTTGCCGCGCGCCACTTCCGGAAAGGGTTGCAATTGAACAACAACTTGGATCGGCGGTTTGTTACGACAAAAATATTAAAAATTTTCGGTGGAAATCCTTCTTTTTAAGATATTCGAAGTATAATAATACATCACTTTGGCAATAGCACGTTGACAGAAATATTTTAAGACGCTTTTTGTGCCATTATAAGCGTGAAAATAATTAATTACGCTAAAATACATGTTTACCATAAATCTATTAATACAGCCGGAAATTTGGAAAGTAGGTTTAAAATTGTATGATAATAATTTGGAAATACTGAAAAGTAATTAAAAAGCTTTGTGGTGACTTTAATCTGAGCTTCAGATGATGTATGGACTGAACCAACAACCGCACTTCGGTTTTCCCAGACTATCGCCTGCTGACTTTTTAACATATCATGTAATTTGACTATAATATCAAGTACTTGATTTGATTTGGCCTAGCCCTAGATGATTGGAGCTGTGATTGTAATTTTAATGGATTTGACACTATATCAGGAAAGAAACACAAAGGTATATATCCAACATATTGGATATATCTGATATGTTGTTGACATTATTACCAAGAGTTGGTGAAAATTATGTGTGCACTGTGCCTGTCTATTCTTCGAGTAGCTGCATACACATTGTATGCGTTCTTCAGGTATCATAGTTTCAAATTCAATTTGGCACCTTGGGTGAGGGAGTTTGCTGCTGTTATGCTTTACGACCAATTGCTAAGCACTTTCATGCATCCCCTCAAACCCCTCTTGTCCCTAGTAAACGGATGCATTATGTAGCACTATGTTAAAATTGTGTCTAATTGTAGCGACACCTGGTGGTGGAGAGACGCCACTTCATGATGAAGAAGGCGAAGAATACAATCCTGAGGTTCAGCTGGATAATAACGATGGTGACGAATACAACCCTGAGTTGCCGATTGATGATGAAGGAGGCGAGGAGTATAATCCTGAAGTCATTAGAGACATTGAGGTAAGATTGTAACACAGCTTTATGTAACTACTACCTGCTGCATGTGCTACATGTAATTGTAAGATATCACTGAGGATTGTTTGAATCTGACTGACTTTGGTTGACTGACATATTGAGTGCTTGTTTAGATATAAGATGTTATGACATTGTATGTGCACAAGTTTGTTATAGCGTCCCTTCAAGCTCTCTACTCAGAGGCGCAAGCCGACTACAGCGCAGACACTGCATCGGAGTTTCACGCCGAAGCGCTGAGCAATTGCGAGTGTAGGACTTGCCCAAGGTCCCTACGCGGCGACTTGAGGTGGTTTCAAACCTGCAACTCCCCCTTCTTTTGCAAGGCAACGAACATACTCACTATACCACCGTGCCCCATATTGTGTTTTTCCTGCTGACTTTTATTCTCAACTGATTTTTTCCTAATTAGCTCTGAAGCTGTCTGATACTGAGTTTTATTTGAACTTGTAGATGTCTGATGGTGAACTGAATGGACATGCAGATGATGTTGATACGGACCCCCAGTATAATGCAGAAGTTGAGCAATCTGGGGATGCTGAAAACGAAGGATTGTCATCTCCAATGAGTCACAACTCTAACAAGTCCAGTCCTGCGTATAGTCTAAAATCACCAAAGAGTCCACCAGGAAGCCCAGTTGGAAGCGGTGGACCAGGCAGCCCGCTGGAAAGTGATGGTCCAAGAAGCCCAGCTTTAAGTGGTGAGCCAGGAAGCCCAGTTCTAAGTGATGGTCCAAGAAGCCCAGTTGGAAGCGACGGTCCTAGAAGCCCAACTGGAAGTGATGGCCCAAGAAGCCCAGTTCTAAGTGATGGTCCTAGAAGCCCAGTTGGAAGTGATGGTCCAAGAAGCCCAGTTCTAAGTGACAGTCCAAGAAGCCCCGTTGGAAGTGATGGTCCAAGAAGCCCAACTGGAAGTGATGGTCCTAGAAGCCCAGCTCTAAGTGGTGGACCAGGAAGCCCAGTTGGAAGCGACGGTCCTAGAAGCCCAACTGGAAGTGACGGTCCAAGAAGCCCTGTTGGAAGTGATGGTCCAAGAAGCCCAGTTCTAAGTGACGGTCCAAGAAGCCCTGTTGGAAGTGATGGCCCAAGAAGCCCTGTTGGAAGTGATGGCCCAAGAAGCCCTGTTGGAAGTGACGGTCCAAGAAGCCCAACTGGAAGTGACGGTCCAAGAAGCCCTGTTGGAAGTGATGGCCCAAGAAGCCCTGTTGGAAGTGACGGTCCAAGAAGCCCAACTGGAAGTGACGGTCCAAGAAGCCCAACTGGAAGTGACGGTCCAAGAAGCCCTGTTGGAAGTGATGGCCCAAGAAGCCCTGTTGGAAGTGATGGCCCAAGAAGCCCTGTTGGAAGTGATGGCCCAAGAAGCCCAGCTGGAAGTGATGGTCCCAGAAGCCCAACTGGAAGTGATGGTCCAAGAAGCCCAGTTGGAAGTGGACCAGCCAGTCCTGCACGAAGTTTTGGCTCTCGCAGTCGTAGCAGGTCTCCTCAAATTGGTCCCGGCAGTCCGCTGGAAGGAGAAAGAGCGCCAAGAAGTCGATCGAGTTCTCGTGGCGGAAGTCCAGTTCGTAGCGCGGCATCGAGTCCAAGAAGTAGCAACGCAGGCAGTCGACGCTCAAGTCCAATATCCCGCAGGTAACAATAGAGGCTGGTTTCTGACTATATAATTTGAAGACAATTTACTGATATTCAATCTAATTGTGTCAGAAATTTCTGTATATGAGGTTTGGAATTTATGGTGTTCTTGTATTTAGAGTGCTGTCGTATTTTGCAACATTTTTGCACGGTGCTGCTTTACATTATTTGAAAGTTTATTTTCAAGAGTGCAAATTGGTAAAAGTCAGTCTGTCGAGCAATCAATATTAGGATTGTTGCATCTTTAATTGAGTTTTGTCAGGATTATTGCATGGAATTGCAGTTTATTAAATTGATCCTTACTTTTCATCTTTAGTATCCATGATGCACTGTATCAGTCCAACGTTTGATAATGTTTATGTCACATTTGTTATTTGTTTAGGAAGAGGAAAGCAATTGAATCTGACTCAGAAGAAGAGTCAGTAAGAAAACCAAAGCCAGGGCGTAAGCGTAGAAGTAAGTGAAATGTTCATTTCATGTTTTCTTTGCAAAATAATGTCAGCAGGGCATGCTTTTCGTGTTTTGCCGTGGTTGTCTGCTAGGAACATTGCCAAAGAATTTGATTAATTAAATTCATTAATTTGATACTTGCCTCACTGTCAATGAGTGCAGTTATGAACCACATTGTCATTGTTTGATGATGTGGATTGTAGGTTCAAATGGTGAAGTTAAGCAGGCCGTTAAGTACATGCTTAAGTGACATCTATTGAATGTCTGGGTAAACTTGTTACTCCATCCTTTTTTGGGGCTCAGTGTTCCAACGACAGTTCAAGTTTTTTGCAAGCTAAGAAATTGGTGTTGAACTGCTGTCTTCCTATTTTTAATCACGTAAAGAGCAGACTGTTGAAGAGTTCCTGTAGCTGCATGTGTGTTCATTTTATATGCCATATGTATGATGCATATTGTTCATACAATTATACATCATTCTTGTGGAGAATTTATATGGCACCTCTTCAGAAAGTTTATTCAGAGGTGCTCCCATCCCAGCCACATGCTGAAACATGCATCATATATAGGCAAGTATAAACCTTAAAAAATGCATCCATTTCAATGTGTGCATGCGTCTGGACATTTCTGTAATGTCTTTAAAAATCACCCAGAGGCAAGGTGTTTATACATATTTGAATATGATTATGTGTATGTGAATTTTATTTAAGCATGAGAAGAAGGGATTGTTGTGCGTGATGCTTTGTAGAAATGTCTTTTGTCTTTTCAATGCATGTTGTTTATAAATCCCAAAATAGTATAGTTTAATTTGTGTCTTGTTTCAGTTAAGGCAAGCGACGACGAAGAAGACAAAGACACAAAGTACGTGTTCCAAACCGAATCTTAAGTTTGAATTCTTCACTAAATAGAATTAATGAAACTATGTTAATTATATTGTTCAATGCAGTCATTCCAACAGCAACCAGTATGACAATATGCCTTTTATCATAATTATGTATGTTCTTTTAACGATTAATTTGGTAAACATTTAGTTTTTATTTTAGTTAACTGAAACCGTAATTAAGTTTTTATTGATGAATGTTTTCGTTCTTTGATGTAAACGAAAACAGCGCTACTTGCAAAATGTCCTTATTAGCTTAACAGACAGTATACAAAAGTTGTGATATTTTAATAGGAGTTTTCCTTGATTATGGTTCTTGATTGTTATTCTAAAATAGAGCTGTAAATAAAGTCATTCACTCCGATTCTGAAGGAGAGGAACGTGTTGTGAAGAAAAGAAAGAGAGTAAGGAGTGAGTATCATTGCTGAGTTTGTCTAAATTATTTTTGTTTTATGAACATTTTTACTGCAGTGACTTTGGCTGGTCCGATTAATTATCCAGAATGCAGATAAAAATTGTGCAATCGTAAATGGTTTCTGAAGTCTCATTCTTATTATCATTGATTTTGGAATAAGTCAAAAGTTTCATGTTAAAAATGCAGAATGATATAAAATCTCAGTTAATTTGCCGTCTGCGGATGACTTGTTACTTAAATAATAAGTTTGTTTATTTGCATGTCTATTGGATTATATGTTACAATTGTATGTTGAAAATTTCTTGTTTAAATCCAGGCAAAGCCAGTGATGAAGAAGACAGTGGAAAAGAGTAAGTGCAGTATTTACACCATAGTGTTAAATGATCACTTTATTTATGAACGTGGTGTCACAGAGTTGACAGTTTTAGACAAGTAGTTTGCTCTTGAATGTGAAGCTGCTGGTTTCATTGCATTAAACTGAAGTTTCCATTGCGAGTCATTCCATGTGAAATCAGCAAAAATCCAGAAATATCCCATCCCCATCATCTCAGGACTTGAAGATATTTTTTTCAGTTTGTAAACCAACATGTGGAAGGATATCATGCAAATATGTTAATGTTGCATGGTGTTAAATATATGACCAGTTTTGTGCTGCTGCTTCTGTCACTGTTAGAGTAAATGAAACAGTTGAAACATTCATCCTGGAAAAACCACGCAATGTACAATACTTCATAGTCGCATACTGGTTCTTAGGTTATGCAATGTAGATGGTACTGGGATTCCAGTTAATCATATTAAAGTTTGTACCAGTGAGGCTTTGCTCTCCTGTACCTAGTATCAGTCTGAACTTGTGAGAAAGGCCACAGGTGGATCATGGCCAACTGGAAACTTTTCACCAAGAAACATTACCAGCATAACAGAATCCTCTTTTATCTGGCGGAAAATTTCCTAGTTGCATCTAGCATTTTTTAAATTTGTTGTCGGTCACAAATGCCCCAGAATGAATCATTCCCGAGGTGTTGTTATTTTGCCCGTGTACAACTGGACTTATCTTGCAACTTTAAGAGCTGCTGTTTTGTATGGCAACTTCAGTTTACAAACTGTTCTGGGATGGTATTGTATGAAAACTCAAGTTGATTTGATGTGGAGTGATCCCTAGCTGAATGGTATTGGTGTTCAGACATGTATGGCAGAGAGGATGGAGAATAGTGATACAGTAATTGTAAGTTCTCATAGTAAATTTCGACCTCAAGACCAACAAAGATGGCCACTAATTTTATACATGTTTATTGAATTCTTGACTGACTTTCTGACAGTCAACATATTGACTTGAGATTTCTTTGAATGCTTTACCTGAAAATGGCAGTTTACTGTTAAGTCATGGAGCACAAGAAAAGGCCTGCCATGATTTTGAACATTGTTGTGAATCATTGATGCTAGGGAGGCTGGAAAGCTACTTCCCTCTGACTCAGAAGATGAAGAAGGCGGCGGTGGTGGTACTCCCAGAAGTGGAAAACGTAAATGTAAGATTATCTTGCTGATTTGGTTAAACTTTAATTTTTTCCCAGTTTTTGCATTAAGGAATTCCTTCAATTTGATATTTTATTTTCAGTTATATTTTACTATTCCTTATTCAACAAATATTTAGTTGTTGATAATTTTTCAATATACAGCAAATATGATAAGCATATATGTATTTGACTAGCTTCAACTGCACTAATTGTATGTGTTTGTGATTTATAGCCAGAGCAAGTGATGATGAAGAAAGTGAAAAAGGGTATGTGGTCTTTCAACTTCGTTTGAATGCAAAACTGACTTTTAGCAGCAAATTTTGTAATCTGCATGTTGTTTAATCATTTTTTTCAAGTCATGATTTTATATCCTTTAAAGTTAATATGGTAGTTGATATTTTTAATGATTCAGTCATTAAAATAATTTATGTGGTCATTCTGACTTTGGCTTTAATTTTTTGCTTGCTAAGGTGGTGCTGAGTCATACATTTGAGACTGTCACCAGTTGTTAATATTAATAATAATAATGATTTAAATATTTATAATAATAATAATTTTTAAGTTTATTATTTCTGCTTTGATTTAAAGAGAACAGACATAATAGAGCACAAACGTGTTATGAACTCTCTAAATCGCATTGGACATATCACGTTTGTCCTCTATACAGTCGATATAGTTGAACTGAATAGAGTTCTAAACTGGGATTCCATTATTTTATCATGGTAGCAAACTAGCAATTACCTGCACCATAATTTCTATCCTTGGTTTACAATGAACATGCTTGTTATGAACTGATCTTCTGAGTAGTGACATGATTGCGGCTTGGTTTTGCATACATTGCCTTCTGCTAATGTCTTGTGCATTAGACACTGGCGTTATAAGAGAAATTGTTTATTATGATTCTGATAGAATAATGTTCTTTGTGCACATGAAGTGTTCGTGGTGCAGAGAAGATCTATTCTAAGTATAGAATGGAGTTGAAGATAATGTGGCAATGCGTGCGCTAGTTGTTTTTTTTTAGCTGTGTATAAATTTGTAAGATGTTAAATGCTTTTGTCTTACTATTATTTAGTGTGGATTTCTGTTTAACAGGTCAAATGAACTTATTGATGATATCTTTGGCAAAAGTGATGAAGAAGAAGAGTTTGAGGTTAATTAGATTTAATATTGAATTATTTTACAATCATTTTGTCTTTCATGCATTTTAGTACCAGATCGTCGTTAAATTGTTGAGTTTTTTTATTTTGTAATAATTAATTGAGCCAGTGTCTTGAAGAGGCAGTAGATGAACTTACCAGTTGATATGCAGTTATAAGTACATGTGTACTCTGGTTGCTACTTACATGTAATTTAGTCAGTGCCCAAATCAAAGTATTTTAAAATCTGTGTCTCATTTAGATCTTTAGTATATTTGTAAATCATTGCTATATTATCCTCAATTTTTAGAATATCTTTGGTCATTTGTTTGATGCAGTTGTTTCACGCACAAAGCCAGCGACTCCAAAGTCACATTTCCTCAGTTTTATTGGAAATTCTTTATCTTTATTATGAGCATTTTGAGCTGGATGCATGTGACTGATTTGTTTTGTTTTGTTGAATGTAGGGATTCGGAGAGGCTGATGTGGCGTCATCTTCAAAAAAAGACAAGAAGCAATCTGGTTAGTTGTCAATTATAAATGTAGTCATTCATTGTGCACAAATGAAGATTGATTTGGTATTTGCCGAGTATTTTTACAGTCTCAGGAACAGATTTAATTCGTGAACGTATTCTGTCATTATATTATGCTGTAGGTTTAGAGTTAATAGCTTTCAGGATCTGTTGACAAATAAAGAAGCAGCTAGCAGATCTGTTGATTTATGTTTAGAAGTTAAAAACTAAACTGATGACTTAATGATGTTTGAAATGTCTAAATGAGATCGTTGATTAATTTTGATGTACTGGTGGTATTTTAGGTTTTGCGTCTGATGATGATAACGATGATGATGACGATGATAGATCTTCAAAAGGAAAACCAGAAGGTGTTCTTCCAGAATTATCATCAGATGAAGACGGTGATGGAAAGAGGCACAGAGCAGCGTAAGTATTTGATTGTAGACCTTTTGTGATTTTACATCGGTGACATGGTTCTTGTTGTAAGAACATGTCTCGTAAGGCTGTCACCCGTGCACAATATCTATGCTAATGAAGCTGGGGTTTCATCATCTAAATGTCTGCACACGTCTCACAAAATTTCAAAATTTACAACAATCATTGCCATAATATACAGTAAAAGTATTTTCTTCAATTGTTTGACTTTTTTGGGCAATTGTTTGTGAATTTTTGTATGCAAGTGTCAAACTTATTCTGGTGTTCTAAAACTGATTTGATAAGGTCCATGGTACAGATGTTCTGTTCCACATGATGAGATTCTGTTGCACAGATTTAGTTCTGTCAGCACAATGTAGTTCCTTGGTTTTTTTTGCTTTGAACTACTATTTTTTTTATCTGGAACTACTTGATGCAATGGAACTTTTCTTAGTTAATTATTAAGACAAATCGCAACTCAATTGATTTTTGAAAGTTCTACAGTATTTGTTTCTTGTTGTTAAACTTCACATTCATGACACAAAACAGAGATTCTTCTGCATTTTTTAGCTGGAATTTGAAGTTGGTGCATTTTTCTTTGCTGATAGTTAACCGAGTTTTGAAGGTGAATGAAATGTTGCTTTGAAATTTTTGCTACAGTGATTTGAACCTGATGGAAATGTTTCTTTGTTGCAGTGATTTTGTCTCTGACTTTGATCTGATGTTGGAACGGAAGAAAGCGGAAGCGCAGGGAAGAAGGAGGAAGCGAAAGGACGTCGAGATTCTGAACGACAGCGATGACTTCATTGCAGAAATGATGAAGAAGATGAAGGAAGCACTAGAGGTCAGTACCTGTGGTCATGGCTCTAGCGCTAGTAAGACCAACGTTGTCATCTAGTTACACCGCTTAACACGTTGACCACCAGGTATTAGTTAACTCTTAGTACAACCAGTCATTAACATGGCGTGTAGGCAGTCAATGGGTTAACTATCATTCACTGTGATATCATTTCCCTGCTGATGATGCTCAAATGCTGCTCAACATTTCATTGGGTGCTGTGGGTCAGTTTTCTCTTACGGAATGTAAATGACACTTTTAAGTCATTTTTGTGCTGTTGTAGTTATATATATATATATAAAAATTGTGAGTAATTTTCTGTTAATTTTTTTATTAGGCCGACAGAGAATTAAATAAACAGCGAAGACCTGCTATCAAGGTGCTTTGCATGCTGCCATACGTGAGGAGAAACTTGCTGAAGTACGTTTCTACTCCACTCTTCGTTTCTTTCAGGAAACAATTCTCAAGATTTTATAGAAATTTTTGCTGAAGAATTGCTATACTTTCTGTTACTTTTTAGATTTGAGGATTCTTATCCGCTCACTGATTACTGAAAGTGTTGAGGACTGATTAATAGCTCACAATTTACTCTCATTAATTAGCGGCTTGGCAGTTCCTTAACCTGACTTTGCATCCTTTCGGATGTGTGTCTCTCTGGCAGCCGGACTCGGATCTCCGCTGGTCATTTCTGGACAACCCCCATTGACATGAGGCAGCACTCTTGAATAAGCCAGTGCCCTTCACTTCGCTTTCGAGTAGTGCTTTAGAGATTTGAGTTAACAATTACAAACATATAAGTACTTTTTAAATATTTTGATTGATTGAGCCAGTGTTCTTTTTATGTGCAGTTACATTTTACAAATTTGACATGTATACAGGTTGTTGCTGAGATCTATTACAAGTTACGTTACAATTATGGTTAACATCAATATGTTGTTTGTTTTAGAGTTGATCTTCATACGGCGATGATTGATGGAGGAATATTATCAGCCATCACTGTAAGTTCAAAATAATGTCCGTCTGCTTTTCGTGAATAAATTATCAAAGAGCGTTTTTGAAAGAGTTCATGAGATTTCTTTCATTTCGTACCTATGTGGAAGTTTCTGTAGTGATGACCTGAAACTGCTTGTTTACATCATCGCTGTTGTTGTAATTGACCACATTTAGTTGCAATAAACTACTCGTGTATAAATTAACTATAACAGCAACTTGTTGACGTGAGTTCATTGGGTGGGGTATGGCATGTATGCCTTTTGACTTGACATGTGAGCCAGGCTATGCATAAAATTGGATGATGCTAATTACTCTTGTATTGCACGTTATCCAATACAGCATGGTAAGTTAGCCAATTTGTATGGCCTGACACCACTTTATGTAAAGCAGAATGAAACATAAGCCAGGAAAACATAGACAAAGTCCATAATGTATACTTGTACTTCTATAGATCATAAAAATCTTTAATCCAGAGATTTGTCATATGTTTTACTAAAGTGATGTTTTTCTAAATCTTTTGTAGGAATGGTTAGCTCCACTGCCTGACAAAAGTCTGCCACATATTGAAGTACGAGAAGCGCTGCTAAAGCAACTGCTTGAGGTAAGAACTTTTTGTGTCTAGTTAATCGACATAATTATATTGGGTAGACACAGAATAAGTCATTCAAACTGAAACCTGGCCTGTTGACGTCACAGTGTTTAAATCAACATGACATCAATGGACACAGCAAGTCGTATATGACATCAACATCAATGGCAGCTCCTAAGCTCTCTCTGTTCAGTATGAATGTCACACAACGCTCATTAACATAATTAATTCATTCAAGAGTTATGTTAATGAGCATTACGTGATGTCATGTTGGGCAAGTGCATGCTTCATTTTGCAGTACAATTTCAGCTGGCGTATGCTGTGTTCACCCAATAGACGTCGATGGTCTAGATACGTTTATGAGGCACGCAAAGCGCCCTGTAATCAAATGTCGTAATACATGCATGCATATGAAGTGGAATATCTGTGCACATCTTCTCCTGCTTCCGGAAAAGTCTCTTGCCATGTTCCTAGTGTTGATTCAAATATTATCTGAATTGTTAGTATCAGTAGGATATTATTTCCTTATTTATCAGTTTTAATTTTAACTTCGATCTTATCCCAATCTATATTTTGGAGATAAAAGAAGTGAAATGGCATAGTAGGTACTTTTGCAGGACGTAGGTTCTTTGCAGGACACGGTCCTGTCACTATTTTCCTTTTCAAGGAATGATTCTATGTTGCATAAGTAGTTTGATAGTTGCTCAATTTATGAAGCAATTATTTTCCCCAGTTTTGTTGCTATTTTGCTAAATTTATGTTAAATGTTTCTGGATAGAAACTGAATTTACTGGCTATCTTGAGTTTGCCTGAACAATGTAACTGATAATTAATTATTCTTTCGTGTTCTGATTCAGTTTTCACAGATCAGCACAGAAGGCTTGAGGTTGAGTGGCCTTGGAAAGGCTGTCATGTACTTGTTGAAACATCCCAGGGAAACAAGGGCTAATAAAGAAATCGCTAACAAACTAATCAGTAAGTGACATTTGTTTGCTACAGGAATAGTTAAAAAAAATTATATGCCAGAAGCTTAGGAATATATCATGTTAAGTTCAGTAATGAAATATTGTATTACTCCTTTGCCAACATAAACAGCGTTGTTGCTGCAGTTGTGCTTTTTCATGTCATTTACCCTGTGCAATTGCACAGTTATGTGATGCATTTCACTCTCTAAATAAAAGTGCCTTTTCTGTGGTGGGCCCAGTTGTCTGGAATGGGCTCCCCAGAAGCTATACCTGCTTCCTGAAGCTCTTACTGAAGCATTTTTTAAATTAAACTCAAAACTGTTCTTTTTGCTGTACTAGAGTCGAGAGTGCTTCTGAGTGTTTCCTTGAAGAAGTGTTATATAAATTCTGCAATGAATGAATGAATGTACCTATGGTCCTTTGTGTTTTCAGACGAATGGGCAAGGCCGATCTTTTCACAGCAGACAGATTATAAAAGTCTTTCAAGGGAAGAGCGAGAACAGCGTGACTACGAACAGCTGCCTAAGAAACGAAGAATTAGGTTGGTCTAAGTTGAAAACCTTGAAATGATCTCGTTATTTCTTAAGAAATTTTGCTTGCAAAGTCTTTACATATATTTGATTGGATCTGAAATAAATTTGATTGGATCTGAAAGGATTACTTAATATCTTCAAGAAAGACACCCAGACACAATGCATGAATTAAAATATGAGCGAGGAAGGAAGGGGTGATAAGCTATATATGAAATGATTTTTGAAAGGCCACAGAACAGACGTGGTTTATTTGATTGATTATTCAGATGATTGCTGTCATCTTGTTTTGTGGTTGCAATAAAGTGAATTGAATTGAAATTGTATTGTGCACCAAAGGATAACACATTAAAGTTCAAAGTGACATTAAAGTGTGCACTATAATGGATGCAATCACAGCTCTGTTCTGTATGTCAAAAATATGTTATATGTATGTTAAAATAAAGTGATTAAGCTTTATTTGTAGCATGGAGGGGGGTGCTACGCCTCACCGCGACATAGGAAAAGCCATGGCTGGTGACGAAAAGTAAGTGCTGTTTTAATTGAATTTTACAAATTATGAGCTAACTGATCTGCATCTGTATGCTAGCTGAGCAAATAACCCATAGCAAAGAGAAACTTTCTGAAGCTCTTGTTTTCCATCTCTCTCCTGTCTCCCTTCCACTTGGGTTTGTGTGTGTCAACCACTGACAGACATAAAGGACTATATCTGCTCTGAATGTTAAGTATAAGGATTGGGTGCTGTGTCCACAGACAAACACAAATTTGTTATGAATAGATCAATAGAAAGCTTGTTCCTCAAGATTTCCAATTATGTCTGTGTTACTTGCGTAGCAGGCGATACGTGCTCATTCATAGTTATAATTTTAGTGAATGTTGATGAAAAATGTCGCTTCTTTTACTAAAATGGTGACATTTTTGACATTTGAAAATGAACTTTTTTTTTGAATGGGTTAAAGTATTTATTTTCTAAATCATTTTATTGTGTTTTTAACTCCAGAGTTCTGCGTCCTGGTGATCCTGGCTACGTTTACAGAGCGAGAGTTCCTCAGCCGTCCAACAGAGATTACGTTATTCGTCCAAAGTGGAACGTAGACGAAAAACCAAGCAAAGTTTGTATCCTCGTCTAAAGATTTGATTTCAATAGTTTGCTAGAAATTTAACAATGTTCTTGAGTGGACTTTTCCTTACACTCAAACTATAATATTAGTTGAACTTATCTTCTGTTACCAACTTCCTGGGAATTGGCTAGACTTTGCTAAATCTGTAAAGAATTTTGTCAATCGGAGTAAACTTTGCATGACACATGTTTCAACTGTCATTTCTAATCTAAAAGGTCAGAATCATACATCTGGATGGATGTTTATAACACACAAGCAGCCGCATAGACCAAAACAGACACAAAACACATGAACACAGAAGCACATGAATAGAGAAACAGTTCATTATATAATCACATTTTCTTGGAAACAAAATTGCTTTTCAACCTTTAAAAAACTTTTCTGACTAAGAGGAGGACTGACTTGGGTTAAAAATTTACTCAATACATATGAGTTCCTTTTACTTAAGATTTCTTGCATGTATAAAATTGTATATATGGTATAAAGGATTTCTATTTAATTTTTAGGGTTCTGGTAAAAAAGGAGTGACGAAACTGGATAAATATGTTCGAAAAGGTCGGAATAGCAAGCAAACATTTCAGAGCGCGGTCAAAATCAGCATCGAAGGTCGTAACATGGCTCTCTGATGGACAAATCGTAACCATTCATTTAGATGCATAATTATGCGACATCGGTTGCAGCCAACGCTGGAGCCATGCAGCGTGTTAAAGAAGATTAACGGACAGATACTGTGAAGTGCATTTGAAGAATGCATTTTTCGACATCTTCGAAGTGCTTCGCTTTGTAAATGTGTTTCTGGACGGAACGCATTCAGACTGCTAATTATGTAGGGGTTGGTCTGTTTTATGACTGTACACGAGCAAGCGCTGCGAAAGATGACTATTAATGTGGAAATAAAAAATTCATGATACTTCTGTTATCGTTGGCTTTGTCATGTCACACTTGAATGATTGTGCTATTGTTTGGTGATGGCTATCACAATAGCTTATTGTGAATTGATTGTTCAAAATGAAACTGAAAATGACTACCAATTTAATGTATTTGAAGGAGAAAGTCTTGGGCTGAAAGACACACATTTCCTTCCAATACTAGTGTTTTCTGAGCTGTTAAACTTCTATTAAAACTAAAAACTGGAAACATTTAGTTTTTATCTTGCATTTTGGCAATTATCTAACAGCATTTGTTGCAACATAAGCCTGGCTTTTGTCAGATGGGTCACATTTTGAAATTTAATTTCATGTGGTTAAGCAATTTTAGTCATTATGTAATGCTATTTAATTTTTAAAAAATTTATATTCACTGTAAATTATATTTGTAAACTATATAGCACCATAATTTCAGGTAGTTTGTATAGTATATTATTTTCCAGTTCTTAGTGAAGTGATATTGTTGGCCATTTTTTATAGCCCTATGTCATTAATGAGTTATATATCTTTCTCCAGTTATGATGTAGTGGTACTTTAAAATTAATTGATGTAGCCCTAACTTCTTTTATGAATCAATTGGTCAATGGAGGGCCACTCTTGGGCTTGCAATCATAATTATGGGCAGCACTTTATGATCCACAGGTATTTACACACAATGCACACAAGGTGGGACGCGGTGGCATAGTGGGTATGTTCGTTGCCTTGCAGCTGGAGGGTTTGCATGTTCGAATCCACCTCAAGTCGCCGCATAGGGACCTTGGGCAAGTCCTTCATTCGCAATTGCTCAGCGCTTCGGCGTGAAACTCCGATGCAGTGTCCGCTCTGTAGTCGGGAGCGCCTTTGAGTACAGAGCTTGAAGGGGCGCTATAACAAGTCCACATACAAACATAGTGGGACAAGGCTGTTACTCCAAAGCTAGATACATGGTACCAGCTTATGTCAAGTCATACATGCCAGATTTTCCAGCAGATTATCATGTTTACTTTGATTTCGATGAGAATGACCACTGACGGTGCATTATCAAAATGGTGCATTTGAAGTCATTAATCAGATTCAATATACTACAGAAATGTTGTGATCTCTACACACGAGCCTTTTCAAAACGTACAAGTCAAGAATTTGCAAATAGTTCATTTAATATTTATATATATATAATGTACAAATGTTCAGACATCACAGAATCGTCAGTGTTTTTACAATGACCTGATCATCTGTACATAATTATAATAATCCACCTTCTCTCATCAAAACTCAGGATGTAGACTTCATCAATATATCAACAGATGTTAAATTTCTATATTATAGTAACTCAATTATTTACATCCTTGAAACTTCTTGCCCAAGATATTCTTGAGAATAGCCTACGTTATACTGTAGCAAAAACATGCTTTTATCAACCAACTGGAAGCAAATATTTATTCAAAGTTTTTTAATTCAGTGGTTGTATCGATATGGAACATTTATATTCAGTGGTGAAAGGGTTAACACAGTTAAGACCTGGTAGTTATGTTTGATGCAAAAATACCAGACTACCCCAAAAGATTGAAGATAGGGGTCATCTACATTCTCATTTGAACCACTGGTTTCAATAAACTTTTAACCTGTATGCAGTTATGCACACTCCAGAGGTATACATGGCTCGTTACAGGCTTATTAATAAAATGAATCTTATCATAAATGTATCCATTAATTTAAAATGTATGTGGTCTACTTTACTGATTCATAACTACAACCAACAGGCAGTATTATAAACTTTCAGTTGTCTGACAAAATGTCATAGGTAGCAACTCTGGAACATTTCAAATCTGCTAGGATACAAACCAGCTCTGCAGTTTTAACTACATCGACAGGATATAGGCATTAATTGCTGCCATTAGTTAGTTCTCACATAAAGAAACCTTCCTCTAACACCACTAAGAAATGAACATGTAGGAATGCTACTGGTTCGATACATCCTAGAAAATGTTCTTTGGATCCAGTAGTCTTTGGATCCTTAGCTCCCCATAGTAGTATTCTCAACTTCTACTAGTATTCTCAACTTCTCTGCATTCTGCTTCTGTTACACTTGATCAACACGATCTATTATTTATTTATTTAAACATATTCATTAAGCGTCTTATATAACAACTTTTAATATGAATTTCTGGTGACGAACAATTGCAACCAAACGGGACTTGAACAATGTTCCTACCCAGTAACCATCTTAGGTGAGGTTCAAACCCATACTCTCCTCATTACAAGGCAAGTGCTCTAACCAATCAGCTACCATGTTCCATAGTTACCCTTCGTTTTCTTCTTACACGTCAATGAAAAGCAAACGCAGACGGAATTACATCTCATGTTAAAAAGTCGCCTCAAAACTCTTACAGAAATAAACCGCGACAACTCGTATTGCTATGTACAAGTCTAAATACTCGGTAGGCTATACAGCAAACGCAAAACTAAAAGATAGAACAGCTCAGCTGCTCTGTCACTCACTCATTTAAACGGTTCAGTTTAACCAGTAGCAACAGTTTGAATTAAAAATTATCTACTGTAATTGATTCACGCTATAATTAAATAAAATTATCCAGCCATCCTGCTTACTGACATTACAAAAAGAATCTGTCCCACGCAGAGCGTTTCAAACGTTGTTAGTCTAAGTTATGAAAATAAAAGCATACACGAAACCGAGGTCAAATCCGTGAGGTAAAAAATAGTACTCGAACAGACACACGAGTTCCCACAAAATGACATTGAAACAGAACACTGGCTCCTCCTCTCAACATTAACCAAAACGATAGATTCCTGCTCCAGCAAATTATAGAATAACGTTGAAGTGGAGCAGTAACATCAGTTATTGTCAACATCTAACAACCACAGCACATGATGTCTGGTTAAACACAGAATTACACGGATGTTCAACAATCTTTGGCTGTTGCCAGACTAGCAGTAGCCGATGACTTTCTAAACCATTTACATACTTTCCCACAGAAACTGTGATAAGAATACATTATGAAAACATAAAAACATGAAGTACACAGACAATGTTTTCTTAAAAATCATGATTGTTTCCATGCTGGAAAGAAAAAGTCAGCTTGATGCCTCCGAACAAATAAAAAGACAAACACAAAGAAGCACGCGTCAGTTGAACTGCAACATCGCCAACAAAACAAAAACTATTATTCAGTGTAACAAGTGCAAAAACTGATCACTGCCAAATTGTTTTCCGCCTATGAATTACACTCGCTCAGAAGTTATTTCAAGAAAATTATGAGAAAATTTCAGCACTGCTGATTACATATTCAAGATCAAGAGTCTTACCTGATCACAAAAAGTTTAAAGAAATTGCAAAAAGCTATCTGCCTTGCAAAAGTAATCAATCAACCGCCAAATATTAATGTTCACAGATTCTTCATCATCATCGTCGTCACCATCATCGTCGTCGTCGTCGTCATCAGATCCTGACACAGTCATATGACAGCGAAAGGTATGAATAATGATCTCCAATGTCCTCATTGTTAAGTTCATTGTGCTCTTTAGTGCTAGTCCAAGTAATGTTATGGCCTCAATTATACTGTCTAATCAGCTTAGTCTATGTCTGCCTTTATTTCTTCACTTGCTGTGAAGTAAGAACTTAGAGTGATTCTGCGTAAACACTAGTCAGAAGTAAGTATGGTTGTAATACATTATACAACACTTGTCTGACTAACTGGGCACTTCATAAATAATTAAAGCAGCTTCAACACCTTACCATTTTTGTCGCAAAAATTACCATGGAATAGAAATGTCAAGCAAATAAGAAGAAGACCAGCCAGACATGAGAAACCAATGTTTTAGTTTTTTTGATGTATGGTGCTCAGCAGAAGGCACACGAAACACAATCAAACTCAAGACAATACTGGGAATGGACTAAAGTATTATAAAGCTTACAATGCATCAGCCAAACAGCAATACAGGCTTGGGACTGGACACCCACCTTTGAATTGAATGTGACCAGTGCAAGACAGAAATGTCTGGTTAAATCGACAACTGAACATAGATGCAACATCTGAACTGACAGTCATATATTACAGCTTTTAAGTCTTTACTATGTACACGTCTTGTTAAGAAATATAAAAAGGATTTATGCAAATCCAAGAATTAATCATTCGCAATAATTAATTAGCCTGTGCACTCATCATTAAGGCATCACAGTGATAAATATGCAGTTAGAAGCAGCAAGCTATTAGAAACTACTATAAGATATTCTGAGAAATTTATCCTGCACATTTTAGCAGAACCTGCTAAGAAATAACCTCACGCAGTTCTTCACAAATTGTTTAATTCATGAAAACCACGATTTGTCGCTCAACTCGAACAAATTGCTCCAAATTTTTCTGCTCGGTTAGTAGGGTTGCCAGGCGTCCGGTAATGAACCGGACAGTCCGGTATTTGCACAAACTGTCCGGTCAGAAATTTCAGACATTACCGGACATGGCTGTGTCCGGTAAATAATTATTGCTAGCAACAAGAGTATTTGAATTGTATAGTTTCTTGGGGCCACGAAAATATCTACTTACGATTTTCCCGCGTAGAATGGATTGCCTTGTGAAACACACACAAAGCCAAATTTATAGCCTACACACCGATCATCGTCGAAATGACGGCATCGTTAAATAAACTAACATAACAGAGCCAAATGTATGATGCACGTATACCTTAATTATGCATACAGTTGGAGGCTTGATACATAGTTCAGATAATGGTTGAACCGAATCTCCGTATTTAGCTATGTCTCTGTCTGTCTGTTTGTTTGTTCGTCTGTCTGTCTCTCTCTGCACAAACGAACTCTCCCTCTCTGTATGTCTATCTCCCTCCTTTCCCTTAAGGTTTAAACACGGGCGCTTGTAATCTGTATGTGCTTATCTGCCTCTCCATCTCTGCCTGTCTCTGTCTGTGTCAGTCTGCCACTCTAGTTTGCTCTGGTCTTTAGGCTATAGCCCGTCTCTCAACCCCCACACTGATTAATTATATTTGTTTCGACTACAAAGATTCGAGTCCTAATGATGCGTTCGCATTTTGCCTTGCATGCATAGGTCAACTGAGGTTATCTACAGAATTAATGTAACTGAGTGATAAAATCGTTAAATGTGTTTTTAATATTATTGTTTAATATCCGAATTCAGTCATTCGTCCAGGCGCCAAATTTCAAAATTGGCCACTACATATACAAAGGCATTGCATAATTTTGTCCACCCTATATAGGCTATTACCGGGTATAGGCTGTGCTTGGCTGAGTTTCCAAAAGGCAATCTAGATTATTTAAAAAGCTAGTTTATCTAGGCGTCCGTGGTTTGGCTCACACGTTGCAACTTTCGAACAGACCCCGGCACCGATACTGCCTTATATGTAGGCCTATATATATAAAATGTATACACACACACACATATATATATATATATATATAATATATATTAAAATATGAATTACCCAACGTTGTCCGGGAATTTTCGGTTTTTCGCCCCCTCCCGCCAAGCATCACCCCCCCCCACACACACACACACACACATATATATATATATAGCCTATATTTTATATATATATATATATATATGGTCCAGTAACGTGATAGCCATTGTCCGGTAATTTTATGAAGGTAATCTGGCAACCCTATCGGTTAGAGTTGATATGACTTAACCCTTTACTGACAAACAACGTACTAAAAGCGACTGAGGAAATAATTAATTTCGTTCACTGTTAAAAGATTAGACATCTGTACTCGTTTGAAAACAAGTACGGTTAACGCTAATTAGGAACAAGCAACATCTCCTATATCTAATCTATGCAATACTTTCATCTTCTCCTGCAACTGCGCTGAATAAGAAGAATCTTCCTATTCGTCAACATACGCTAAACTGATGGACAGACAGACGTCTTTCTCAATAACAAGTTAACAACGTTCCAGAGAAAAAAAAGTAAAAAATCAAACCTTTGTCCACTAAAAATTCTAGAGCTTGGATCGAAAATGCATTCCTGTTTAACCCATGGAATAAAACAAACGTACAGTCCCAAGATCTAAAACGGTCGTCGTTCAACGGCACTTTTTAACCCTTTAATGCCGGAGGGTATAGGATTTCCCATACCATTTACTACCATCTCGGCCTTAAAGGGTTAAACACATCAACCAATTACACATGTACTTAAATGCATCTTGCATGGCGCTCAAAAAGGCTGTGCTGAGGAATTTCACTGACTGGCGGCCATGACCAAAAGCAGCAATATTAGCACTATTGTTACATTTAACATTTAAATACTTTTCAGAACAAGCACGAGGACTAAGACTAAGTAACTTGGAACCCTCCACGGCAACTCATAGAACCCTGGTGCTCCGCTTGGCACGCGCCCTCTCGTTCTTGGCGTGTGTGGGGGCTGCTGACTAGGCATGTATGGCCGCATCGTCCGACTGATGATGTGAGGACGCACAGACGTTGAAAAATAAATATCGCCACCACGCATCGGAACGTTGTCACCAGAACCGGAAAACTCGCCATCATCATCATCATCATCTCCACTCCCGCTTGATTCAGACGAGTCATCTAAAATTTAAACATATGTTAGTATCATGTACCTATGTAGAATGTATAGTATGGGAGTCTAATTATATGCCACGAAAGAAATAAATGACGATGCTGTTACATGTTGCAACGTTACAAATCATTGCTAATCAAGGAAAAATGGAAACTAAGTCCATAAACTCACAGAAAATTTATATTTATGGAATTTTTCGCGTACCCCTTACCGGCGCCTGGCGTACCCCTAGGGGTACGCGTACCACAGTTTGAGAACCTCTGGTTTACATGATATCACGATAAATTTCAACTCAGGCATCACCAGATAAAAGTCGTGTTGTCTGATAATTAGTGTAGAGACCTTTTTACAATTTCCCAGAGCAGAAGTCATAAATCTATATCATGTCTGCTTGTGTACATATAACGGGCCTTGCCAACTTAGCCCTTTGAGTGATGTTTCCTCTAATTATAGTCAATCAGTAAAGTGAGGCATAGAGATTTGCATCGACATTGAATGACCCAATTCTTAACCAACCTAATAAAAGAACCAGAGTTTAATAATGTCAAAATCCCAACCATTAAATTAACCGATTGCTAATACCTCGGATATCAAAATAGTCAACGTCGAGGCCATTGAAAGCCTTCTTTAGCTTCTCGGTGATCATTTTCAGCTGTAAGATCTGCTGGCTGACGATTGGGTTTGTCTTGCGTACATCAACATCAACATCTGGGTTCGACACCTGATGTTGGATTCCATCGCCAACCACTGGCTGCAAGTACCTGCACCAAGATAAGAGACAGGCATTGATGCTCCAGCTGCATAGCAATAATAATAATAATAATAATAACAATAATAATAATAATAATAACAATGACGATTTCTATGGCGCCGTAACGCAGCCATGCCGTTACAAGAGTGCCTGCCCTTGACTGCCACCTTCTGAGATAACAAGATAAGTCAGCAAAGATCACAATACTAATGGGACACAAGTGGTGTAGCGTTAAGTTGAAGTTCAGTGCATTGTGACCGAAGGGTTGCAGGTTCAAATCTACCTCAAGCCGCTGCATAGCAACCTTCAACAAGTTTCTCACCCATACTTGTCTGTGAGGAAGGCAACGGGAACCACTTCACTCATCTCATCCAAGGTACATAAAGCCAATGAACTAACCTTCACTCAAAGAATTCATCATCATCATCATCGGCCACTACATAAACTACCAACACACAACTGACGATGTCTAACTTCCTTGCATGCTTCATGGTGGAATCATTGCTTAATAAGAGTTATGAATAAATTCTAATATGCAATACAAAAATTTTAACTTCTCGTTGGTTTACAAACCACCAGATCTTAACTGGCTCTATACAGACCAAGACAACTAACTGTGATTTCTAATAGAAATGAACCTTGATTGCAAAGGAAGACCTTGGATAATATTCAGCATCATATATTTTTCCTCATGTCTTGACTTGTTTGCTAGAATTTTGCAAGATCCATATTAACTGCAAAGTTGAATAATCAACGAAGAAAAGTAATAGAGTCTTAAAATCCTTTAAAAAAATTAAAATCAGATTGGATCAAACATTCCTTATAGGATGCTGTTTCACTACATAATTATGGTCAAGTCATACGCTTGCTAGTCAAATGTAAAATAAAAATAAAAGTTTGCACAGCAATTCCTGGCACCGACCTGTTCCGATTCAAGCCATTCCAGCACGTGCTTTCCTCGCGTACAGGAGCAGCCATGTTGGTGCACATCTGGTGTGGTAGTTCCTTCCACAGTTCTTTCGACGTTGCTATCTTCTCTCGAAATTCCTGCATCAGCCGGTCGATGTTGGTTCCGGCAGCCGTCGCTGGACGTGAGTTTCCCTGCCTCCCTCCTCCTCCGTTCTGCTTCCAGTCAAAATTCATTTCGTCGTCCGTCTGCCGCTTTTTACGAGTCGCCAACGTTGGCTGGCCGCATCCAGAGAATACCTACGAAAGCGTAACAAATGCCGGTGATGTTGTTAAACAGCGGTCAATGAGGCTAAGTGTGTTTAGTTTTTCATTGATATGAACTGTTTGCTAACATTCTGTGCTCTAAGGTACGATCAATCACTTTGCATTATACACATGACAACTCCGAACTCGGCAGTTGCTGTTTAAAGGTGGCAAGACTTGATAATGAATACACAATTAAAGTGATACACCAGAATTTGAGTCGCAAACACAGCGCTGAAATGCTGGTAGGTGTATCAATGTTAGAATAATATCTATAGGTATTTGTATCATCCACAGAATCTGATCATTCTAAAATGCAACTAACAATGCAAGTGAAAATTCGAACTTGTCATAACGTTCAAAAGAAAATTTAAAGAAAAAGAAGCTATGGTGGATATTGAATAGCTAACAAAGAAAGATGGGCATAGACTCGTGGAATAAATTGCCACTTAGCAACACTTGGTGTACTAGTGGTACATGCACCATTGTTTGAAAACTGCTGCTCTATTAAGTACTGTGTCTGCAGTACTACCATAATTAAAATAATTCCAGCCACTACGATTCTGTCATCTGTATGCGGATCAACAACATCTTGATCATTCACTCTAGCCCTGAATTCTCTTAAAGAAAACGACACAATTAGACAGTCTACAATTTCGAACAAGCCACTTTCATTTCATTCTACAATCTACATATGGTATTCATTTCAATGACAACCAACGCTGTGCGATTGGCAATAACTAGAAACTAACGGAAATGAAATGTCGGATGCAAATTAAAGAAGGATGCCGCAAATGAAAATTCCTGTACGACGTAGAACAAGATAGGTGCAAAGAATCCTCGTGCTCAGTAATGATCAGTGCAATACATTTGTGAGCAACCTCAGTAACTAGCCAGTAATTGTTCACTGGTGAAAACTATAATTGAAAAGCGGAATGCACTCAAAACCTATCAAGTTGAATTTCTCACGATTTGTCTGACTAAATTGCCTTCGATGGATAAAAACAATTGCCTGCAATAGTCTGACAACATTTATGGGAACTTAGCCGTGATTAGGTTTTAATAGGGAATCTGAAGACTCTCGGACTTTTCTTCCCACACTTGGAACTCGCTCCACCATTGCCACAGTAGCAACAATATTTTAGCATTGTGAATAGCAGATATTATATTTTAGCATTGTGAATAGCAGATATTATATTTTAGCATTGTGAATAGCAGATATTATGTTTTAGCATTGTGAATAGCAGATATTATGTTTTAGCATTGTGAATAGCAGATATTATATTTTAGCATTGTGAATAGCAAATATTATATTTTAGCATTGTGAATAGCAGATATTATATTTTAGCATTGTGAATAGCAGATATTATATTTTAGCATTGTGAATAGCAGATATTATATTTTAGCATTGTGAATAGCAAATATTATTTTTAGCATTGTGAATAGCAAATATTATATTTTAGCATTGTGAATAGCAGATATTATATTTTAGCAATGTGAATAGCAGATATTATATTTTAGCATTGTGAATAGCAAATATTATATTTTAGCATTGTGAATAACATATATTATATTTTAGCATTGTGAATAACATATATTATATTTTAGCATTGTGAATAGCAGATATTATATGTTAGCATTGTGAATAGCAGATATTATATTTTAGCATTGTGAATAGCAGATATTATATGTTAGCATTGTGAATAGTAGATATTATAACATATATTATATTTTAGCATTGTGAATAGCAGATATTATATGTTAGCATTGTGAATAGCAGATATTATATTTTAGCATTGTGAATAGCAGATATTATATGTTAGCATTGTGAATAGTAGATATTATATTTTAGCATTGTGAATAGCGAACTACTTCACACTGGTTCATCATACAGATACCTTCATGGTCTCTAAAATTATTCACACCTTATGCTTTACAGTTGGTACGCGCTCATCTGCCAGAATTACTACACAACCAGTGACTATAATTATTATGGTCTGCAGTCAAGTCATACAGTTAACCAACTCTGCCAACAGCCATGCAGTGAATGGCCACTCATAACAACATAAGCGGAGACCCAATACTTTTCAGATGATTACTAAGATTACTAATCAAACAAAATATGTCCAGTTGTCACAGGTCTCAACATTCACCAACTGATTCTTCTGCATTCTATCTTAAAACCCTCTTTCTTATTCTACATCAATTCTGTTGTAATTTATTCATTGTCTCTTCGTCGCATCTCTCCTTTCTTGTCTCCTGATTGCGGCCATTGTCAGTCAACATTCCACTTCATTCATCCAACATAGAATCATGGTAACATCAGCCAAACAGACTCCTTGTGATAGTTAGCATGATATGAATATTCATCTGTTTAGCAAATATTGGAGAATACAACAAAATTCTCCTATGTCTATGTTCAACACTTTTGCTATTACACCTGTACCATTGCACTGTACCGAAATCCAGTCAGCCTGTTGCAGCTTACAAGCCCTTTGGCCTGAAGGTCACATACTGATTGATGGTATACAAGTCCTTCAGCCTGAGGAGTTGCACAGAAAAAGATTAGAGGACCCCTATGACATGTCATGTCCCACATACATCAACCATATAATCCGGGTCCAAGTGATTTCCAGTTAATTTACAAGCACACCACTTGGTTGATATCGACTTCCAATCAAGACCTTGCTGCTTTTCAATCTCAAATCAGTTAAGCAAAAAACGACTCATTAAAGAAAAACTTTATCAGTTCACATCTGCAGATATTAATGCAACATCAGTGGCGAAAAAAACCCACTACGATAGTTGCTAAACTAAATCAGTGAGAAAGTGATTCCAATGGATATTGGTTTTTGCTGAGCACTAATTAATGCAATGCATATCTGAATCTCTGTGCAATAAACTATCTTCTGCATCAAGGACAACAGTACTTACCAACGCAAAGGATACAGACAGGTCGAATCTTTATCTATGCAACTTCCCACTAAATAATGTTTTATATTTTCTGGCAAAAGTAAAAAAGTGCATACATTTTGGCTAACGTTTTAGCATGACTTCCCTAATGTATAAGTTTATGGCAAACATTAGCAAGTTCATCCTTGATAATTGTTCAATTTTTCTGGGAGTGCGGGATGATGGATCATCTTGACCTACTTCAAAAATGGTAATAAAATTCAATCACCACAACCTAAATTTCGATAGGTACATTTGAAAATTGGAGTCAGAACTTTAGTCTGACTGCTTCCAAAAGTAGAAACAGAGCGACCCAAAGTCAGCTCTGATTTAAATTCAAATGGCTAGTACTGTAAACCAGGTTGATCTTTGGCCACTATACAGAACGATGTTAATTTTTTGGTGGCTAATGAGATCAGTCACAATTTGATATCTACACATCCACTGAATGGCATTGTTTCGTCATAAATCAGTACGATCAAAGCACAGCTCTGCATCCTCTGTTGCTCTGTTGTTCATATACAACGGTTGCCCTGTAGTCATACAACGGTTGCCCTGTAGTCAGTCATACATACACTGATGCGCTAACTGGATGAAATTCCATCTCATTCCTGGCTAAACAATGGCTGCAGCAGCAGAAAGACTCGGTTACATTCGGCACAGCGTCTGACCTCTGAATTCGCTATCATATCCATCAAAACAACAATCGCAGTTCATTTCTTCTATTCATCATCGGTCAGTTTGTTCCTGGCTTTCTTTCACCAGATCTATTCATTCATCTCATCATCTGTTGCACTCACATTGAATCTGTCTGAATCCCAAAAGCACCCCGTTGTTGTTGCTCTGTCTCAGCTAAGTAACAGTCTGGCTTTCCACGTCGTATGCTGAGGTTAAGAAAATGAAGTCGGTAACAAACACATGGCTGCCTGAGGGCACTGTTCGTCTTCTTGTTCTTTGACCGTGTTGAAGAGCTGAAATAGTTGTCCATATAAACATTGTGTCAAGTGTTGTATAAAGGCAAAGGCAACGCTAGGCATGCTATTTGGAGAAATTTTGACTCTGATGAAGACTTTAAAGACTTCATTGTGGCTACTCAGTACTCGTAGAGCCAGTGAAAGTTCTTTATTGTTTTAGCAATTAATAACTAATAAACAAGCGTGAGAATATTGCTGCTTTTTAGGTTAATATATCCGCAACCATTCCAGTTGTGCACATCTCACACATGAATACTAAAACTTGTAAGCCACTTATTCCTAATTAACAGTACTTCTTGCACACTTTGTTTACACTGGAACATCTTTGGTTGTCTAGCTTCAAGTTATCTTAATCGTAAACTCTGAATTTCTACAGCGCTACTCGAAATAGAAATGTAATCTGCGCCAGATATTCAATTGCATTGCGTCGTGTCAGGTTGGATGGTCTAAAGATGTCCACTGGAGATCTGAGTCCAGTTGCCATAGCAACCACCACTTCAGTCTGCACAGCTCTAAAGTGCAATTCTCGAACTCCGGCATGCACAGTGGACCGCTTCCAATCGCAATTTTCAACCAGTGTGGCACACAAAGGGTTAAGGTAGGTTGAGAGTCAATTGCCATCTGAGCCACTGCTGATAGAGTATTTACAATACAATTTGACCAGCAGAGCTCTTACTCCTCCGAAGAATTGCATCTCTGATGATGCACTCGAAAAACAATCAATTCTGCAGCTAGACACAGATGCACGCACATTCTTCGAAGTCTGGAAATGGCCAGCAGCACTCTAACACTAACAGCCAGCAACATTATTCAGGTACTGTCCAAAATGAACATCTAACACAGTCATTGTTGCGTTAGAGGCAGACAGCAATAGCATGACAATTTCGATTAGTAGTTACATAAAACTGTCCTGCAGTAGCATACAAAAAAGAGTTGCACGATACCAATGCATTCCTGCAAGTGGTCTGACAATGTTGCCTTAGCATATTGTTTTCACAGTTTTCTATACAATTTCTTGTACCATAGGCAACAGTACTGCAATATTAGTATTAATAGGTAATTGTATAATTAATCTTCATATTTATAAAGTAACACTAAAAAAATCATCAGTGGTGCTCCTGGCCTGAACCACTGAAATCACTGTCAAATAATGCAGACTTCAAGTTCAGGCACTTTGGAATGGACAAACTGAGGAACTCCAGACTCAGCCCTTGAGAAAGGTGCCTCCAACATTGTGTTTCCATGTAACAAGTAAGCAAGCATCAAATTATATATGAATGCATGTATATTATTTTGTATAAATTACAGTAGTACATCATATTGCAAAAGACATGTGTGTTGTCTAGTCAGGCTAAGCTTGAATGCTTGTAACAACCGAGTAGACACATCTGTCGGGTGTATATGAAGAGCACCAACATTTGGATTCTTGTTTACAATGTTATGTTTTTAAATGAATTGCGCATAAATGAATAATATTAAGAGAAAAAAGTAGAGTAAACTTATTAATCATATTTCTTTTAAAAGAAACTTCTTAGTCGAAAATGAACTGCTCTGTCTACATATTCTGGAGCGAGACAGACACTGTTTTAATGCAACTTAAAACGACTCCATAATATTCAATACCATATAAATCAGTGATGGGCAAAGTGCGGCCCGCGGGCCGCATGCGGCCCTCGGACTCCTTTTGTGCGGCCCGCCGGCAAAGTGCGGCTCGCGGGCCGCATGCGGCCCTCGGACTTCTTTTGTGGAGAATCCTAAGACAACTTAAATTTTCAAATAAAGTTTTATGCAGGAAACGTAACTTTTGCAGTTGATCGTCGACGTCTAGCATAATATTGACATCATGTGTTGACTTTGCTTACTTATTAATCCTTAGCTGCAGTGAAATTAGCGCCGCCTAGGGAAGCAGTAAATTAGATCATTCTTGAAACATTTTTATTCTTTCGGATAAATCATGGCGTTGATTAACAAAAAACGTAAATAGTCGTCAGAAAACAGATTATTTCACAACGCATGGTTGTTAGATTATTTCGTTACACCAAACACAACATTACAAGGCTCCGGTAGTATATGTTTAATCTGCAAGGAATCGATAACAGTGAACAAGGAATACAACGTTAAGCGCCATTACGAGTCCAGACATGTTGAGTACAATAGGAAATATCCTGCGAAGTTTACCGAGCGGCAGAAGCGCGTTGATTTCCTCAAAAGTGAGCTCAGTCGACAGCAGACAATTTTCAGTAAAGCACAGACTGTACAGAAGAAGGCATATGTTGCATCGCTGAAAGTTGCATGGACATTGTGTAAACATAAGAAGCCTTTTTCGGACGTTGATGTTCTTAAGGAATGTTTTTCTGAAGTTACGTCTACTTTGTTCAGTGACGATAAGAAAATACAAGATAGAGTTCGTGCTGAATTCAACGCAGTTTCTCTTAGCAGGCGCTGCATAACACGCAGAGCCGATGAAATAAATGTGGACATAGAAGCTCAACTGAAAGAAGACATAACAAGGTGCCAATTTTACAGCTTATGTCTTGATGAATCTTGTGACATAACCGATATTGCACAGCTAGCAGTATTCATAAGAATGGTTTTTTCAGACGGCTGCACAAAGGACGAGTTTCTGAATTTGGATGAATGTTGTCAAGAACAAAATTGCGAAATAGACTTACTCAAGACCACTTGATATGTCAGCTACGAACAAGTATTAACAGCTACTCACCGCGTTACGACAACATTCAGTACATTGCCGATTGAATAGATTCAGTCACTGTTCAAACTATTGTGACTGTACACACTTTATTGAACCTGTGTGCAGAATGACTTTGTTAACTATAGATAAGTTTCAATTTCCTATTGGAACATTCCTTTTTGGAACATTCCTTTGCGGCACGCGCCCATTCCCCCCAAAAAAATGTGGCCCTCGAAAAAAAACTGTGCCCATCACTGATATAAATCGTGATGACTAATCCAATGACACACATACAGATCGTTTAATCGTCTTTTCCAGGCACATGTGGGCCAGCCGATTCAAACCCCGATATGTAGAGATGATATGACGGTGACTTTGAGATACTGTCACTGAGTCTTATCGCATCATCAGATATACAGCAATGTATCAGATATACAGCAATGTATTATATATATACAGCAATGTATTATATATGTATACAGCAATGCATCAGATATACAGCAATGTATTATGGTGGTTCGTTGCAGCACCCTTCGTCAGTAGATTCAGCTGTATATATTCAACTGTATGCTCATACACCAGCAGCACCAAACCCAGAAGGTGCAGTAGATCACTAGTTCATTTCTCTGTAGACGTCAGAGAGTGAAATACCCAAGACATTTACCAAGGACACTGCCTCAGGACAGGCAATTATATAAATATCTAATGCTCCACATCACAGCAAGCAGACTGATTACCAATCATTTGGAAACTGCGAAGAAGAAATGAGCAGTAACTTTAAGCCAAGCTTGACAAAAAGCATCTACGGTATGAAGTGTGGATGATTCTATTTTTTACTCTCTGCTGCATACATAAAATGTGATAGGAATAATACAGTGAGTGTGCAGTCAATGTACACATTTTATACCAGAATCTCCTGTAGGATCCTAGTGGAATTAATTCCAAAGACATCTGTCTTGAACACGGGTCAACATTTGAGCGAACTAACACATTAGATTATCGCAACAAATCAGCTGGAACTCAGAATAAAATCATGACCCAGAAATATAAGAAATAGCATATGACAAACGAATTTCAGAAACTAAAAAACCGAAAGATTTGCACTTGCCATTCTAATGGCAACGGTTTCTGGCAGCGTTTAAATGTGATTGCCCTTTCATCATGAATCATGAATTCAGAATAAAGTTGCAAGATGTGACACAGAATGGCAAGTCATGCAATCCATAAAAAAATCAATTGATCTAGTTCCTAATAATTAACCAGCATCAACACTGCAGCTAAGCTGAATGACAGCAGATATTCCTTACGTCAGATTCACCGACTGACTCAGTTAAGCATTTGAATCATCTGCAATTCTGACAATGGTAATAGCTCAAACAATGCAGTAAGGCTTTTAAAAAAATGTTGTGTTTCCGGTAACCCGACCGACCCTCTTTTATTGCCGCGACTCAAATAATTTTGTAAAAAAAATTATTTTAAAAAAATTTTTAATAAAAAAATAATTTTTTTTAAATGTTTAAAAAAATATTTAAATATTTTTTTTACATTTGTATTGACATAACAGAAAAGAGGTAAAAAAAATGAAATTAATAGGACTGTTTTCTAGAGCAGTTTTAGGTGCAGACAGTCGGGAAATAGGCAGTTTATACTTGCTTAGAACACGTACTTTGTTGCAGCGTGTACCAATGTGCAAAAAAGAGCCGTGGGGTATACTTTTTCGGATAGTCACTGCATACAAATATTTTACCAAAATAAAAATATTTTCCGACCTACCTACCCAATTTTTTTTAGCTCTGTTACCGGAAACACAACATTTTTTTAGGCCTAATTAGAGAAAGGCATTATTATCCTGGTGGACTGTTGCTCTGCTACCATAAAGTAAGAAGTGGGAAAGTGATCGACGTTTATGCACACATCACTTTCAATAGTTTCGACATATACTGGTGATTACAAACTTGTCCTATAATTAATTAATCAATGTCAAACTAATGAGCATATCAATTTGGTTCCTACTGCAACATTTAATTTACATTAGAAATTTAAAAAAAAGTCATCTAGTCAAACGATTCAAACGCTGGATTACAAGCCAAGAAGTTATTTTCAGCATTAGGTTCACAAGAACTGAGAAACATGGAGTGGTAGAAGAAGATCAGAAGAATTGCACGGCTCTTAATGAGTGAAGCCATCTCAAGTTCATTTAATGCTCTACCCATAAATAGTATATATTACAACTTAGATGTGTGGCTCGCACAGCACCTAATCACTTCAGCATCAACAATATTAAGAAACAAATCCTCATCCTCATCACGCTTCTCCCACCAGCTTCCTCCTAATCTTCATCAACATTTTTTTCCAGAAAGCCTTCCTAATCTTCATACCGTTATTTACATTACCATTATGTAGACCATCATTGCTCTGACTTTCACCACCAAACTCAACTCTTTCACTCCCCATACAAACACTGTTGCCCCTCTCTTCACACACACCCATTCATCAATTAAGTGTATTCATTATATACACTATTCTCCAATCCTGTACACATGGTTATTCTACCTTAAATGACACTTTAATCCACACTGACTTTATATCATCAATGCCCGGCTACCCATTTTTGGCAAACTGTCATCAACTTCCTCAAATATTTCATTTTCCTGCATGCATAATCATTGGGTTCAATCACTTTTTAGTCCAGCACTTTCCCTATGCTCATTTTTTGCTATCTCCACTTCTATCATCATAAAACTTGGTATAAACACTGTCACTTTCACCAAAGTATTTATATGTCTGATGATTTAGATGCCCATTAAACACTTGAAGCCTACAAGCAGACATCTACGCAACAGCCAATTATTTCACTTATGTATCTGTGTGTCTCTTCATGACAGCTATGCCTATTACGATTTACTATCCATTTTGCAGCCAATTTTCACTCTCAGGCTTCTTCAGAATTCATTTATCAATAATTTAAGTGGTCACAACTAGACATATTATGGGCACATGGCTGGACAAAAAAGACAGTCTACGCAAAAGGACAGACAGATGCATGGACAGACAAACAGCCCATTGATAAATAAACCCAAACAAGAGACAATGGTAAAAGAGTCCCACCTTTTTCGAAACTTCTTCATTGTTCTCCTGGAAGTTCATGATGGCGTCTGAGATTTTAACGTCAATTGGATCGACAACGCTTTCTATGTTGAACGGTCCTTCAAGTCGTTCCGCAACTTTAGACAACGAATCTGCAATTTAAGATACATGTATTCCTAAAACACTGATTCAATCATACACGTAAAAACATTCAAGAAAATGAGTTTCATTTGGCTAGTGCAGTGAAAGCTATAAAAAAACTTCTCCTGAAAGGTCTATTAAAGCATAGTTGTTATTTTTTCCATTATTATTCTTCGTGAAATAATCACATTTTTTCATTTTTTATTTTCATCTTGTTTTTTTCCTTTTTTTATGTGACCATATTTAATTATTTACTGACTGCAATCATTTACTTCATTTTATTTTCAACTGATATTCCTTAAGATGTCTCCGTACTTTTCAATGATTCGCTAATTCAGGACACTAATTAACAGTTTTGCTTAGGGTTTATTATTTTAAAATAAAGTTGTGTTCTTTGCTTGATGACTAAAATTAACTTGCGTAAACAAGGTTTTTAATTTATTGTAAACCGCAGTATAAAAATATAACAAAGTCCAATTATTTGTAGTTTTTCCGTTTTATTTTGGGGAGGGAATAAAACAACGTTTTATTTGTATTTTGACGTTTAAACACCTATATTTTCAGACATAAATAAAAGTTACAGTTAAACTAAAGTTCTATTCTTGAAGACCAGCTGTTGAACAAGGAAAGCAGATTTTATAAGCCTCTTAGACTTCACGCACAACAGTTGAGTTGTGTGTTTTGGAGCTCAAGAGGCGGAGGCCAAGGCCTGTAGGCCTTCAGTCACAGATGAAAGTGCATTGAATGGACACAGGAGAATCACACTGCTCCTCATGATAAAAAGTCTGTAGTATAACATCAAGCAAAAATGCTACGGCAGATGCCACTGGCAAGCGCATATATGAAACAGTTGTATACAGAAGAATACAGACTGGTAACCTGTCCGGGATCTTGTAGGCAGGTGCAGGAAGCAGACACTGTACTACACGCCAAGGAAGCTGATAGGCCAAAGGTCGTAGAAATTAGACAACAAAGCATCGGATAGTCGTTCAATTCTCCTCGAAGAAGAGAACTGAAAATGATCTGAAATGTCAGACTGTGATCGGTTTATGAGCACAGCATATGCTCAGATTGAGTCAGGAGCATGGACAAGCAGAACGAGAGAAAAGCAGACATATACAGAAACCAAATCAGTGAACGAGAAGTCACACCACAAAAAAACAGCAACGCAAAAATCCAGAAAATTTAACATGCAGGCAGGTAGATAGGCAGACACGCAGATAATAATCAAACATCAGACTAAGAATATTTCAAGAATCTCGAGCACAAACACAGAAAATCAGAAAGACATATATACTATATAGTATATATATATATATATATATTTATATATTATATATATATATATATAAATTGGTGTATATAAATATATTTATATATATAATAGATAGAGAGAGACAGACAGACAGAAAGACTAAGGTAGAAAAAACTAGAGCCAGACACTGCAATTCTGCAGTGAAAATCTCAAACAACAGAAATCCTACACCAGAAGAAGATAAAGAAGCTGCAGATAGCAGCTATCAAAAAACAATTGGAAAGTCTGGAAGGTTCTAGGCAGCAGCAGCAGCAGCAGCGACAGCAGCAGCAGCAGCAGCAGCAGCAGCAGCAGGCCCGGTCTGTATTACATGTACAGAATGCAGACACCAGATCATCCTATACTACATTTTAAATCAAGGCAAATTTTTAAGACAGCCAGCCATGTGCTCTGAGCAAAAGCAGAAGTGGCTGGGCTTAGTACTCACTATGAAAACAACTACAACAGTAACTATCACCACCACTACATCCACCATCACCACTATCACCATCACCCTCACCACTATTATCTGACGCAGCCAATTTGGCGCCGGTGGATATAAATTAATGATTTTTCAATTCTCCTTTCTTTTCCATCCTTTGTCAAATTAAGTGCTGTTCTCGTGTTTACTTTCATAGGTATATATTATATACTGTATATATAATATAATAATACACTCCATAACAATAAAACAAGAGAGATAAATACAGTGGAGTAAAATAGTACAGCACAGAACGACCAAAACAACACCAAATTAAGATGACACACGACGAGCAAAAGATGACCACGATAAAGACCAGCATATATTTCCATACAGAATTAAACCAAAGAAACAAATATATACAGATCTATGCAGCAAGATAGCATCATGCATCGTCTTTGGAAAAGCACAACACAACTGCTGCCTGCATCGCATCAATTACAAATAGGACTGCAGCAAACATCAACAATTGTCTACAAAAAAAGTTTCACGACAGCTACGATCTTAGGTTATTTGAAAACAAATACCATCTTGGCACATGGTAGCAAAACCAAGTCTCACATAAGTACCTGATGGGACGCAGCAAGCCAGTGCAATACCTGCCATGGTTTCATGGACTTTGGAAATAATAAGTAGTGTTCAAGGAAAGGCTAAGGCCAACAAAAGATACCAGTTGCTCGTTATCTGTACCGCCAAAAGGTACATCGAACGAAAAGCATCCAACCAGTCGGCAATTAAACGGAAAAAGAGATTTATAACAGGGAGGTTAAGTGTATAGTTCCTGCTGTCAGACGCAAGTACTTAGAGCCACCCACTGCCAACGTAATAATGGCAAGAATTGAGCAAACAATGCAGCTTGTCTATGCCATTAGCTCAGGACTTGTAACACTGCCGCAAATAATGGAGAAGTTCTCAGGAGATGTTGCCCACATAATCTTTTAATTCTGCTAATAGCACACAAGTGTTCATTAAGTATCGCGGCTGCAAAGTACATATAGGAACATTTGTCTTACAGCTCAGACTCAAGAGAGTCAACAGCAATGACAAGATATTAATTGTGTAACAGATGTCACTCGACAATTTCAGCCTATTATATATATGCGTGTATATATAAACTATATATAATTAGATATATATAATTAGATATATGCACTAATCTGCAGTACCTGAATTGGTACATGTGCAAACTCTAAACTGATTTGGTCTGCAAGGCCTGGTTTGGTCTGTAATCAGGTTATGCAGACCAAATCAGGTTATGCAGACCAAATCAGACCATGCAGACCAAATCAGATCGATTTGGTCTGCATTGCCTGATATGGTCTGCATGACCTGATTTGGTCTGCATGGCCCGATTATAAATATTTTCACAGTTTACTCAGATTGTCACCAAACACAACGGTGATGATTTTTAATTGTGTTATAAACACCAGCATCTGATGCCCAGATGTAAACAAAGGCGCTGTAGGATTTCACTTTTCTTCCGCACTAAGGAATTGTAAAAATGCCTCAACAATAGTTACTGGATGATAATATAAAATACCTAATCTGGAGATACCTGGCTTGGTGTTTATTATGCCATGCAAAAAGTGACGAAGTTCTCACCAATGTACGAATTCCACGCATCGTTCAATTCGTAGTGGTAGGCAAGGCAGCCTTTCATTACATTCAGACAGTAGTTGCCACATGGTTTTAGATGCGTGAAGCCACGACAGTACGGACACCAGGACATCTTCGTCACAGCTTTTAAGCACGACTGAGAGACATCCATCTACAAAACACATCAACAATAGCGATAACAGACAATAGCGATAACAGCTCCAAATACCACACACATGAAAAAATAAATAAATAAAAGCTCACAAACCAAGTTTGCAAAATTGCTGAAAGGAAGTGTTCAATTTCTTAAACAAGTTTCTGTCAGTTAGAGAGAAACATTTGCACACTAAACAGTTGTGATATTTTCTATTACGTAGGTCTAATCTATGTCTCTTTAAGTTAAAGCTGTGATCCTTAATACTTGATAACAATTAGTTATCCTAGCACATCCTGGTCAACTATTGTATCCTATTACTGATAGATTAAGTTAATACACAAGTAAATAATCTCCCATTCGTCACTTAAAATAAAATTGGTATCATATCCGTCAGGTATCCTTCAAACTTCCTACAACCTTGCACAAAACATCTTATAATATATGAACATTTGTGCCATATAAATTCGTTTAAGTGGTTCAAACTCTTCGAATGCAAAACAATAGCTAAAGTGTTATGAATAACCCAATGCAGAATAAAATATTAACAGGTATAGGCAAATCAAACTGCCTAACTTCAAACCATTTGTTCTTGTAATTCCCCAGTTGGTAAATAAATAACTGACAAAAACCCAACGACTAAAAATACATATATAAATAACTGAACAGCTGGAAAATCTTCTTCAAAACCTCGTTCATCATTTAATAATAGCAGTAGTCAATTCAAGGAAGTAATAGAAGATTCACACTGCTCAGACAGGGACATATATTTAATGTAAAAAAATTCAGTCAGTTCTCCAGCTGTTATTCATCACAGCACAGGCTGCATTTAGATTGCAGTACTTTGATTCTGCAGGAGCAAATGTAAACAGCAAACAAAGAGTACGAGAGGAAGAACATCCAAAAAAAAGAACGGGTGATTAGATGAAACCTCGTTCTGATGAAAAAATCTCTGTACATGACAGCAACCGTGAGACAACTGAGCAAGTCTTTCTCACACATGCACACACAGCACAAATAAAAAAAAGAAAAAAGTAAAAGAAGAAAACAAAGCTTGGATGTGGAATAGGAGTTCTAGCCTATTTGCACCTTGCCTTGGCCTTTGCCTTGCCCTGGTGAGCATAAGAGTGCTAGCACTTGCAAATACTGGTCGAGAGCCAAATAGGATTAATAAACAAACTAGTCCATCATAGACTTGGTATAAATGAACCTGACAATAACCTTAGGTTGAATAATTTAATAACATCAGCTGCATCTAATTAAGCAACAGCTGCTAAATCTGCATCAAACCTATTTAAAATTAATTAAATATTCTCAGTAGTCAACTCTAGTTTCCAATTTATGCAAATCTCGTGACCCCTACTCAACACTTCAATCAACAGTCAGCCATCTACTGGGTCCAACCATTTAACACTGGGACTTTGGATACAAAACTGAGCGATTGCTAATGGAGATTATGAGTCTTTATAAAGCATAGACCCCTTAAATTGCCAGAACACTAGGCACTAGTAGGCAGCCATGCTTGGATCTTGGAATCTGGGTCCATATTCCTTTAATCACAAAAAAATGAATGGAGAGTTCGATATATGGATGAATTCTTATTTTGTTCTTTTTGACTTGAAGCGAGCAACATCTGGGGAAAATATTGACACTAAATTCAGGGTGATTCAAGGTCATTTCAAGGTCTGAAAATAATTAAATCAAGCACAATCAATGAAAAATGACAAAATTTTGCCCAATAATTGTTGAAATCTGCAAATTTCTCACTTTGATAAGGGTTAACCAAGGAAAAAAGGCTACAAAATGTATGATGATCCAAGGTTGTTTGAATATCCAAAATTAGGTCAATTTCAGAGCAAAATCTGAGGAAAATGGTCATAAATCAGCCATATATATTGTCTAATGTTTATATATAATCTTGAGTGATTCTGTTATCTTTTTGTTTGAGAAAATAAGGGCTACAAGCCATAACACTTCTAGCATGATTCAAGGTCATTTCAAGGTAAAAAACAAGGCTACTAAAGAGTAAACTGACAATGGACCCAGGTTCAAAATCCTGAGTGCTAACTATCCGGGTAATTTAAGGGGTCCACGAGCTAAAGTCAAACATTGTAACATTGGACTTTCATCTAGAATCGTCTATTGTCAAGATGATGTAAGCAGATCCCTCTGAGGCCTGAACTGCAACCTAACAAATCATCAGACGGTGGGATATCCCTGACACAGCTCACAAAAGAAGTTCTCTGAAGAAGCCATTATCAGCCATAAATTTAAAGCACCATCGGTAAATCAAAAGACCATTGAAAGCTTTTACGAGGACCTACGCAGAGTTCAATTACACAAGAAGGAACGGACCGCCACACATCAGCTTCAGACACATTAGCCACCTGGGATAAAAATAGAAACGGTGATATCCGTAGCCTAGTTCAGTGTGTAGACTTAAAAATAAAAATGATGTCGTCGGTAGCCTAGTTCTGAAAACTCAAAATCAACAGATGCTCAAATTCGTCTAAAACCACATCTTGTAAAACCACCTACCATAAATTTACTTCTGGGGCATTCCACGGTATTGTGGTCCATGAACGGTCAATAAAAAATATTGGAATTATAAATTGCTACTAATTTCTGTTATAGCTAGATGGTTCTAGTATAAGAATCCAAAATAATTTGTCTTTCTGCACATATCTAACTGGACTGGGTCAGTTTGAGTTGATCATTTAAAGTAAACTGCACAAATCTTGAACACATAAATTGATCATAAATTACACTTTAAACTGATTGCTCCTTCTATCTCTTTTATCTCTTTACTAGTTTAGGTCTCTGTTTCCACGTACCAGGTTGCGGTTTACCAACCTGTCTTCGCACAATACCATGAATATACTATTAATACATTATAACCAAAAAAACAACACAGAGAACTGATAATTTGCTAATACTAATATTTAGCACAGATTGTCGAGCTCCAGATGAAAGCACTAAGGTACATCGGTATACATGGTCTAGTGGTGGCGTCGTTGCCTTGGAGCCGGAAGGTCCGAGGTTCGAATCCACCTCCCCGCGTAAGGACCTTGAGCAAGTCCTTCACTTACAATTGCTCAGCGCTTCGGCGTGAAACTCCGATGCAGTGTCCGCTCTGCATCGGGAGCGCCTCTGAGTAGAGAGAGAGCTTGAAGGGGCGCTATAACAAGTGCACATACATACATACATACATACATACATACATACATACATAATGACAAAGAATTATCTTACCTTTGAAACTGCATTTATTACTTCTTTACCGATGGACAAGCCCTGATGAAACGTCCTTGTCGCAATAAATGCCCGCTTCACCTGAGTTGAAAGTTTCTTAGGCACATCCCCGAACGGCTTCAGCTCATCCATATTTTCCGTGACGCATTGCAAGTAGCGATTGTCAAAGGCATAGTTTGCGTTGAGAAGCTTAAACATCTGCTGCATCAAAGTTGCAAAGAAACTTTCCAGCACGTCTTCCAGATTTAGATCGCTTCCCTGGTAATATCGCTTTAGGTTTCGGAACAGCTCGGAGAAGATCTTCGAATTCTGCTGATATAGTATTCCGTACGTTTTGAGGAACATATCGTGCAGATCGCGGCTTGCCTTGTCAATCAGTTCGGTACAAAAAACTAAAAGTTAAAAAAAATACAGAACATTACATCCCAAGATATCATAAATATATGCATACATGTATGTATGTATGTATGTATGTATGTATGTATGTATGTATGTATGTATGTATGTATGTATGTATATGTATGTATGCATGCATGCATGCATGCATGCTTATGATATATTCAATTGTCATTATTGCTGTCAGTAAACTTGAAATTTAGTCATTCCCGTTAAAAGAATGAGTCATATTTTTTACCCAATGTGCTAATCGCAACAACAATAAAAATCATCATTATTATTAATACAACAGCATTTATTATCAATTTTAAACTTTCAAACATGCAAGAGGTCACACCTGAAGCATGGCAAGTCAATAACCACTATGTGATGATGCAGTTAGATATCTGAATGTTTAACCAGCAGTGCCAGTCTCTCTGTTGCTTAGAACTGGTACATTTGGACTCTAATGGAGGGAGGGGTCTGTTATCCTGGCTGAGCTCATTCATATGGGTGCTCTTATATTTCAGATCCTAAATAAAGCAGCATGGTTCCACCGCTTATGTTTCAGCGCAAGAACCCTGGAACAAAACAAGCCTATAATTCAGCCAAAAAAGAACCATCAACAGATTAGTTGTGTACACTGTACTGTATACTAAGAAGTACAAAAATATCGGGGGAGGGGGGCCAGAGATGACGGACCGAGATCATGAAAGTGGCGCCAAGCAACTGCATGGGAACCAACGTTAGCCCAGTTTTTTGTTTCACTCATTGTTAAACAAAGCTGGCGGCGGCACAGTGCAGGGCATCTCTGTATCTCACAGAACTATCTTTATTATTATTATGATTCCAGAGAGATTAATTACCTCTGCCTTCTTCAGCAAAACCAACCAGATAGCAATAAAACACTTGGCACAGAATTGACTGAAGAGCAATATCAACAATAATCAGATACTTGGTATAGATTCGAGATAGGTAACCACAATAAAACATGCGATGATCGTGTGTACCAAAAAAGAATCATAGAACTTTACACGAACACGTATACAAAGTTGACCATGATTAAAGACAAATAACAGTATAGATAATATTAGATATGCTGTTCTTACTTACAGATAAATATCTTCTGCATAAAAAGCAGGTCCAGTAAAGAAAAAGCAAGGCTTTGAAAAATTCCATATAGGGCCAATAATTACAATGACAAAACATACTTGTGAATGAAAAACAATTCCTCTTTCTGCGAAAAATGGTCATCCGAAGTAATATCTATTGGTATTAAATCGATCACTGATAGAGAGTTCAAGTGTAGGTACAGTGGAGATCCATGATTACACATGGTTGTGGGAGCCAAACTCACCAAGACAGCACGTTATTGGTGCACAGACTAGAGTGCCATATATTGAAACAAGTAGTGTTTGATTAGTATAAACCTTAGAGCAGCTACAATGCTCAATGTTGTGACTTGTGAAGGCACTTGAACTGCAACCTGCTATCTGATGATTTCATTCAATTACACTTTCAGAGGCTACACTGCAAGGGACTGTTGTTCTGTTTTCAGGCAGTTGCAAAAGTTGATACAGACTTCTACACAGTAATTTTCTGTATACCTTGCGTCAGCACATGGCCCTACAGGCCTACAGTGCTAAACAAATGTCAACTGTCTCCTTGAAATTTGCAGTATTAATAATAATTGCATATTCGATCAATTCATCGGACAACCACAGCGATGTCAAAGTCACTTTAACATCATTACTCCAGTGTAATACAATATCCAATGCACTGTCAACCAAAGTTGGCAGTTTTCACTTTCATTAAGTGATGTATTCTAATGGCTGTCTGTGCAAATTTCACTTTGATTGCTGCAATTCTTGGTCTTGCTCTTGGACCATAAAAAAGAGTTACCCGTCATATTTCCATTGAATGAGGCAGTCATGATCACCAACCAGTCAGAAGTAAAATGCGTATTGGCATTTACACCGAAATACTAAACCCAAACAAGCACATAAGTAAATTAAAGTCGTCTATGCTTGTTACATACTCATTTTATTCAATAATATCCTCATCAATATCATCCAAAGTAATCATCTGTTGTCATCATCATCATCACTATAAAGTAAGAAAATATTTTTTGGAGACTGAGAAGAACTTCATGTAAGGATTTTCTTCAAATCAGTTTAGCATTCGTCCTCAGAAGCAAACCACAGGACAAAAAGTCTTTTTAAAAAATGCTTCACAAATTTCACACAGTTGGTATTAATAATGACTAATATTCCAATGTATAGTCAACAGAAAGGGTTACTATTGAATTATGCATCTATAGGAGAGCAGACATTTGAAGATGTAAACAGTAACCAAAAATCAGCTGATAAACTGGCAGAAACCAAAACAATAAAGAATCAATTGACTATATTTACAGAAAGGTAGAAAAGAGATGAAATCAAAGGACAAATTTTATCTGAACACTGTTCGTAAGATCATGTTTTGTTTTGCTCGGATTTAAAATAGGGCAGTATTTGTGTGGTTACATATCTTTATTTTTTTTATTAAAAAATAATCTTGGGATTATTTTTGAATCAGTAATTAAAACAAAACCTAGAATGCAACAGAGAGTAACAATGCACATTTTTTGGAAGACGTCTTCTCTGAACGTCAAAAAAAGTAATAGCATACACAAGGAAGCCCATTTTGCTATGATATCTAAAGACAAAGAACAACTGTTCAGGATTTTAAAAAAAGCAACCGTATGGAATAAGTTGAAACGATTGCATATCTACGCATACTCAGATATATATACGCATACTCAGATCGTTTGAGGCCTAAAAAAAAAAATGCTGTGTTTCCGGTAACAGAGCTAAAAAAAATTGGGTAGGTAGGTCGGAAAATATTTTTATTTTGTAAAATATTTTTATGCAGTGACTATCCGAAAAAGTATACCCCACTAGTCTTTTTTGCACGCTGAAACAAAGTACGTGTTCTAAGCAAGTATAAACTGCCTATTTCCCGACTGTCTGCACCTAAAACAGCTCTAGAAACAGTCCTATTAATTTCATTTTGTTGACGTCTCTTATGTTATGTCAATACAAATGTTAAAAAAAGATTTTTTGAAAAAAAAATTAAATTTTTTTTTGAAAAAAAAATTTTTTTTTACAAAAAAAAATTTTTTTAATAAAATTTTTTTACAAAAATATTTGGGTCGCGGCCGTAAAAATGGGTCGGTCGCGTTACCGGAAACACAACACTTTTTTTTTTACGCCTTTGTACAAACGAAGTGTCTGAACATTTCAGACTGGCTAGTGGATATACAGATAAGCCACAGTAACCAAAGCCACACTGAACATCACCCATAGGCCATGGATCTCATTTGGAAGAAGAGAAAGCTGTTTGGGATTGCATCCAGAACTGCTACCCACATCTTTCATCGACATGTGCAGTCAGCAGCTGCACCAGGCAAGTGTGGATTGAATGGCCAGACGAACAGTGTGGCCTTCATCTAGAAAGTAGATGGATTTCTCCAAACTTGTCTTGTATCTAAGGTTCACATTGGCACAGGCAAGTATGGCCACTGAACAGACAGTGATTGTAAAATGGGTCAATTTGTTTTGTATCTAAGGTTCACATTGGCACAGGCAAGTATGGCCACTGAACAGACAGTGATTGTAAAATGGGTCAATTTGTTTTGTATCTAAGGTTCACATTGGCACAGGCAAGTATGGCCACTGAACAGACAGTGATTGTAAAATGGGTCAATTTGTTTTGTATCTAAGGTTCACATTGGCACAGGCAAGTATGGCCACTGAACAGACAGTGATTGTAAAATGGGTCAATTTGTTTTGTATCTAAGGTTCACATTGGCACAGGCAAGTATGGCCACTGAACAGACAGTGATTGTAAAATGGGTCAATTTGTTTTGTATCTAAGGTTCACATTGGCACAGGCAAGTATGGCCACTGAACAGACTGAGTGATTGTAAAATGGGTCAATTTGTTTTGTATCTAATGTTCACATTGGCACAGGCAAGTATGGCCACTGAACAATCTGAGTTGCTTGTAAACTGGGCCAGTACAAGTGTAAGTTGTGACAAATATATTTATGAGACTATAAGAACATCTTATACATAATCCTGTGTCACAAAAAGATGCACACCATAGTAGCACAGTAGATCCTTGTAATATACATGTGTATATATATATACAGTATATATATATATATATATATATCTACAACACAAACCAACTAATTTTCAGTGTTTCCTCAGTTGAGCCCCTGTCTTTTCATTCATACTCTGTGTTTGAAAGGCGCATATAAACAAGTGACTATTGTTTCATAGCAAATACCATTAGGCAAGGAGTGAACGGTTCAACTGACAAGTGACTACACAGTTTTTTAAGCTGTGATCAATCATTTCACAACTGAACCCATTGCATGCCATATAGTTTAAGCCAGATATTTTCTGGGGTCCTGGACCATTCACCCCATAAGAGCAAAAACAAAATAACACCCATTGCACTAACTAGTCAAACTCACATGGTATCAATCGATAGCACACCAAAATCTAGGCCATAATCAGGTCAAGATCCATTATAAATCATCTTAAGTTATACAAATCTATTAAATCAACCACTAAATGATAGAGTTTTAAAGTGTATACATGGTAAACTTATAAAGCTTGCTTCTATTATGTGTCCACTCTGCTAATGTCTTAAATATATATACTTTAAACAAATCTATGTTAACTACTAATAAATATAGTTTAAATAGTTATGATTTAATAACCTTAATTCCTGTCCGTGCCATTAATACTGCATGTGATGATGTCGTTTTCTCCAGATCCTTAAATGACGCACTTTTCAGCTACAGGTTGGACTGTCACATGTTAAGCGCTTCTGAGAGGCTCTTAGCACTTGGTGCTTTATAATTGTCTTGTTAAATTACATTTAAAATATCACAATCAAGCAAGTAAATAAGCGTTTTGAATGCAATTTAGTTCTTCAACATTCGCCAAACAGACTTGGGCAACATGACAGGACTCCAGTGGTCACTGACACATACTAGTATAAGCACCGAAACTTCACACGTCATTATACCTGGGATGACCCGAAGACAAAGAAGTCACTGCCATTTATGTGGACAGACTTAAAATCTACCTCAAGGTTTCTGCTTGGCACAATACCTTTCTAGCCAGGTATCTACAGGTGATGTTATTCACTAATTACTGTGCACTGTGCAGAGGTAATTTTACAATTCATCTAGCAGAAGAAAGTCGTAAATCTGTGTGATGCGGTATTATTTACATCCAGGCATTGCTATTAATTTAGCACACAGAGCATTGCCTTTCCAACACAGTCATCATAAACTTGGCAACCAAGTTCAACAAGCTGCATTTAAAATAGCTATTACAATCCATTTCTTTGTAATGTCAACCGGCTTCATTGGATAATTTGACAAATGGGATACCCAGGAATCGTAATAGCAATAGAAATTGATTGGACTTTTGGAGCAACACAGGGTCACTGGGGAGCTCTTGCAATCAAGCTAATTCAGAAGACATTGAGCAGTAAATTGGCCCTCCTCATATGCGCCCACATAGGGTCATTTCTTCCTTACTCAATTCTCCAATTTGTGTCTTTGATACCCTGCTGGCCATACACTATAGTACTGGGCTGTCAATGGCAAGTGGCCTTCCTGACCTCTGGGAAATTGGCCAGTGGACTTATGGCCTGTGTGGGAAGTTATCTTGGCATAGAAGACCACTAGGCACCAAATGGTTTTGAGATTGCCTGCTACCTCTTATCTTTAAGTGGCCTAGGTTTGTCTAGCTTTTGTGGGAAGACACCAAATGACTAAATCTTGCTAAGTACTGCACTCTGCCAGCCTGCTCGGCTGTGCACGTGTCCTTCTCCCTATGCTTCTTCGCTCTATTCCAGGCACTAAACTCATAGAGCTATATTTTACATTCAATGTTTTTCACTTGCCTTCATAGAAACGCTTCGATAGATCACCATCTGTCTGTGTTTACAACTCTCTCACACAATGTCTTTCTTTCTTCAATCTTCGTATATGTCTGTTTGTCTGCCTTGATTGCATGTCTCAATTCTCTGTATGTCTTGTCTGTTTGTCTTTATAGCCCGACTATCATGTTCATTTCAGGCTCTTTCCTACTACCATGTCTTTCCTTAATTATATTTAACCACGATATATCCCCAAACTGGATGGATTCATTCATTCAAGTATTTATAGAGCGCCTCTTCAAGAAAACTACTCAGAGGCGCTCGATGTTTCTTTCGTTCAGAAATGCAAGATCATTGAACTCATGAGGACATGAAACATGAAAGGGAACATCTGCTCCTTGCTATTAGCTCTTCTATCAATTGACAAGTCAGAATGGACCTTGCTGTGCTTGGCCATTAGGGACCAATCACTCACAACAAGGACAGTACCTCCCACTCGTCCCAACCCTTATATTATAACTGACTGGTTTTCCCTCATTGCCAGATATTTCCGTATGATTCTTCTCACCTTCCTTCTGACCATAGATGCATGTATTAAGTGGCATTCCTCTGTCAGAGTTATGCCTCAGTTAGAATACCAACACAAATCAACACTAGTCTAGATTCTAGAAGATCAACGAAAGTAAAAGAATCAGTTCTTGTTAGAGTATATTATATACTAACATTGTCATCTATCTCCAAATGTTCATCTATAACTTAATTTTTAAAAATTTTAACGGCACCACAGTAAGACAGCATAAAACAGAAATGCTTTTTGAACATGCCAGACACAGTGAACATGAATAATCAGCATTCCTTGATGAGCATCATTTAATAATATATTTAATAATAATAATAATAATAATTTATATGGTGCCATAACACGGCCATACCGCTACAAGGGCACCACACAAACAGCTAACTATGTGATTTATACGAATATACCTTGAATTGTTTCTGTACTACTACAGTAGCACAGCAAAAACACTCTGACCATATCTTTTAATAGCATAATAGATAGCTGTTTCCGTTGGCTGTAATAGCGTGTGCTTAGATTGCATATATGCATTGCATATACTGAGCTGGATTTAGCAATTGGGTGTAAACAGCTTCCTGATCCTAGGCAGATGCAAGGCATATACAATTGTACATGTATGACGCTAAGAATTGCCTGAATTCTTTGGTATGAACGAAAAATTTCATTTATTTACGCAAAACAAATGCCCAGAGTATATTTATGTGTACCTTACTAGCAGTCTTAAGATACCCAGACATATTTAAATCCCATATGTATCATGATCTTAAACTTTAATCCTCACTGGAATTTACTCTGAGGATACCCTTTAAATAGCAGATCTACAAATACAAATGTACTTTGCCTTGTCAGGTTGTCAATGGATGAAATTTAGATCAAAGTCAAAGTACTAAGCTGAGAGCAAAATAATTTCATGGTGAAATTAATAATCTATTTGTTTTCATTTGCTTATTTTACTGTGATAAATTCTTAATTTATTTTATACTATTTGTAATAATTTAATTTAATTAACTTGATTTATTTAGTACTAGTGCAATTATAGCTGCCCAGTATGCAAAATGAAACATGTTTTGACACAAATAGTTTCTAAAAAAGGTCTAGCTACATATATTCTCTGGGAAGCTTTGAAGTGTCTGTTCCTGTATTTCTACAATGCCACAGTCGTTCTGCAATTCACACGAACATCAAAAGTCACAACTCACAACGTGCATTGCATAGACATCACCCATCCTCAATGAGCCATAAGCATTAATAAGCACATGTATAGTCCTGGGCATGACGTTAAACTGCATCCATCCTCTGCCACAGGGAACCAACAACGTCCCTGTGCCGGTCCTAAGCCCGGACAAAATGAGGAAGGTTTGCCAGATGGGTGGCGATACACTGGCAGGAAAAGACCAAGACCATAGAAATCCGCCAAAACCACGACACAAGTGACATAGCTACCCAGATGCTTCAAGGTGTCATGATGTGAAGCAGACATGCTCAGGTCGGTCAGGACACACCGATGGAGAGGGTCGGGGGAGAGAGCGTGGGACACAACGGGCATTGACCCACGTTGTCCTTCGTGCTTCTTTTTCACGATTCTCTTCAATCAGACAAGGTTTAGATGCTCCAAGATGTTAATGGTATGGAGCAGACCTGCTGACCCAACCGGTTGAAGCTGGGCAACATGGCACGAGACAGACTCAGACAGAGAGTGGCATCGGACTCCTACGGGCATTGAGCCTAAGGATATTGATGATGATGATGATGATGATGATGATAGTACAGAATAAAAGGTGTTTATAGGCTAGTACACCAGTCAATTGGAAGTGTAATTGTCAATGATAATGGCATATAATATTATGTGTGCTTTAAGTGAGAGTTGTGATAACCTGCACTTAATGATTGCAAGCATGAAATAGATTATGATCCAATTTTGTCATGTAATAAAAGATGATCAATAAAAGTACCTAGGTCATTATTCTAATTCATACTGGCAGCCCAGAAATATGGCTGATAATATGAAAAATGGATTTAATTATTTTGTAGAAAAATCAGACGCCACACTGTAACATTCCTCACAGTGCGGCCAACTGAGTGCAGCAGGTGCATTCACAGAGAATGCCAGTGCCAGACTTTAAAGCTGTTTGATTTCTGTAAAATTGATCAATAACAGATGGCCGCCCACTTTTGCTGCCTTCATCTTATCATTTATGTAGCTCAACGTTTTACAGCATCAATGAGCAGTCAGAGGAAACAATCACAACGGAAAAGGAAAGATGAAAAGAGGGTGACTTATTTATCGTGGGTCATTCCACTTTGTTTTATCCAACCACAGGAAAGATGCTACATCGTCATCTTATGGACCTTACCTATGAGATTTAAGAAACATCAAATGATACATAATTCATGTACATACAAACATTTACATATTTATACATACATACATTTACATATACATACACACATATATATATAATTCATATACATAAATACATACATACATATATAATATATGTTATATATATATATATATATACATATTAGTGCAAGTGGGCCTCATACAAGACCCTGCAGAAGACAGGATCTGCATTTCAGGTTAAAGATCACTTCCTCAACCAATATCTCACTCACCATCTTCTACCTCAAACTCCTATTTATCAACCCTCAGGCTTTCCACACCACACTAAAGACCAGTCTGGTCAAGAATTACTATTCTCACCAATCCTCTCATGATCTGCCATCCAATCTCTCTCTCATCCTAAGCCAAATAGCCTTAGCAGAGCCATGCTCATCCTTCTCTCTGCCTCTGTCTCTCTGGTCTGGTGGCAACCTGACTTGGATCTTCACTTGAAAGATCTCAGGCCATGGAAAGTTGGACAACTCAAGGTGTTTCTGACAGGAGGCAATGCCCCTGAATAAGCTGGTGCTCTCTGTGCTCACCAATTAAGTAGCACTCACTAAATCTGGAGTTTATGATCAAGATGTCCTTGTTACGTCTCAATTTCCATCGTCAATCCGTCAATCCATAGTAATCTTGACATTTATGAGTTTAAGAATTTGACTTATGTCAATAAAACACAAATTAAGACCGTCTTACTTAAAATCTTAAAGAGTAGAGAAAAAATGGCTGGTATCAAGTGCTTGGAGTAGAGTTGACGATTGAAGAAGGTAGTGCTGTCTAAAATCCTCAAGGCTAATGGAATAAAAATCTTGACAGGGTTCTGTTGACACTTTGTATGGACAAAATCTAGAGCTGAGTTTACCAAGATTCGTATTGTTGTGTGTAAGATTCCACCCTGAGTACTTTTATAGATAAATATGCAGACATCTTTTCTAAGTATACAGCCACGAGGAGAATTCCACAGAGGGCAAAATATCCAATTACCCTAACCCAAGGGAGGATCAAAGAACCTGGCATCATGTCAGTGGATGGTTAACATCAAGAGCTGACAGTCTGTAGGTAATCGTAGCCTGTGAAGAGAGATAATTTCAAACTCTTTTACAGCTAGATCTCCTTATATAGTAAACTTATCTACTTGTCAAGGGGAATCATCAAGGCATGTTGGTCACATGTCAAGACCAAAAAAATAAATCTGCTTAAAGTTCTTAGCAATTTAAAAGTTTCAGAAAATTCCTCTGCATCATACTATAGTGCAAGACCAACTGAGTGAACACTGGCTTCATGGGTGTGAAATCATTGGCAATCCTGTAATCTAAATAACACATTTTTATGCACTGCTTTTATTGAGGAGCCTGCAAATTGGTCATTCAACAGTGATCTTGCTTGATTTATTGCAAAGAGATAAGAGTTGAGTAGCTAGTTTTTTGAAAGCCATGTAGATATGAATTTGAAAGGTTGCATCAGTTTATTTTTTTTATTGTGATGGTAATAGTTTTGGCTGTGGACTAAACATAGACAGACCAGATTGAATGCACTGTGTGTGGCTTATCTTTATAGTTCTTGCAGCATCTGATATATATTCAATGAGTTATAATGATTTTGGCGTGCACTTAGACTTGGCTAATGCAACCTTGGTTCAAATTTCCAAGTCCTTAAAAAAGAACATTTTGTTGCTCAGCATTTCAGATCATCTTTTAAGCTGGTTGCTTGCTACGATTTGCCAAACAGTTATTAAGTAAGTAAGTATATCCTTTATTTACCACTTGCTAACTGCACTTTACTTTACTGTAGGACCCTCGACCTGGAATGGCCTGCCCTTGATGCTCCGCTCCCTTTCTAGAACTCATTCTCAGGTCTCCCTCTCTCATCTTAAGACAGTTTTGTTTGCCCATGCTAGGTTGGGAGCACCTATGAGTAGTCCCATTGAAGAGGTGCTATGTAAAAGCATTCAATGCATGAATGAATGAATTAGTAAACATGCCTCAGGATATTAGTCGGATGGCTATTTCCTTGTCTTTTTGAAGTCATGCTCAATTTGCTCATGCCCCCCCCCCCCCCATTGGAAGCACAGCACTTCTTCATCTGAGGTGGTGGCCCAAGGCCAAATCACCTCAATGCACAACGAGCAACACTGGGCATCACTGATCTGACAGCTCCTTGGTGTGGTTTTTATGTCCCTGACATCTGATCTGACAGATATTTGGTGTGGTCCAAATGTCCCTGATGGGTATATCTTGTTGTGTATACGGGTCTGGTATTCAACCTTCCTTGGGTCCGGGTCTTTCGAAGGTTAGTCGCTTCATAGACAAGTTTTTCTCCATCTTTTCCTGTCCTCTGGCTCTGTCAGCACTTGATTCAACTGCATTTCCATCCAGACTCCGAATCTGGTGATCCATCCCATCCTCGGTCTCCCATGTGTTCTTGTGCATGGCACTGTACCCTGCAAGATCTCTTTTTTTCCAGACATTCTCTCCTCTTTCTCGTAAATTTTTCAAAGTGAGAAAGTTTTCTTCTTTTCATCGAGTTGAACAGACTTCTTTCCACTTCTGCCACCTCCAGGACTTATTCGTTTGTCCTCTTTTCCATCCATGAAACTCTTGTCCTCTTTTCAGTATGAGAATTGTGGAAAAATAACTGGGGGGGGGTTGGCCTATGATAAACTTGAAATTGGGGTATGAAAAACATACTTTAACATGGGGCTCTAAAAAAGACTGGGGTTGAACCCCCCCCCCCCAACCCCCCCCCCCCCGGCAATTCTCACCCTGCCTCTTTTCCATCCATGATACTCTTGTCCTCTTTTCCATCAATGATACTCTTGTCCTCTTTTCCATCCATGATACTCTTGTCCTCTTTTCCATCAATGATACTCTTGTCCTCTTTTCCATCCATGATACTCTTGTCTTCTTTTCCATCCATGATACTCTTAGAATCTGTCTCAGGAATTTCTCCTCGAATGCCTCTATTCTTTCTCCTTCTCTTTTCTTGATAGTTCAGCTTTCACAGCCATATACGTTGCCACAGACAAGGGCCTTCAAATAAGTCACATCACAAATAAATAAATAAATCTTGGCATAGCCAATTTTGTGCAATGACTTTTCCGTAATTGTTTCTATGCTGCCCCCATGTTCTGTCCCTTTGCCAGTTTTTCTTGAATATCCCGATTGAAGCATTCTGCATCTTCGGTTATCTATGTGTGTGGAGTTTTAAATTCGATACATGTGGTGAAGTGCAGAGTACAAAATGTCCAAAGATGCATCATAGTTAAATGTTTTTAATTCAACATTTCTTTATTATATAATTGAATTGACTTCACAAATTCTATCTATCTGTGTTTATCATTGTAATTTCCAACCATAAAGGCTGCAGCTGGTAGTTAATCCCCCATACCACATTAGGCGTAAAAAAAAATTGTTGTGTTTCCGGTAACGCGACCGACCCATTTTTACGGCCGCGACCCAAATATTTTTGTAAAAAGTTTTTATTAAAAAAAATTTTTTTTGTAAAAAAAAAAAAAAAAATTTCCAAAAAAAATTTAATTTTTTTTTCAAAAAATATTTTTTTTACATTTGTATTGACATAACATAAGAGACGTCAACAAAATGAAATTAATAGGACTGTTTCTAGAGCAGTTTTAGGTGCAGACAGTCGGGAAATAGGCAGTTTATACTTGCTTAGAACACGTACTCTGTTTCAGCAAGCAAAAAAGACTAGTGGGGTATACTTTTTCGGATAGTCAAGTGCTGCATAAAAATATTTTACAAAATAAAAATATTTTCCGACCTACCTACCCAATTTTTTTTAGCTCTGTTACCGGAAACACAAGATGTTTTTTAGGCCTTAGTTGGAAATAGATCCCCATTGTAACAAGTTTTGTGGAAATAGATATATCCATCATTAATGTGTCAATAAAAAAAACGTCTGTGGAAAATGGAAATAGATTTCCATTATTACTGTAACTATTAAATAAATTTAGTTATGTGTGCACAATGCACATCCACACAGCTGTTTGAATATGAGGGCCGTGTATGCGAGTTCATCTGTGTTCCAGTACGTACACATGTGCCAGCATTTGTGCATCAATAACATGTGTGGTTATGGGTTCCTATTATATTCAAGACACTGAGTCACTACAAGTTTACTGATATACCAAGAATACAGAAGCAGAGGTCGTTAAATAAGTTATTTGGGAAGATGCTAGGTATCTGTATCTTGGCTTCTGTCTCTAAGGAAGCAAATGCCAAAGGTTGAAATAACAGCATGGACACTGGTTGCAGCTGGTGTCAAAGGTTAAAACAGCAGCTTAGGCAACACCTGCAAGAAAGTAAGTAAGTATAACCTGTGTAAGTAAACATGTAGTTACTTCTGACAGGTAAGTCAGATACTGATGTCAAATGACTTGCTCTTGGCACACATTAGTTCTTGGAGTACATAGTTCTTGGAGTCTGCACAGTGCACAGGTAAATTTTGCTCTGGTTGAACAAAGAAGGTCAGGTGAAACAGCTATTAGCATTTGAGGTTAAATGTCAAGAGAGTCTTGGATGTGATGGGTCAGTTGATGGAATCACTGATGCATGAGTAGGAAGGCCAGCAGCGCTCATCTGCATGATCACAGATTCAGTGATGCAGAAAATAGGGTCGTTTAATGGCAGATGTATGTGTGACCTGATCTGACCAGAGCTTTGTTGGATGAGGTTACAAAAGGGAAAATTGCAATGTTAACTCACACAGATGATGGTAGGGGTGGATGGATTGCACCTGTGTCTATATCTGGTCTGCAAAGGTCTATATCTACATAGTGGAAAGAAATAATGTATAAGAATCTCAATTTTTAAAAACACCTCAAAAAACTCTGTGGTGTGGTCTCGTTTTGTATAAGACATAAACAAAAATTTCATCAAGCCCAGTCACAGCATGACACCATACTGGGTGTACCAGTAAAAGCATACACATATATATCATTCTTGGGTTTCAGATTTTGGTTATGAGAACGCACAACATAGCAATAACCTGCAGCTCTCTCTCTTGGTTGGTTGGTTGGATGGGTGAATGTCTGATGTTTGATACAAGTGACTTTTTACTTGTTAATGATCAATGGCCTGCATATATGACAAGTCCTGCAGATAAATCCTTCATCTGCCCTGGATTCCTCAGTATCCTTCACATTTTCAAAAGAATATATAATATATACATGTTGTTGTTGAGGGGTGGAAGGGATAAGGCAGATGTTTGCTGCCTCCTCCTCTTCCATCAAAGATGGCCTGTAATTAGTACTTGCAAGTCTGTGGATCAATTCACAGTGGCAAGCAGTTACAAGAAATAACACAATGGCCCAATTCTGCAAAGTAAATACACACGCACAGGCCCACATGCACACAGGCACATACACCACATATACTGAAGAAGAACCCTTACTTAGCAGTCACAGACTACAAAGACACTTGTACACAAAACTACTTGATGATCAATACCATAAATGTCAATATAATCCCAATATAATCGGCGTTGCCAAAAAACAAGCACTAGAAAATACTGATAGCAGAGTTCACCCATTACAAGCTTTGATGATCAGTCAATGATTCAATAATTGTCAGAGTGTAGCCATAAAGTCCAAATAAGTCCAGTTTTTACAACAGTTTCAGCAAATGAGCACTCTGGCAAAAACTATCGTAAACATTTGAAAATTAATCGGTATGGGGACTTGCACGTTAGAATAGTATGTGGTTCTGGCTTTTCAACCAAGAAGCAAATAAAAAAAATAACTCTGAAACAATGGACCAATAGAAAGAGCTCTAAAAGATACAAGAAATAGCATTGCTCAAGGTAGACTGCTTAATGTGCTTATACATAGATTGGTCTATGTGGCACAATTACCACAATTCATATATGCTGAACACAAGTGAATAACTCAGTGGTACTCAAAGGCATGTGAAAATAGCCGCCGCTAGTAGTTAATCACGGTGATACACAGCTGATGGTTAAAAGTAATGTGTCTAACACTGCAAAGCGCAGTCAGAACACAGCTCCTCGGGCCAATTAAATTTCTTCTCGGACAACTTGCATTTAATGCATCACTACAATTCACCTGCATTGGTACTCTAACAAGAACTATTTCCTAGACACTTACGAACGCAGACCACTTTTACCATGCATAGATCTGGCTCACGTACTTCAATCTCAGTACAAACGCTACGCCCCAGACTACACCAAACCTGACTTCACATTGTACACAGCAATAAGAATCCTACGAACCTTACGAATGATAAAACCAAACTCTAAGTACCCGTGTCCAAATCGCTTCAAAAGCATCTCCATCACAAGAAGGTCGTCATGTTACGCCACGTCAACAAAACCGACTTTACGCGTGCACTCACCGTCATACTTGGTCGTCTGTGAAAGAAAACTCTGACGGACTTGACCAATTTTTTCTGACAGCGTTCTGTTAAAGTCCTGTCGACCGAGCACGTTCAACTTCTGCTCCATCTGAGTGCTGCAGCACGTGAATCCTTGAGAGCACACTCGTAGATGCTCGCCTGTCAAGAACACGAGCACACACAATCTTAACAATACATCATCACAATAACCAACAATCAGCTCATTCTGTGGTCTAGAGATAGCGCATGGTACGTACGTGCAATTATACTTAGCTAGAAAGTCATACATCAATGCCAGAAGTGCAAATAAATAATACACCGATATATTATAACACAAGATGACACTAAAATTCAAATCAATCATATATGGGAGAGGAACACTAGTTAGTGTGCAAATCAGATTCAAGTATGTTTGCTATCTTCAGTGCTAAAGATATCATACAAGCTTAAAAACATTCCTGTTTGCAAAAGTGATTTAAGCATAAAAATTGGGGGATTCAAATGCTCAAGTACACAATTGCAAGTACTTATAACAGCCCTGCCAAAACAGAGCTCAGAGCTTTACTACATAGAAGTGTGTCCAAAATAAATCAAATATGCAATTTTGTCTTGTTAAAAAATTATAACACAATATTAATTTTCCCACCTAAAATTGTGTTGCAAGATGCAACATTGAAATATTAATTTTGTCCAGTTTAATATGGAGTAAAAGGTCGTCAAGTACCGGTTCTGAACTTAAACTGAAATACGAAGAACGAATTTTACTAAAATTCTGACACCTTGATTAGTGATTATTGATTTATGGACCTCAATATTTATTTACCTGATCACAGTTTAATAGTTTTGGTATGACACCATTTATGCCTGGTGTATTAGACACCCACACAACAGAATGAAGATTGAGGAGCTGAATGATTTTATTCAACGTGACAAGAGATTGCATCCAGAGATAGAATTGGGGGTGGTGGTGGTGGTTTGTGAGCAGAAGCAACAATAACCGATGTCAGCTAAAATCATTCACACACATGGGTCGCCCTAACCAGTGGGACTTTGGTCCCTTCTGGGTTCACCTGTCTTGGGATATGAAACAGATGCTGTGTAGTCAGTGATCTCCAGCACAACGCAGACTACACTAACTTGGTTGTATTTAACTCCCAGCAAAACAATTCTAGCATACAATATAATCTGAGGCAAGATCTCGAAGGCACTTGGTCAATTGATGTCTTGAAGCATCTCTAGCAGGCACACGAACCAAAGAGCAGACAAGTGCTTGACTGGATTAGTACTAACTCTAATAACAGTCAACACTAGTATAACTAGAATGCTCACAGATCTGTAAAATATGACCTCAACATCTATAATAATAAAGAAGAAACTATGTGTGTCTGTGTGTCTGTGTGTCTGTCTGTTTGACCGGAATGCATTTCCACAGTTTTCGAGCTTTTCACTCCAAATCTTCACTACTGTGTCCGTCTGGGCATGAGACGCAAAGTTGGGGGGTTTGCGAATCTCCCCCACCATGGGGGCCAAAATGGGGGGCAAAACCCCCCAAATTTTTTTCCATAAAATTCAGGTATTGATTTCAAACTTTGCACCTAGACAGAGGGCCATCGAAACCACCCAGTTGGGTGGTTGGCGAATCTCCCCCACCACTGGGGTCGCGATGGGGGAGGCGAAGACGGCAGTTTATTAAACACCTTTTAAAACGCGTGCGTGGTCATTATATAATTGGCGAAAGGAGTTCACGAAAACCCAAATTTCACGGGTGGTGTACAGGTGGTTAGGTCGGAGTGTGGTGGGGTGTTGTCGGTCGGGTGGGTTTGGGTTTGGGGAGGGGGGGGGGGCGTGGGAGGAATTTTTTCTCTCCAAAAAATAAAATTTCACCGGGTGTACCGAGGTTGAAGGGGGGTGGGGTGGGGGCGAAGATGGGGTGGGGTTGGTGGAGGGGTGGGTTGGGATGGGCGGGATTGGGGTGGGGGCGGGATGAAGGGTAGTGTGAGGGTGGGGTGGTGGGGTGGAGGAGATAGGGTGGGGCGGTTGAACGGGGTGGGGTGGGGGGTTTCGTGTGGAGGTGGAGGTGGGGGTGTGGTGAGAGGTGGAGTGGAGGGGTGGGATGGAGGCGAATGAAGAGGTGGGGGCGGGTGGAGAGAGTGGGGTGTACGGGATGTGTCTTTGGGGGTGGAGGTGGGGTGGCGGTGTGGAGCGTGGAGGGGGTAGGGTGGGGCGGGTGAACTGCGTGGGTGGACAGGGTGGGAGTTTGGGGTGAAGGTTGAAGGTGTGGTGAAGGCGGGGTGGAGGTGTGGCGGAGGGGTGGGGTGTGGCGGGTTGAGGTGTATAGGGTGGGGTGGAGCTTTGGGGCGTGGAGGTGGGGGAGGAGGTGGGGTGTGTGGTGTGGTTGGGCTGTTGCCGGGTTGAGGGGTGGGGTGTACGGCGTGGGGGTGGGACTTGAGGTGGGGTGGAGGTGGGGTGGAGGGGTAGGGTGGAGGCGGGTGGACGGGGTGGGAGTTTGGGGTGGAGGTGTTGTGGGGGTAGGGTGGGTGGAGGGGTGGGGTTGTACGAGGTGGGGGTGGAGGTGGGGGTGTGGTGTGGTTGGGTTGTGGCCGGAGCGGGTCGTATCCTGAATTTCCCGGGCAACGCCGGGTACCCCTTCTAGTTATAATATAATATACAAAGGAAGTCAACTGTTGCAGTATCAAGTGTGGCTTTTACAGCCAAACCAACTGATTTGGTCGTAGTTCAGAGTTGAAGTGCTCTATTCAAAGACAGCACATGCACGAGTATACTTGGCTATACAGTGAATGCTGATCTCTAATTAATCTGCCAACGAACTAACTCAAATAGACGAAACTGAAGTCTATTTCACAGCCAGCAAGATACCACATAGACTATTTTTCAAGGTAAATTACAAAATGGAAATAAAAACACAACTTATGAATATAGTAGTCTAGATATATAGTCCAAGAATATATTCATCGCATAAATATGTCTCAGCCATGCCCAGCGGTAGTAAAAAATATCAGAAAAACGAATCTGGCAAGCTACAACTATTTTCAATTATACACCCTCAATCCAGAAATGCATTGCTCCAAGCAATGATACACGCTGCTCCAGAAGTGTCGTTCCATCATTCAATTATTTCAGCAGAACCAAACTGGATCAAATGACTTTTTAATACAACTGCATTGGGTAAATCATCAAATAGCAATGAACTCTGCTGTTGTGCAATATCATATGACATGTTTATGTTTGAATACATCAACAAAAAATTCTTCATCATTAGTTCCTGAAGCCAGCCGCTTGGCAGCGATGGGTATAAATAAATGTTTTTGCCTGTCCTCAGTCATCTGCCATATCCAGTGCTTCTCTCAGTGTAATAGTAAAAGTATTATTATTATAACGTCAATTATGTCATCTACCCAGCATAGCTTTCGTCTGCCTTTTTCTTTTGCTAACCAGTGCTAACCCTAACTTGTGCTAGCCCTAACTTGTGCTAGCCCTTTCTGGGTTTCCTTTTGTGTACATTACAACGTACGATTAAGTGTCAATATCTGATTTGATCCTGACTTTGATTTGGACAATAAAACTGATTAATTGACATGACTGGGTGTTATTAAGGCCTTGTTATAACATCAGCATCCTGCCTGTGTCTTTTATTATATAGACAAAAACTGCAGAACAGGAAGTAGAGACGATTAGCACTTTTTCAAAAAGCTGTCTACTAGGACAAACATATATTTGGTACCCAGCGACATTTAATCGTCTCCTTAAAACTGCAGAAAGGTAAATTTAGATTTATGCTATTTCAGAATTACCAAATTCTTTAAAATAAATCTCTTGAAGAGCGAAAGTAAAATGCTAAAGTCTGTAACTTGACTTGAATATGCTTGCCAGTACTTGTCTAAATTAGACCATAAGTGCTGCCATGCAGACACATGATCTACGAACATTCACACGGCATTAGCACACAAGTTTTAAATTTGTGCTCTGTCATATCCTTAACAAGAATTGATTTATAAATACAAGTCATGCAGGACATTCACGTTCCTATTAATAACAAGAGCAGTTCCTAATAAGAAGAACAGTTCCTAATAAGAAATTCTTCGAACATGTCTGCTTCTATCTCTCACAGTACTAACAAAATCGCCCACTCAGTTGCTCATCAGATAATTGGATGTATATCCTCAGCAGCATTCTGTTACCCACTAAAATGCCTACCCTCTTAACATTCCAGATAAGAGACTTCTGGGCAAACGTGACACCAAACAAATGATGGCGGCAAAGTAACAGATTCAACGGCCTCTCCTCTAGCTTTTTCTGTCCATCGGTTAAGTACCAAGTTGTACATTAGTCGCACAGCTCTACCTAACAAGAACTTTAAAAGCAGCATATATACTCACTCAGTGTGAGAAATTCAGGAGTTAATGCCCAGCATAAAGTGAACTTTATACCAGACCATGCACAATTCCCATCAGTTAAATTCAAGCATGCTGCTTAACCGAGATCTTCCTGTCAGTCTGACTGACTGGCCGCCCTCTCGGCTCTGCTGCTTCACGCCTTTCCAACTGCAATTCATCAGCACGGCAGGCTGTAAAACAGATCAGGGAATTGCTTCCAGCAGCTTAAGTGAGATGACATGCAGGCTTCGACACTCCAATTACTGGAGAATAGTGTAAAAAGCTGGAAATGATCACACGCTAAAGCCTGTAACCTTACTTGATCATATGTTTGCCAGTACCTACATTAATAAGACCATCAGCACTTCCAGAAACAACACTGCCTAAAAAACTGCCTTGCCTAAAACGTTTCAGCTTCCACTGGCCGAACATCCAACATCCGCAACAGTCGGCGACTCTTATGAGCAAAAGCCACAGAAAGTCTCAAACTCGACACAGGAAAGTAAACGCACTCAGATATGTACAACACTTCTTGAAGGAAAGAAGACTATGCTGAATAGAGACTGCAAATGAAGGCATAACATAACGACCAAAATATCACAATTTAGGAACTAATAACGATGACACATATACAGGAAAACTAACGAGCAAGCATATCATTGCGTACAATTTCTATATATTGTATTACAATTTATAGACCATGTCATTAATTGTTATGTACCTGCAAGAACTAATCAGCATTAAATGTAAATGCTGAACAGTGTAGCCAAACCTGAACAGTGTTGCCAGTATGTCATATCATTAAACAACCTAAGCGAAACATAAATTTCCAGAATTTTAGGAATGTTTCATAGGGATTCTTTGGGTCAGACAGTAGTAATGCAAAGTCTAAATAAAGCTGTGACTCCATTGGTCCTTATGCTGGCCATAACATCTGGAGATCAGGGCAGTCAGTCTGGAGAGCCATAATGGTCAGCTTCAGTGCATGGCATTATCCTCTCCAGTGTGAAGTTTACCAGGAGGCCAATTAACAAGCCAACTTGAAATGCATAAGCTCTTAGAAGCCATACTCAGAGACAGCAATCACAGTGAGACAGGACAGCTGGACACAAAGCTGAAAGGGCGGCACAGGCAGAGGCTGTCCGTGGTCCAAAGGCATGCTATGAATGTCTGAGAAGGAAGGCATGCTGAACCAGCTTTTAATGGCTAGTCTGTCCGGGCCAACAGCCAAACAAAGAAAAGATTATAATTTCCCACTTTAGCAGGATAGCACTGCAGGGCCCAACACATAATGCTGTCTCTCACCCAGCCACACGCCCACACAGACACGCTGTCCAGTCCTGGTCACCTTCCATCACAGTCTGTGTCTGTCTGTCAGCCACCCATCTGTCTGGCTGAATTCATCCAATGCCAAGCTGACTCTCATCATCAGTGACTCATCCACAGACAGACAATTGCCTTTGTCCAAGGTCTACATGGTCAGTGCTCAGCCACCAGTCATGGGATGTGCACTGGACTGCAGCAGCAGCAGCAGCAGCAGCAGCAGCAGCAGCAGCAGCAGCAGCAGCAGCAGCAGCAGCAGCAGCAGCAGCAGCAGCAGCAGCAGCCACACAGCATAATCATAATAACATTAATAGATAGCAGAAATTTCATTTCTATAATTACCAATTATACAGCTTAAGCCACTCAGCCTCATCAGCACGCACACCACGGTTACCAGGGAACCACTGGGATTCAGAGAGAGAGATTTGATGACTGTGTAGGACTTCGGAAATATCTATCATCCAATCATTCATGCAGAGCACAGCCAGAAAACCAGCCATGCATGGATCCCAACCAAATTGGACACATTCAAGCATGAGAAGCCATGATGATGATGAGGCTGTCCAATACAGTTTTGCAGTCAGACGTTTTGGCCTAGACAGTGTAAAACGCCATGCGCACAACACACACCCGAATACACTGACACATTGCATCAGCCTCAAATCTATGAGAAAGCTAAAGATGTTCAAGGATCTGTTATCAGTTGATAGACGAGCCTTCAGAAGAATATTACAGCGGATCCTATGATAAGCCAAAAGCATAAAAATGAAATAAATGCACCCTCTGCCAGCGAAAGGGTAATCGAGTATGAAGCCGAGTTCTGAGAAACTGTGCTTGGTGGTTCCAGGAAAAACTCATGCCGATTAGATGATCAGTGAAAAGGAAATGAAGAAAGTCTAACAATTCAGGTTCATCCTAACTAGAATCTCTCAATCTCCATTTTCTCCCTGGTCATTGTCCTCCACATACACATGACCCATAGATTTCACATATACAATGAAATCACAACATGTTAAAACTAATTCAACATCTTACTGTTACACAAGAACACACATCAATCTCCTATTGACTTAATCACACCAAATGACTACTGGGACGTCCAAATGGGACCAAAATGTCAATCAGCTCAACTAACAGAGCAGCAGAACTTTCTAAAACTGTCGGCCCTGTATCTCACAAGTGGGTCACAAGGGTTAAACGGATGTCAAACTTAAGTAGGTGATCATATATACAAACATAGAAAACACTTTAGACCCAGATTTTGCACATTCTTGCACATATTTCAGCCTTAAAATAAAACACGATTAAAAATTGTGCAGTTACATACTGTTTATACAGTGTCTTTTCTAAGTACAGTAAAGTCAGTAGGTGATAATGAGTTAAACAAATTCTGAAGTGGACAACAGGATAAAGAAGTCTGGGAATAGACAAGAAGTCTGGGAACCGCTGGGTAAAAGACAAAGCAAACTAACAAGCTTACAAAATAGAAAGAACATCGCCCAATAAGTTCCCAAGGTATTACATCTACAATTTTGTTAGTACAGTTGCAGGTCACAGATAACAGTTGCCAAATGATACAACATGAGGGAGACAGATGTCCAAACCAAAAACCATTCTAAGGCTAACAGGGAAGGAATGAATACAGCATGGCACACCACCATGGCACATTCAGGCCAACTGCAACACATACTTTCAATTATAAATTTGATAAAATTTGCAATTTAAGCATTTAATCATACATATCTTTCACACCAAATCATCATGCAATGATCTACATTTCTTATGCCAAATCATCACAATATTCACATTTCACACAAGACGCCAAATGTTACAATTATTCACATTTCTCACACCACATCATTACAACGATTCACATTTAGTCACATCACATCATTACAATGATTCACGTTTCTCACACTGCCTCATCACAATCATTCTCATTTCTCACAACACATCTGAAACAGTAAGTGCAAGAAATAGCTCTGCCCTAAACTCCACATCTTTCATCAACAGCAGCTAAAGTAGAAATCCTTCTTCAATGTCTGCACTGTTGCAGGCTGTCAAAGAGACTTTCCTAAAACCCATCAGCGCGATCAATGTTCGCTTAAGCACACACAACTTGAGATGACCTACATTTTATCGAGATGACCTACATTTTACCGAAGAAGACAGTCAGACAACATCGACGACATCGACGAGGTACCATCCATCGAATACGTGAAAAACAGTCAATACCTCATGCCGTAAGAAAACCGCATCTGTGCACTTCAGTACTTAACAGATGACCAACACCACACGATGCTGCTTCTTCTTCCTATTCGCCAACGCACACACGCTCCTCCGGACTCCGTTTGCTTAAGATGAAATGTCAAACCAACCAAACACAGGTGCTGCAGTGGTTAAGAACCCAGACAAAGGCAGGCGATTCAAAACCCAGCCATGTTAAAACTGAATTTCAAAATGCGTCGCTATGTGCCATGAAAACAGTGACGTGCAATACAAACGTTTATGAAACAACACCGAGCACTCCTTACAGTGCATGCCACCGACCACCATAGCACTAACAATAATTCTCATACGGACCAGTTTGGACAAATCAATTCCAAAATTAATTCTTTAAAATGAAAACTGAATATAGCGCTTGTCACTTGGTATCTCTGGACAATCCCTGTGACATGATGCAGCCCTCGTGAATAAACTAGTGCCCTGTGCTTAGCTTATTTATATACAGCACTTTCTTACAAGTTTGCAGATTATGACCTTGTTCTATAATATCTGACACCATAGTCCATAGTGATGAACCCTCAACTCTTGGCAACTTTACCATTATTTTGGACTAGCATAAAGGCAGTTGAAGGAGGAACTAAATAGGAGCTACATTACATTACGCATACATCAGCTAACTAAAGCAACCTCATTACAATGTGCTACTTGGAATAGATGCCAAAAATAGGATAACACAGCGGATGCAGTACCATTTCAATACTAAAACTGTCTGGCACAACTGCATTCCCGGCACAACTGCATTCCCGCAATAACAAAATTTCTGATACAGAAACACTCATTAGTAACATACATACGTGGCTCTCTTCGCTCTTCTAAGCAGGCTGAGCTTCTTGTCCCCCGGTCACGCACTTCCATTGCGCAGCGCCGTGCCTTTTCTGTTGTTGGCCCTGCAACCTGGAATGGGCTCCCTGTGGAACTACGTCTAATACCTCGAGCCTTCGAGACTACGTTCTACTCTGCTCTTAAGACTGTTCTCTTTAGCCGTGGTTGGGTCGGGAGCGCTTCTGAGTAGATATTCTTGAAGAGGCGCTATATAAATGCCTGAAATGAATGAATGAATGAATGAATACAAGAATCAATTATTAGCTTTGTATCAAGTTCTGCTTCACCAGCACATAAGAAGTTACAGAAATAAATGAAGCTGGCCAGAAAAATATATTTCCTGCAGTAGTTACACAAGCATGAAGCGAGTTGCTTCATGCTTGTGTAACTACTGCAGGAAAAATTTTTTAACTCTCACAGGCTAACAGCATTAATTAGTTTTTAAGGAAAATCTTATGTCACTTTCAAATATTTAATTCCATTCCCTAGGTTTTGCAACGTGACATTAAACCATAAAATCACTCATAACAAATCACCTAAGAAAAAACAACAGTGTTTCAATCGTAAATCACTGCAAAATGCCACAGAGAACTTTGTGTGTGGGCAAGACAAACTATGGGCTTTTCCTGTTAGCTACTGAACAGACATGGAATGTTTCACATGGACATCAGCATAGGCCACCCACAACCATGGGCGTCCGCAGCGGGGCGCAAGGGGGCGCAAGTGCGCCCCCCTGAATTTTCGCATAGTTGCACAGAAATTTAGATTATTTGATTGTGATTGTTACAATGCGGTTTTCAATGTGATTATCAATTCGTTCTATAAGTTGAACCTATATATCTTCCCTTGTGCGCATAATGTATATGTAGGCTATAGGATTCTCTGGTGGTAATATGGAAATTCAAACTGTTACCCATTAAATTTAGACCATGTGACAATTACTTGAACGTTTGCGCCTCCCTATAAAAATTCCTGCGGACGCCCATGCCCACAACTGGGTGTATTTATAAGTATCCTGTGGTCATTCATACTGGTTTCTGGGTGGCAAGCAATAATTTATCCTATTAATTAGTCTTTCTTCCTGCAAGTGTCCATAAAACACAGCTAAGGCGTAAAAAAAAAGTGTTGTGTTTCCGGTAACCCGACCGACCCATTTTTACGGCCGCGACCCAAATATTTTTGTAAAAAATTTTTAAAAAAAATTTTTTTTTCAAAGAAAAACAATTTTTCAAAAAAAAAAAAAAATTCAAAAAATATTATTTTTACATTTGTATTGACATAACATAAGAGACGTCAACAAAATGAAATTAATAGGACTGTTTCTACAGCAGTTCTAGGTGCAGACAGTCGGGAAATAGGCAGTTTATACTTGCTTAGAACACGTACTTTGTTTCAGCGTGCAAAAAAGACTAGTGGGGTATACTTTTTCGGATAGTCACTGCATAAAAATATTTTACAAAATAAAAATATTTTCCGACCTACCTACCCAATTTTTTTTAGCTCTGTTACCGGAAACACAACACTTTTTTTTAGGCCTAAGGAGGATACAGGAAATCAAGGCATATATTAACAAATTAACAAATTAAAGATAATTTATCAAACAGTATAAAGGTCAACCAGAATTTTTTGCATTTCTAAATGTAGAAACTTATGCATCAGCCAGTTATTTTTTTTATCAAATTAACCTACAAGAGACAAGGTTCACAGGAAAAAGAAACAAAGGCTGATATGGTATGATATGTGGGTCCTCAACATGGATTTACCATTTCAACGTATCATAACTTTTCTAAACTTTCTCCATGCTTTATTTCCTCTCATACATGTATATCCTTACTATAATTCTGCTTGAATAAATAATAAAAAATGTTGGGTCCTTTTCACCTAAAGTTTGCCTTCCTTGATCTGATTTTATAGTGAGCAACCATCTCATCACCTGATTGTACTAGCAGCCATTCACATTCTTCATGAAATTTTCATCAGATATAAACTTGTACAAAACGTTATCCCTCTGGCTGGGTAAAATACAAGCTGCTGCATTCTACACTGTGCCCCATAAAAAAACACACCAAAAAACTTTGTCATGAAACGCATGTAAGTCTAATGTTAAAAAGGAAAAAGTAATGTTTCATTTAAGAAGATGTTCGAAGTGATGTCCCTTCGCTTGAACGCAGGCTCTCAGCCATGGCCGCCACTGTTCAATAGCTTTGTCAATGACACTCTGCTTCAACTGTGCCCACACAACGATGAGGCGCTCCTTCAACTCGTTGATGTTCCGTATTGCTGTCTGGTAGACGCGTTCCTGTATTAGACCCCGAATTCTGTAGTCAACAGGATTGAGGTCTGGTGAGTTTGCTGGCCAAGTTCCAGTCCAATGAAGCTTGGTGTTTCACGTCGCAACAACGCAATGGTGTCCTTTGCGCGATGTGCTGGGGCGCTGTCCTATAAGTTACTAATCTCTGTTTAAATGTTTCCAAACACGCCTAGTCTGCATCACTGCCTCCAACAGCAACCACTTCTGTGAGTAAGTAAAATGTAAACTATTTTGTGGCAAAATTATTTGAGAAACAACGTACAAACTTTTATTACAATTGGCTTAGTTTTATAGAAGATTTTTGAAAAAGTTTTTTGGTGTGTTTTTTTATGGGGCACAGTGTACATTCAAAAAAATTCTGGCTATTTTCCAATAGCAAAAACACTTGGTATATAATTTGCTTTTCACGTATAATTATCGAAGTTTTAAAGCAGAAGTCTATTCATTCAAACACGCAAAGTCTGCAACGAGGCTATATGAAGATCCACGTACACAATGGCCAGCAGCATACACTGCATCCGCTCGGAAAATGAAACATAGTAACAGCCCAAACAGAGACTATCTCTAATGGTAACTTGGTGTTCCTGGCAGCAGGTCTTAACAGGATCAAAGCTTGCAAATGGTCTGAGAAAATTGAAACACAGCAGAGGAGAAGAATTTCTTGACCTTAAAGGAATGTATGCCTCCATTTATCTTTACAAGGAAAGCCTCTTGTACATGTATACAAATGCGCAATCTCAGCTCCCGTCCCAGTGGGCAGACGTCTCATCCAACATTAAATTATTACTGCTCCCTGCTTCATCTTGATACTGCAGCCTGCTCCGGCCAAATGGCTGATTTTTTAAGCTGTCATGGCAACATGCTGTGCTAAAAATAGACTTGGAAATTGCTTTCCCATTCAAGTTCCATAAATAAAGGTACTTTTATAGAAGTGCAAAGTAATATTCATATTCCTTTTCAAAATTGGAAGTAAGTAAGTAGCCTGCTATTAATATCTGGCAAGAGCACAATGTATGCACAAAATGCAGTGCACAAACTGGGAATTAAATTATAGATCTAAGAATGTTTTTAAGGTTTTTACAACAGGACTCGGAGACCAATAATTAAAAGCAAAATTTCCTTTATAACACCAATGTGTTGTCCGAACTTTATTGATCCATTTCTCCCAGAATTGTTTAGTTAGCATAGATCTGTCACAAATAATCACGGATACCTACAAATGGAAGGATACTTGGCTACCTTCACATCGACCATAATTAGCCAAGACAAAGGACTGTTCCCATAATAATGACTACAATTAAACAAGAACTGTTCCTTGAACTAAACATAAGTCAGCCATGGGTGCAGTGTTTTAGGCTTGACACATGAAGGCAACAAGACTGGTTCTCTCCCTTTCATCTTATCTTCTTCTCCAGCTGCACAGCCATTGAATGGGTTTCGTGTAAGTAGAAGACACAAGTGGAGCATAAATATTGATACCCCAAACATAGGACCATACATTAAATCAACTAACAAATAGCAATATATTATGTATTTCTTAATCTTTTAATACCCATTAAAACAATCATTTTTGTTCCTACAGCAATGTAATAAACCAATTAGGAAGATAATAAATATCCTCTTGGGAAGCACACCCATAAAATTTCAATTACTACCATTACAAGGTACTTACAGCCAAGTTCAATTCAGGGCAAAAAACTGCATGAGTGTTATCTCTTTACAAAAGTGGCTTTGAATTATTCCACAGACCCGACATGTTATATATTCATTTGCTTAAGGTGCAGTGAACACAAGTATGTATGTATGTATGTATGTATTAGCCATCATTGGCATCATCATAATCACGCATGAATGAGAATCTACATTCTGAGTAATGTAACAGTTGCTTTTGAACAACACTATGCAAGAAAAAAAGGAGGTAGAAAAACTTCTCTAAAAAATAAGTCAGATCTAAGTTACAACATTGACATTGACCTCTGCAGAGTGACTAAACATCCAAAACTATATTAATATGATCAGCTTATAAACCATGACACAAAACAAACAAAGCCCGGCTCAACTTAAACAGGCACAGTGCTATTTCTAGACTTAAACAGAGATGAGGTGGTGCAGACCATTAAACCCAAAAATAACTTAAATTGACACTGGTATCTCTCCCTCAGCAGTCACCACTACACTGCATGCATCAGACTCCATGTTTCTTCTATCCCTACCAGAAAAAACCTACATAATACTCAGATGCACCACTTCTAACAACTAAAAGCACAAGGAAGTAATTTATTTCCCATAAAACAAAAAAGACACATTTACGAGTAGTAGCTTCCAAGACTGGAATCTTTCGGAGCGTTTTATTCGAGGCAGCGTAAAAGCAACAAGTGTAATAGTTATTGCATTTAGAGGCTGACTTCAGTAAACATGTCAAGAACAAATTATGGAATTGGGAATGTAGGCAGATAGAACCATAGAGCCTCTGTGGTCTGGCAGAGTGTCTAGCCATGGAGTAAGTCACAGACTGAACAGCCAAGCGCTGCAGCAGCAGCAGCAGTAGAAACAGGCTGAGGATGAATCGTAGCTGGTCATCATTAGGCTCAGGTACATCTGGATATGATTTCAGCCAAAGCCTTAAAGCAGCCGACATTCAGGAGAGAAGGAGGAGGAGAAAAAGAAGGTATGTCAAGAGATGTTAGGTACACATGACTCAAGTAGGGCTTCACCACTCCATCCGGTCTGAGAACTAACTACATCTGGCACTGTGAGACCAGCTCATCGAAAACTGATTAATAAGCCTCATCTTCATCATCAACTTCATCCCATAAGAATGACTGGAATTGCAGCCCAGCCGTGAATCAGCAGACTATGGGAACTCACGCGTATACCAACCAATGTGACTACCAAAGCAGTGAACAACATTAACCAATTCTCAAAACTTTTTAAACACTCCAGTAACTACAGACAGATCATGAGTTTCTTGTTAACAATTCTACATTTAGAATAAACTGATGACTAGAGAAAGACATCAGACAATTAAAACAAAGGAGACAGTCATCCATAATTTAAACAGAATGATCAATGCACAGACAGTCCTCACCAGCCACATCAACAGTCACTCTATACTTAGCATATATTGATTCCAAAAAGAAGTGAGTGTTTCCCTGCAGCAGAAGCCTACCCTTCACCTTATTACACACAGAGCACTTCATTGTTTCATTGTGTAAAAGATCCTATGCTGAATGTTAGAGCCCTGTTATATACACTGAAACTTTAATCAGCTTTCTTCCAAGCAAATTTAAACACCAATTTATATAAAGCACTGAATGACTCAGATGGGCAACAGATCAGCCTGGACCTGGACAGAAAGTAGTTTTTGTCTACTGACCCTTCCTTCACACCATCAGCAAAGCCCTGTTTAATGCCACCTCCTGAAAAGGGCAATGCTGGAGTTGGGAGAAGGAGGCAACATTGGTATGAAGGTGCCATGCCATCCATATTATAGACTGTGCACTCACAATTAGATAAACTGTGACCAGTGTGGCCAATCCTCATGCACATCTATACAATGATGTACCTAAATTTTACTGAAACAGGCAGGTGCATAAATGAAAAGGGGTTGAGGTACACAGCCAGATATCACACCTGTAAGCCAAGGAAAGGACTGGCCCCAATAATTTATGCCTAAGGCTGACACTTCCCAGGGTCCTTCATAATGGATGCCCTTTATTGGTAAATAGGCCATAAAAGCATATAACCATAACAGCAGACCATTGGCCTGCTCCTTGGTTTTGGCAATCCTGCTGGAAGAGGTGTGAAACAGCTTAAACAGAAAGTGTTGCTAATAATCACTCAGAAGCTACAACAATAATTGTCTTTATAGAACAATGATCAGTAAATATTGCAGAATATGTGTTACATAAGGGCAATTCCATGAGAACAGGGACACCTACCTCAAAAATTAAAATTCAGTATAGGCATTGGTTGTCTTCATATTTTAATAGTATGATGCTTGTAGTTCACCTGTGAAAAGTTTTTTAGGTATCGTTTCATGATTTACTAGCTCAGATTCGCAAACTTGCAGAGATACGTAAAAGTAAAAATTTCACCGATTTTTTAATGAGAAATTGATGAAATGCATAGGCACCACAGTCAAAGCAGACTGTACAATTTAAGCATTTTAAGCATACATCCTGTACACTGCTCAATTCTCTTTAAAACACTGAAAAAATTATGTCTCTATGATGCACCATTTTGTCATAGCATGCGTCTGAACAAACTATGCGTTTTTCAGAATGTCGTTGTCACGTCCCTAACGTTTTTTGTAAATAGTTTACCTCAATCGTACTAGACTAGAGGTATAATTCTGATTATTTTTATGCAACGCTAACTTTGCTAGTACTTTAAACTTTGATAGAGTTTTGAAAATTTTTGCTGCTCATTTAATAGATACAGCGTTAGGGACGTGACATATTAGCGTTAGGGACGTGACGTTAGGGACGTGACATTTTCATTGAAGCCTCTTAATAATATTTTCATGAACATAAACAAATTTCTAATATAAATCACCAATGTGTCATTCAATAAAATGATGCTTTTAGTGCCAGATATTGTAATATAAATATCTTATATTGCAGAATTTTATATAATAATCTATTTATTGCCTAGTAGTAGTAATTTAACAGATTTAATCACAATATGCATTGGTTTAACATCGTCATTTCATTTCATTGTGCTTGTATTATTTAGATTGATAGTTTAAGACACCAGTTGTGTCCATTGATACCCTTTTATAAAGTTCAAGAACAATGTGAGTGAAAACTCGAAACAAAGGAACGGCAAATATGAAAAAATAATTTCTGTTGACGGCCATGACCTTTGTTGTCATAAACTGTCATTAAACTCAGGATCCATCTGATACTCCAAGATGTAGTTTTGTGTAAGCTAAAGTTTACAATTTTACACTTGACATGAACAAACCCTTTAACTGTTCATATTCTGGCAGTGCCACTCCCAAGCCTGGATAAAGGAGGAGGGTGACACTAATGATCTTTAATATCAGTGTCATAAAACTGAAACTACTGCATATATGAGAGGTGCGTGGACTACAATTTCAATAATTTATTGAGTTAATTAGGACAATGTGCAATAATTGTCCAGTGTTGCTTTGCCTTATAAATTGTGTTTAAATCAGATGACCACTCTGAGTTGGCAGGTAAAATTGGCACTGAACTTCAACTGTTTGCTTGTGGCACATAGTTTAGTAAAATGGAGTTATAAATTCTATATAAAAATTTATCGTCATCTGGTTACTCATGTCATGGTTGCTAAGGCTCATACACACTGAGCAATCCCAACTTTACACTTGTAAATGTTTGTTTAACCCTTTACCGGTTCACTTTTAAATTTTAAGTCCGTTTTCAGCGGATATTCTCGGGGCAAACGCGTAAAGGATTAAAGACCAAAATACCAAGATTATTATTTATTTTATGTAATACAGCAATATTTGATATAATGCCCCTTCACGGTTGACTACTCAGGAGCACTCAAAGTTTGACCCAAGTTGAGCAGAACAGTCTTAAGAACACTGTAAAATAGTAGTGATGCTATAGCCTCACTAAGTGCTATCAGTCTTGCACTATATAGCCATTTCATTGAGCTATGTCTAAATTTAATTTTATTATATAATATAAATTTATCAAATATGGTTTTAAAATGAAAGTTATTGTTATGTTCTAGTACATGTATATATAGGGCTGAATCACAGTAACTAAGCTTAACTAGTGGTCATGCATGTTTTTGGATCTATGTAGCAAAAGTAGGGTTTGATCCAAGTTTTTTGATTATTAAAAGGATGATGCCTGGCATGGGCCTATGTGGACCAAATTATTTATTCAATACACAGTAAAACATATTATGCAGTAGAATACATTAAACTGATGCACTTTACATACCAGAAATGCTATTATTAACATTAAAAAATTATTTATTAAATTCAACACATATTGCAATTTGCACACGTCACGTCCCTAACAAAAAAGCGTCACGTCCCTAACGCCGAAAAAATAATGCCAAAACTTTTGCATGAGTGATTTAAGAAAGATATTGGTCTTAATGTAAACTAGTCACATCTATGTATTATATATATTTATTTGGAATTTTTCAAATGCTACAATTAGCAGAGTTTTACTATATTGCTGAGTGACCGTAGAAGTGGTGTCCGCGGCTTGTCACGTCCCTAACAACACTTTCAGACATGTGCAGTTCAGTGAAGAAAACTCACAGAGTAATAAAATTTGGCACAGATATAGACTTTCTCATCCTAATTAACCAGAAACATTGACTTTTAAAAAATCATTATATTATGATGCTATTTTTATAATAATAGATGCCCAATTTTGTGCAAATGTCACGTCCCTAACGATGGAATTGCCCATAATAAGAACAATGCACAAGTTTGTCAACACACCACCAATGTGGATGGGAGGGCTTATATGACTTCTAGATACCAAAGTATACATCTTTCTATATACATGTAAAGCAGGGATGTCAAAGAGCTGGCCCGCGGGCCATTTCTGGCCCGCCGACGATTTTTTTCTGGCCCGCGGAGCCTTTCCTAAAGATTACAAAATTTGAGAATAAAAGTTCAAATTTTGATATTTTACGGTCAGCGCCAAATACATGGAAGTTTTTTTTCTTAATGACGTCACTTTTGCTCAGACGCACACTCGCACAGCTCTTTGTAGACTGTGTGTATCTGTCATAATCTGTGCCTTCTGTGGTTTCCGGTTGGTTGACAAAATTATGAAAGTTACGAAACAGTTATAATATTTAAAATGTTGTCAAAATTTAATAAGAAACGAAAGAGGACATTAAATCAAGACCTTTTCGCGATATTTGGATGAATATGTATTTCTTTGGTGAATACAACAGTTATCCAGTAGGCCCATGTTTAATTTGTGAGGAAAACGATAGCGTTGTGAAGGGATAGGCCTACAAGACTTAAACTTAAAGTGATAATTTTTTTATTGCAAGCTTACTGGTAGACTGTGAGCCATTTATTTTATGACAATAACTAGATTTAATTACCTTAGGTTTAGACCAAAAGCTTTACGAGTTCTATGTCATGTCCACGACTGATAATGAAAATCAAAATTAAGATTTTATAAGCCTCCCTATTTGGCTGTTTTGTATGCTAAAAATTGCACCATTTGAGATTTACTTATACAAAAATTTTATGGGAATTGGCTGACCAAGCCTGGAGCTCCCTCTCAAATCACTATACCCAATTTTTCTCACGAGTTTCGACACCCTGGCCCGCCACTTGTTGGAAGATGTTCATTCTGGCCCGCCACTCAAAAAGGTCTGACACCCCTGATGTAAAGCTATTCTCCAGGCCAGTGGCCTTGGTACTTTAGTTCTATGAGGGTTAGAGTGGTCCAAAATGACAAAAGTCTGAAAATTGATTTGGGTCACATCTTTTCTTGTTCCATTCAGTTCAGTGAGTATCTGGACCAATTTTTGTGTCACTAGAAGGATATCTAGAGGTGGCTCAATTTTGAACGATAAATATTGTTTCATCGAAATTTCTTCATAATTTAAGTGTATTCGCATTTATGACCAAAAAGTCTTTTGAAACAAAACTGGCAGGAAATCAGTATTTAGTGCTAACTGTTTAGTAAGTTCCTAGGTACTGAGAACAACATTAACACAAGTCTTTATTGATATGTTCCTCAACTTACTTTACAGAGACTTTTATGGCTCTGTAATGGCTTGACAAAAGATATTGTCATGATGCTTGACTCTTGCTAAAGAAGGGTTGAATATCTGTGTGGATATCTTTCTCTGCACAGTCGGCCTAATTTATTACTTTAATCTGCCTGGCTTTGTCTCTCAATATGAGATAAATTGAATGCAACTGACAAAGTCTGGTGTCGTCGAGAAGAAAGCATAAGCCATCTCTGCCAGCCACATGCTGGCAATGATCATAGGTCGACGAGTCATGATCTTTGGCTTGTCATAAGTTATGATTCCAGTGGATTTCCAAAGTTCATCATTTTGCATACAATACTGTTTGATGTTATATTCTTTTTAGAACATTTGAGATTCTTATCCAAAGTGGTATTTGCATTAATTCACACCAATGATGGTTCAAAAAGACCAGGTTAATCAAATGCTTGTGTATCTTGAAAGCTGTCGTGGCAACTTTATGCACAATAACGTTGCAGATATTAGGTTCTGACTAGTTCAATAGTGTTGAGTAATAGTTTGGAGATCTCTCTCCTTTAAGCAAGCTTCATGACCATATACTCCATAGACAAAAGAAACAAAAAAGCCGACATTAGATCTGTTAAAACTTTTTCACCCCAAATGCGGAGAATCATTTGATTTTTGAGGATTTTGCTAGAAGTTGATGAGCCGCCACCTTGCATGGTGTACTGCCCCAGAAGCTGGAAACGAAATTGCACTTCTTTTCTCAAACACCTATAAAGAAGGATGACATGCGATAATTGCAGAAGATCGCCGTAATCTTTACATTGGTGTTGGTTTTTCATAGAAATCGTTTTGGTCCATTCGTAATTCCGAGGGTTGTGGGAGTAAAGAAACCGACATGATTTCACAGATGCAAGCATAGTTTACGGCGGTGGTTCCTCATTGAGTGTCTGTTAGATAAGAGTACAACTGTACATGTCATGTCATGTCATGTCAATCACCGACGTCGCTGCGCGACGGTTGGTCGCATGCATGGACTACAGCTCTCCACTGCCTCCTATCGCGTGCAGCGGCGAGAAGATTGGATCCGGAAAGACGGGACCAAGCAAGAATGTTGTCAATCCAGCTAATACGCGGTCTACCCTTGCGTCGACAACCTTCCACGTGACCCAGCATAATGGCTTTTTCCACGCAATCCTGGGGAATCCTGATGGTATGACCGAAATAGGAGAGTTTGCGAGCCTTAATGGAACCCAAGAGCTCTGGTGAAGTTCCGGCAAGCCGATAAACCTGCTCTGTGGCAAGTTTGAGCGTCCAAGAAATGCGCAAAAGCTTACGGGTACATTTGTTCTCGAAACTCTGTATCTGCTTTTCCTCCGCCTTTTTAAGCACCCATGATTCGCAACCATAGGTTGCAACTGACCAGACCAAGGATTTCATCAAACGAAGCTTGGTTTGAGTACTAATGGACTTGTTTTTCCAGACCTTCGTAAGCTTCACCATGACCGCCATACCCATGGCCAGCCTGGACTTAATATCGACTGAGCACTTTGCATCGCTTGAGATTTTGCTGCCTAGATATGTGAAGTTATCCACTTGTTTGAGTTCACTGTCCGCGACAAAAATCCTGAGGATCCTATCGGTATTGGTCATAACCTTCGTCTTTGAAACATTTATCTTTAAACCGTATTCCTTGGCAGCGGATTCGACACGATTGACGAGCTCCTGGAGTTCCTCTGGTGATGTAGCGATCAAGAGTATGTCATCCGCGTATCTAAGATTACTGATGGTCCTACCTCCAATTCTGAAGCCCCCTCTGAACCCGTCAAGCGCCTTGCGCATTACCTGTTCCGCCAGGATATTAAATAGGCAAGGCGAGATGTTACAACCTTGCCGAACGCCTTTCTTAACTGTACATGTGCAAGTCTTTAAGGCTGTGTGTGAGGCTGCAGTATCAAATGCAAGGCCATAATACATTATATCCTCTGCTTCCACCTCCGATCATTCAACATTTGAAGACCAGCATTAACTTGATGCTTTAAATTCTCTAATAAACTTGGAAACTACAAGACACTTTTCTCTCAAGTTCCAGAAACACTTTCAGAATGATCTGGATAAATTCTAGATAACATTTGCCATCGCAGTGCAAAAGGAGAGGTACCTCGGCTGAATACAATTCCTGCTCAGCTGCAGCCTTAGCCTGCGTGTGGCAGTTCTAATGACAGAAAAAACGTTCAAGTTTGAGCCACCTCTAAATATCATTGAATCGTTTCAAATTTTGGCATGTAAGCTACCCTGGTGTATAGGAACAAGGACAACTGTGACCCAATTTGATATTTGAAATTTTATTTTTTACATGTTAAGTTGGACCAGTCTAATGAGGGTTGTATGCAACACATGGTCAAACAGTAGCACACCATTGTTTTCTGTGTTCAAATCCTGTTGAAAATAATTCAAAATACACTTGACAACAATACACAGTGTGAGGTCTCCTGCTGCTGGTTGATTGTTGGTGTCATCATTGCACCTGTTACTAAATATTTGATGACTAGCAGAGTTGACAAGGATTCACTTGAAAAGTTATACCAATTTACTTATAATTTTACCTTATAATGCACAGCACATCATTCAAGACTCTTCATGACATGTTACCAACATCTCTTTTCCAAACCACCCTCAATCCCAATCCTTCTGTTCTCAATCATCAATCTTACTTAAGTCTGTTCATTGGTTATGCCAACGAAAAAATCCCAATACAACAAAATTTGCTGAGCATCAAATTTACTGAACTGAACAGACAAAAGCGGCAGGGTGGTCTTTCAAAACAAGGCTAAAAAAATTATGCAAAAATCCACCAGGTCACGTCTTTCTGTCAATTGCCATGATAAATTGCCTGTCACATGTCTTACTCAATCAGCTGAACACACAAGCTTGCACTTAGTATGCTGTACTTCTAAGATCTGTCAGGCACTCCAAAATATTTTACAGAAATATACACATTTACGAATACAATGCACATTTCTAGTTTCTCGATAGGTATGAATCAGAATCTACGTCCTGAGTAGATTAGTATTTTTTACCACAATACTAATTGGTGCAACAGTAAACTTCATGGTAAAAATGTCAAAAAAGGAAATTCGGCCTTCCAAACCCCATTCAAATTACAATACACCAGAGAATCCATCTTCAAAACCCACAATATAAAAATTATGATCTAACTACACACGCAATCAAATAAAATATGAAATAGCCAGCACCAAAATTACACAGAATCTTTCACGAGTGGAAATGTTAACTTTACTAATACATAAAACTAGTCGCATCTGCCATTTTTATGCTGAAAAACCTAGTATTCTGTCTACGACTTTACTTTGCCTGCTCCGCACCGTATCAAAACCAGAATACCATGATTATAACTATCATGAGTTCAACTATGACTAGATAATTAGTGAACCAGGCCTTGTTGCAAGGCCGTATTTAGGAGTGGGGTGTTTTGGGTGCCTGAACACTCCTCGAAATGAAATAATGTAAAATGAAATAATGCATTTACGGTGATTTACCAGAACACGATGTAAGCACTGGACAAATAAGCTTTTGTGTTAAAACACGAAATAACTAATATTTGATGAGTGCCAGTGAATATACTAAATTATCCAAAACACAAGAGCAGCTGCAAAGTTTGTCATACCTGTTACAGTTGAAGTCGGTACATGCGAAGTATCAAACCCTTTGGATCCCCATGCCAATTTGACGTTTGTACAACCATTGTTCTCTCCCCCTTTTTCTGGGCTTTCTGCCAGCGTTAAGGACGTCCTTTTTATCACCACACAAAGAACAACGAAAATTACCCCAATCGACTTTCCTAGTTTTCCTATGAACACGCGATTCGTTTCCGAAGCCATTGCTCGGTTCTGCCGTACGTTAGACTTCGGTTTCACAGCAAATCTTTCACAAACCAATCGACAGACCGGATTACGCTTTTATCCAGACCAGTTTAAATCCTGTGACTTCTTGCCACGCGTTTACAAGCACACACGCGCAGATAAAATGCCAATCCCAACTTCAAACGGTAAGCACAGGTTGGTACATTCGTCCGACATTCACGTTATCATAGAGCGTAATACGAACCTCCTGCACTCGGTACCACACTATACTATAGCAACTATTATAATAGTATTATAGCAACGTCGCCTCAAAACTTAGTATAATCCTAGCATAGTAAACAAAATCTCAGCCGCTGCTTCAATGAACCACCTTCGAACTTAAGGCCACTCTCACAGCGCTTTAATTCAAGAAACCAATCCACATAATCATTAATTTTTACGACTTGATCGCCATAATTTACACCTTTGTGCACAAACCGACCACGGTAACTTTCGGCTTCAAGCCACACATCGCACGCAGGGAGGCTCGACGCTCAATAGAACAGCAAGGTGCGACGCGATTGGCCAGCGTGTGAATGATGGCGACATTGACAAATTACCCTGTAATAAATTCTCCCCATTGCGTTTCCCGCCTTCAGCTGCAGCGACGCTGTGCAAACTGTGGCACGGTGTCTAGATGCCAGAGAATGTAAGTGAACGTAAATAAAGCAGGAAACATCCAGCCGTACCATTTAATGGCACAGCTAGCGCTAGCTATAATTAAACATAAAACATACTTTTCCGGGAGTCGTTCCGAGTGATTGATGAGTTGGCTCCCGCGTCCCGCCCATCTTAGCGGTAGCTAAGGCACTTAGGCTACAGGAGAGTCAAGGTCGATTTCGAGTAGCTTTTGAGGTTAACTTCCATTAACCCAAATCTGCAATGACAGGTAGGCCTATACTCCTTTTCCTCTCGCTAAGGTTTTAAGCTGGGACTAATATCGAAGATTTAAGCGTCTAAAGAAAATAAGCATATTTTAATCCTCTGTGCTGCAGGGCCTTTTTAAAGACATTTTCTTACTTGCACAACCAGAAGTTTTTCTAGTGCGGATTTGTTTGGCGAAAATTTCTAGCCGTTTCAGGAAATTTTCCTAAAAATGTCGCAAGTCGGCGACAAAATCTGATTACCTTCTTTTAGTCCTTTTTTTGGCAGAAATTGACCCCAAATTTTTCATGTCCCAAGTCCCTGCATAAAGAAACTGATGACCTTCTTTAGTCGTCCACTTGAAATTTGTTTCACCGCCTTCCTGTTTATTCTTCACTCCAGGTCCTTCCTTCTTCCGTGGTGAACCGGCTGCAATTAGCCTACCTTTTTCTAGTCTAATGATTTTCACTGCAGAGAGCTGCTTTTACAGCTGCAAAAATTCATTTACAACTGCGCATTTTGTGTAGAGCTGCACGTTGAAAAAGCTTTGCAAAGTTGTTGTAGGCTACGTGGTAGGCCCTAGGGCCCAGGCCTATTGTGGATTGTCTTCAGAAAAGATCGCAGTCAATGGGTTAGACCTAGGCCTACTTAATTATATTTGTCGTTCGATTCACATTTAGGCTATTAGCCGTAGGCCTAGGCCTATTGGGTTAATTTTTTTATTAGCCTAGGCCTATATTGCACGGCTGGGCAGAACCGCAGAAGGTTAGGCCTACTAGCTATTAATTAGGCTATAGAACTATGCATGCACTTGGTTCCAAAATGTTTAAATTATCTGTGGTTCTGCGTTTAGATGTCATTTACAGATAGGCCTATTTGTGAATTGTGAAAGAATACTGAAGTGGTTTGGGAACCATGGGCAGTTCACTATAAATCTCGCGCCTGCCTTTCTAGGCCTACTTTTGCTCGGAGTACGGTTAGGCCTAGATAAGTTGGTTCACGCCATTTCTAATTTCCTTGAAAGGTTATCAATATCTCTAGATTAGGAGACAGTGCATGGGCCTACTGGGAAAGCGATCCCATGGCTGGTTTTGATCTCCTGTCCGTATAGAGCCTATTCAACCTCAACATTATGTCCTGTTCTTTTTCACCTAAACATCCTTAATATCCTCTGAATTTGATAAATTGTCATTTATCCTCGCTACAGTATTCAGTGCATTCATAACTTGCATTTGTTCGGTTCCCTGTTTGTAAAAATTTAGTAATTCAAAGTTGTTTGTCATCTAAGGTGAGTTGATTTACAAAGTTTTATTAGCATGTATTTCATTTATTAATTGAAGTGCATTATGGATAAAATGCATAATTTGCCTAAAAACTGACCAGCCCTGTTTTAATAATAGGGAACATGCAGTTCAGAGGAAGACAGCACACGGTATGCATTGAGCCCCAAAACAAAAGTCTAGAGGGGTATTGGCCTTCATGGAGTTGATGGATCTACGACCAGTGGTTAAAGTGGTTTGGATGAGCAGTGGGAACGCCGAAGAAGTTTTATTGGATGCAAGTGTTTCCAGGATTCCATGCACAGTGTGCAGTGGGAACGCAAGCAAATAATTTCTGGAGCAGTGGGAGTACCGTTCCCAACTTCCCACCCACTTTAAACGGGGTTAAACCTTGTCTACAATCAGTTCCTTGAATGCCTGTCACACACATTTAGTGGACCAAGGGATATTCAGACAATGCATCTTTCAGACAATGCATCTTCCACAATCTATGACAGAGTGCTGGATGAAGAGGCATCTTGCGTTGCACACCTCACTGGCTGTGGCAGCCATTTCCACACTCATGCAGTCCAGGACCTCTGAACAACAACTATTCAGGGCACAAATCTTTTAGTTGACCAGTGAGTGCATGCATGTGAAGCACTCCAGGCTACAGAATTGACTTTTAGTTATTTGTCAGCACCTGTCAATTCTCCATACAAGTCTTCTAATACTGATGGGTGACAAGTGCATAAATGAGAAGAATTGACGTGGTAAACTTAAAATCATAAAACAGAACTTCAAAATGCAATTTCTTATAAACAGTGTTATGATAGTTAAACGTAACTACATGTACGTGCAGAACTATTGAATTGTTATTTAGATGTTAAATTGACTTCAACAGAACCACACCACCACCCACTGTCATCTAGTTAGGAAGTAACTAGACGAGCAAACATGCGACACAACAAGTCGACATCAACTGTGAAGCTGTTGACTCGGAAGATGATCACTCAGAATGCACGTTGAAATGAAACTTGGGTTGACGGATTGAGGTTACACGCCAGTCTACCACGGTGTGCTGGACAATTCATGTGGTGGTCATCTGTTAACAAACAAACATGAATTACTAGTGTAATGTACATGTAATGTCTAGTGAATTTCTTTAACACGTTGGCCGCTGATTTGCTGTGTTAAATGACTCAATTTGGGACGTGTTAACACATCCCTCGCGGCCAACGTGTTAAACAAAAGTCTGGTCAAAGACGTTATCTCATTCACAGCTGCTTAGTTAATAAACAAATCTGCCAAAACTTAGTCATAAGGTTTTAGTGCTCGGTCAAAAGCAACACAAGTCATGTCAGTTTTAAATCTATATACAAAACGTAATACACTGTAAACTTGAAATGTTCATCTTAGAAAGAATCTTCACTTTCTTTACAAAAGGAATTGTAATTATCAGAGGAATGATTTTAATTTGCATGTTATAGAAACAGTTATGACTATATTCAGTAAGAAATCATTTAAGGTGAAGCATATTCGTCTATAAACTTGTAGGTGGACGCATGAAAATGTTTGCATGTTATATTCACGAGTGTGTTATATATACGAATAATTTTACATCCGTAAAAATGACAAGATGAGCCGGAAGGAAAATATTTTACATCCGTGAAAATGACATAATAAACCTCATAAGTTATACAGTGCTTTTGCCACTCATGTGTTTGGATTCAAGAACTATTCAGCCTAACATGAATGAACTATTTAAACCCAAATGGCCACGTCAAAAGCAAGAAAATATGAAATATGGAGTACAATTCTTATACACGGTTACTAATTATATGCATTACATGTACAATGCATCACAACAAGCTATCAAAGGTATGGGTCATAGTGATTAAAGAGGTTGGGGATAAATACAATTTTGCCTTGTATATGCCATAACTTGACAACAAATGACAAATTTTGTGAGATGCATGTGGATTTTAAGTCAAGACTAAGAGGTTAAAGGCTAATAAAGACAGCAAAATGGCCCTGCTTTGGCCCAATATTGAAAACATGACCTCTCTACATCATACCATTTTGCAACATACCTTGTTTGACCAAGATGCTTCGGTAGTTCACGTTGGATCACCGAAGACCAAGACGGTTCTAAAGAGAGTTTTCTTCAAGCTTAGCTCTTGTCGCTATCCCTCCCTTCTTTCTCCTCCTGTCAATTAAACAAAGACTAAAATAACCACAAATATTCACAAGACTTATTTATCTAAAGCCAAGTAGATATAAAGATTCAAGTAGATATAATGCCATCATTTTTTGTAGTCCTCAGTCTAATTTGTGGCATTCCGAAGTGTTCATTATGCAATAAATCTAGATCAGAAAAATGACTGCACTGGTAATAAAAACATAAACCACATACAACTCTTACCTACGTCTTTTTCAACTGCATTAGTTGAAAAACATGAAATGCAATCATGGCTTATGACTACTGCTCATGAAGTTGACTTTAAAAATGCTCTATAAACTGATTTACTGTATTGCTGCTCCATCAGCCAGTCATCAATTTCTTGAAATACTTTGTCCAAGTGATACAAGTGACATCCTGTTAAGACAATTGTGTTATAATCCAATAACATCTCGTCGGCAGCAGTCATTACGGAACATCAACTGTTCAGCAATTTTACCTCAATTATTCACAGTTGCCTACATCACAATCAATCTCTTTTGCCACGAGAGACAATTTGCTCTTTCATTTCCAAAAAGTCATTATGTACATGTAAGCAGGCTGCCAGTCCATCTCCTTCCGGCTGATCTTTTTTGTCATTATTGTGCAGCTGAAGCACTCATTTTAACACCGCAGTTTGCCAGAGGGTGCCAATGGGGCAGTAATCTCAAAGCAGCTGGTAAAGAAATTAACCAAAATCTTGAGATGCAAACATTCAGACCATACACATTGATGCATAAAGAAATATAAATATAAAACAAATAATAAAATAAAAAATTTCTTAACACAATCCGAGTATTTCCAAATGATCCCAGATTGAAGAAGCAGCAGCAATAACAGCATGTATTCTACTCACTGAATTACTTTTGCATTTCAACCGATCAATGTACTTTAACCCTTACCACTCAGATTAATAATTAATCGGCCCAAATTTGTCCAGTGGGAGCAGACACATGAGTGGTAAAGGTTAAGTGATTCCAGATGTATAGAAACAATCTGCAGCAAGCATCTCAAATAAATCAAATCTGAATTGGAGTAAAAATTGCAAAAGACACGCCTACCTCAATGAAGACAGCATCAGCTTTTAAAGTAGAACTGTCCAAATGACAAGTGACATCAATTTCTCTTCACAAGAACTGATGACGATGATTTGACGAGGACACTTCAGCTTTGAATCTCACAGCAAAGAGATTTTCAGACATCGTCAGCATTTTCATCATGCAAGTTCGTGGCTCGAAATGCCAAGATTTCATACCATAATATGTTTTCACTCAGAATCAATATCTGAAAACTTTGTTTTTGCCCAGTTGTTTATAAACACCATCTTTAAGTAAGAACTTCCTTAATTTGTGTTAATGCTGCAAAGCCATCGTATTCATCTATATTTTCCTGGATAATCATGCTACGCCAGAGTCAGGTATCAGTGTTTCAAGACGGGCAAAAGTGAACAGAATCATTAGTAGCAACCTGTGAACACTATCACCTCATGCCTCCTAGTCATTAAACATGCTTATTCCATCATTCATTAACTTGAGGCAAATGTCCATCACTTTCCAGTTGTTTCAAAATAGTATTTTGAACGCCAGGTGTGTGTTCTTTTAGTTTCCATTCAAGCGAGTGACTGCCTTATGGCTGCAGAATCAAAACAACGTCATTTGCTGTTTCGTACAATGTAACTCATGGATGTAGCCGACATAAATTGCACTTGGCAATGACTGCTCTCAACCCCTTCCATCGAAGGAAGTGTGCACATTCTAGGAAATGGATCATGAGTAGGCAGGTAGTCAAGACATAAGTGGCTCTCCTGCAGTCTTTTAGCTACACAATACACATTGCTTTGAAGATGCACTTTTTAAAAATTGAAACATTAGTTATTTCATGAATTGTAATTCTAATTTATAAAGTCTCAAAGCTGTGGTGCTTACAGAAATCAAGTACATGTACTGTAATTATCAAAGAATTCTAATGCAAAGGTCTTATAAAATTATTACAATGATTTGCAAGTCACATCATTGCCAGTTTAACATGACACACTGATATTGAAACAAAAATAATGGGTATTTCCATAAAAAAAAACACAATAAAATTCTTATTGTCAACAAAGCCACTTATTTCTGTTTAAACTGAACTGAAATGGCATTAACACATCAAAATTGTTCACTACTTTGTATTTTTTTAGTTGTGCAGCCATAGAAATCATGTAACTGTACAGCAGTAGAATGCATCTCTGCCAATCCTTCTTTGTGATCTGAATATTAACAAAGTGCCATCTCCAAATCATTCAGAGGCGCTCCTTACCAGCTCAAGTAATGCCTCATGAAGAAATAAAAAGTTCATTCAAAGACGTACGATATTCGAAAAGTTAACTGTGGCACTCTCAGGTCTATTAACAGGTTCAGAATTCTAGCTGCATGCTGTCGCCTGTTCAGAAGGGGTAAATTTCTGCCATTTATGAGCAATGTGCATCACATTGGTCTCTAACTGGCCTTCTTTGTGCAAATTGATAATTATACATGAAAATTAAAACATTCTTCATATGGAAGTGACTTCCATTTGTTAGTACTAAGCCAATTATGGAAATCTCTCATTTTCCAAAAGTCTCTCTCATATAGAAACATGTAAAAGAACATCAAGTCATCTTTGTCACATAGAATGTTTAGTTCATGTGTTTCAAATATTTCATTACATTTCCACATCTGCGTAAAACCAATGATTAAGCCGTGTGAGATCACAGAATTAGCGACTTCTTGTACAGTCACCCAATTTGAAAGCCTCCAACAGATCTTTTTCAGCAAAATACATGAGGCACTGGACAGCCAGGAATAATTAATTATGTCAAGTCCACTATTAAGAAAAAATTCATCAACATACTTTCAGAAAACATTGGCATTAGCTGAAATATGTGTCAAAAATTTTACTAATCCTAAAACTGAACATGACAAAAGTTCGACAAGCATGTACGTGACCAAGCACAAGTTTTCCAATTTAATGAAATCATCCACAGTTACTTTCTGCATAAGCATTTGCTCCTGTCCTCATCAACTCTGTAGTCGGTGCTTCTCTAGCAACCTTGCCATACAGTACACAAGTACATGTACACGGCACGACATACTTGGTCGTCTTGAACTCAAAACCTACGTGGTGGCGGTCCACCGCGAGGAGCTGAACGAGGCGGCAGACCTTTCATTCTCTTCGCAGGCGGACTGTCATCGCGAGACAATGGCCTTCGCATGCCCGCATCCCTACTCCTTTCATCTCTTGGCACCGGACCTCTCGGAGGACCGCGAGGGTATGAATCTGATGGTGGCGCATTGCGAGAAGACATTGGTGGGCCACGGACACCTGAAAAGTTATAGTTACAAAAACTTTAAGCATGTTCATGGTGATTCTAACCTGGCAGCGCTCGCTCGCTCGTCCATAACGTCCAGACACATTTTCAATCAGTTCTGTGCTTCCACTGGTTGAAATACGTCTGGATTTCTTCAACTCCTCAACTTACATTTGTCAGAATGAAGCGTGAAAGCTTTAGCAAATTGAATTATTCAATTTCAGAATTCCTTGTCTCTGTCGTCAAGCTAGACCACCACACGTCAGCTTCAACTTATATCTTCCACATTTCAAAATGGGTCTGAAGCATGACATTTGTGTTGGACGCATCTCAAGAAGATTACATAGAGAAGCCAATTGTGATGAACATTAGTCGAAGGAACTCTCAATACAGAAGTCACAAGTGTGTAGCAACTCAGCAATTCAAGCTCACCAGCAGTTCTTAGGCTAGTATCAGTGCAAGCTACACTGAATATTAAAAAGAAATGCCTTGAGTATTTTACTCCAGATTTGCATTGATAGCTTCTATATATAATTATGCATGAACATATTTCATGACTCAAGCAAGATATATGAACTGTAGAAGTATCCCAAAATATATGCTCATAAATCCATCTATTAATGTGGTTCAAAGTATCCCATTTGCTATCAAATATTAAGTCTACTGCTCTGTAGACTTTTAGTTTCAAGTGCCAATGATTAATCATATCAACACAATATTCCTCGTAGCATACTCAGAATTTTTGGAGAATTTAACCGCAGTAATGTACCATTCCAGCAAGTACACAGTTGTCCTAGCACAATTTTCCTTTGTTAAATGCAAAATTTCATCAAGGTATACAACAGCATTTAAATGCAACAGAACAACTAATTGCCCTGGTAGAACTCTTATTTGTCCAGTTGCAAATGTTTGCTTGTTCTTATTAGTAATAGTCAACAATGGCATCAAAGAACTACTGATAATATTTATTAATTCATACATTAAATTCCAAGAAGCCATTCAGAGCATTTGTGTTATTTCACATGCTCTCAATAGCTCATCAGAACAGACAGCATTTAGAACAATAGCTCTTATCTCCAAGATAACAACATACTGCTGTGTATGACAATTCAATTGTCTTTCTTTAGTACTGCCAGACAAAGTTCCTCAAAGTTCACTTTTCAGAAGCCCATCTAGTCAAATATTGAATATGTACACTTCAGAGTGCCTCAACTTACAATTCTGAATGGCTCAAACAGTACTTTTCCAGTGCCATAAAAGCCATCCATGTCGTATTTCATGATTAAATTGGCTTTTCAATACTTTTTGTCTGCAATCTCATTTGTCAGTTCTTGAAAGTCTTTTGTATAACTTTATCTTCATAGCACATCTTTGTGTATTCATTGCATAATTATAATTATGCTTGTATCCTAGTTACACAGCCGTAGAAATCATGTAACTGTACAGCAGTAGAATGCATCTCTGCCAATCCTTTTTGACTCTGTTAAGGTCTTTCCATTGTGTTGGATATGTTACAGATTCATAATTCCTTTATGATGTTTTGCTTCTGCATGTGTCAAAATCACACTCCTATTATCACACTAAAGTCCAACATTTGTTTAAATCTTGAACTGCAATTTAACTCCCAAGTTCAATGCTACAAATTTGATTCCAGTTTTAGTTTCATTGGCCAGTTTGCATAAATCCAATTCCCATCACTTAATCACGCGCTGTTGCATTCGTAATCCTGAAGCATACATCATGCTGCTCGCTAACTTGCTGTATTGTAGCAATTCTGACAATGAGTACAATTCAAATATTGACAGATCATAACTTCAACAACAGTGAATTCCGCTGTGCATTGATATATTTCTACCAAGACTCAGAATCAGCTTAACAAAATTTACACTATGACCATGTAGCTATTGAATTCTGACCTAATAGGTCAGATACGGCTAATGGTGCATGATGATGATGATTGAATTCTCACTTTAATTACGTCTCGAACTATCCTCAGACTCCGTCCGTTGCTTGCATAACCCACGTTCTCTCCTTTTTAATCATATTGAATTTGTTCCATATATATTTTTCTATTCATGCAGAACTGTTATGGAGTCATAGAACATATAAGCCGACAATAAACTGATGAAAATGTCAAAACGTTCCAGCTCATCACGTCACGACTTTGATGAACAATGCTGACGTCAACCAGTAGCAGTATAACCTACTACAGTTTTTAACCATATGTTGTTAGACAGATAGCAATGTGGTTTTGCTTGAAGTAACCAATGGTGCATCTCCAGTTATTGCTGACCATGCAAGCCTTTGTATTCAAATCCTTGTTCATGAGAGAGTTTCATGTCTGGGAATAATTTCTTTATGAAGAGCAACAATCAGAATAGTTTCATCTTTCTGTCCTGACGGCTTTCGGCTTTGATCATGTCTGAAAATGCGGATCCACTTTCCACTGAAAATCAAGCTCTCTCACCAGTACCGGAACAAGATCTTCAGATACAATGTGCTTACGCAGTGCACTTCTGAAAAAAAGCTGCACCACATACTTCTTGCATTTCAGTCTACACTTTCTACAGCCTTTGACTTCTGCCAATCAGAAAGCACAGGTTGTCAGTGAAGCTTTTTTTGGCCAACTACATTTCATAACCACCCATAAATCACTTACATGCGAAAGTATTCAACGTCAGCATTGCGTGTGGATCAGCATATGTGAAGTTCATCATCTTCTGCGATTGATCAATGAGCATTTTTCATGATTGTGATATGTTAGCCTACAATTGAACTTCCGTTGAACTCGAATGGCGTTACAGTCATGTCCTCCATCATTTATTTGAAAGATACTATGCATCAGCAGCAACATTGCTATGATACATTGACTGGTCTGCAATTCAAATCTGGTCTGTTCACATTGATCATTCATTAATAATTTAAGTTTCACTCCTCAGTTTCTAACTTTTTCTGTAACACATTGACAATGAGTGTTCTTCTGCACTTTCTCCCATTCACTGTATTCTTCGTTGCCATTGACAGTTGCATGCAGCAGCAACATTATTCCAAATTCACAAATGCTCGCCTGCAAGCGCTTGTGTGCTGGAAATTTAGTTTCTTTTACCTGATACAGCTGAACGTCTCTTCTTCCTCTTGTGGTTCAAATGTCCAATGTTGCCATTCCTCTCAATGTTGGACCTTTTCCTTAAGCTTCCAGTATCCACTTGTCATCATTCAGTCCAGCAGCATCCGTCATGGTCTTTCTTTTGTTCGTTTCTTTCTTTATTTTTCCTTCGATGACCGTTCTCAGCAGCGAATCTCCTCTCGGTGTGTGTCCTACCCACTTCTTTTTTATCTCCTTATTGTGTTTATCACGGCTCTCTTTTCTCCAATCATTCCCAACATTTCACTTGACATATGTTCCATCCAGTTGACTTTCTCCATATCCACAGATTGAAGACCTCCAGTCTCTTTACATCATCTTTCCAATGGTCCTTGTCTCTGACCTATACAGCACCACACTCCATAATCAATGTCTTTGTCAACCTTTCCCCCAGATTCGTGTCCTCTAAGTATTTCTCTCCTCTTTGAGAATGCTTCTTTTCCAAGTGCAATTCTACTTTTGATTGCACTGTGGCATTTGGCATCTGTCATTTATACATCAAACTCCTCAGGTAGCAGAATTCTCTCACATGTTTCTTTTCCTCCAATGTGTATCCTGACTATAGTTTCCTTTCTTTTACTTATCTTTCATACCATGGTCTCTTTAATGTATGTTTTCATTCAGTCGACGTTGCATTCAGTCTATACATTATTTTCTGCAGACCTCTCTGGCTTCATGCCAGCGCGTGGTCATCTGCAAACCTCAATGCCTTGATCCATATCCTCCATTCCCTCCTCCAGATCTTCAAATGGTTCTCTGACAAGTAGGCTGAGAAGTGAGACAAGAATGCCCTCCGTCACCACTACGATTCAATATCTACGATTCAATATCTACGATTCAATATCTACGATTCAATATCTACGATTCAATATCTATATCGAAGAGATGAGTCTCAAGGAAAAAAATATCCATATTGAAACTACTACAATGATATTGCAGTTAGTAGAACAGGTGATATTCAACTCAGCCACGCATTGTCATTTCAAATATGAAAACATTTGCTAGCTTAAACTATTACAACAAATTTATGTCACATTTACCCAAAACGCCTTGCATAATTTCTTTTCATCATATTTTCCAGACTATAAGTCATGGTTTTTACATGAGCTTCAGGGTAGCAACATATAGAAAGAAATTACATATGTGAGGAAATAAAAGATTTGCAACTCCTTTCCGATCGCAGGTGTCAGTGCAAAGCTGTTGGCTGCTTTTGAATACGCTGCATCCTGCAGAATATTGACTAATCATGGATGATTTTCAGATATGTCAGCTGCACAAATTCTATCTCTGTCTTTATATTCAATGCCTTTGTTTCCCTGCAGCCAGAATCATAGATCATAACTTTTCCGGTTTTTTTCTTTTCCTCTATCAAAATGAAGACATTATACTACAAGTGTCGCAAATCTTTAGTTCCAATAAAGTTGTATTTCAACCACATTTGACCGCATGAAAGGATCTTTACAAATTACAAATGTAATTTTTGCAGACAAAGGAAGGACTTGCTGACAATGGTCATTGTTAGCACACCTGCTTAAGCCCATCTGACTGAAAATCTGTATATGAGTGCAACGGACAAGACATCTTTCACCAATCTTTTCTATGTTTTTGCGTCAATGCGTCCAATTCAAAGAACGGATATATACAGCAAACACAGTAATCGTAGATTGTCACAATAATCTGTAGCAAACAGCTACAATAACCAGAACTGCATATTTCGTGTCTGCACTGTTGCAACTGCCAAATGTCATCCAGAAAGAAGGTCTCCAGAGGCTCAGTGGGTCTATATGACCCTTTTGGATTGATCCTTTGACGTGTGCATTAATCGCTTGAAAGTTATCGAGTTTGTACCGATTGCTATTGTTTTGTTGTTGGTTGATGAAGCTCTGTCAATAAACGGCTACAACTATAATGATGCCATCTCCCTAAACATAATTGTTGCAGTTTCTTGATCGATATCAGTTCAGAGTTAGTTTCTCGAGCAGTTATTTCTGTTATTTGTCTTTCAAAAGTCTTTTCCGATCAAGCAGACCATATATTGATTCATTTCCTTTGTCACTGCTTATCATGTACCATGTATTGTTATATGCAGAACACTTTTCTTTCTATTTAACCAATGACCAAACGTGAGAGAATGACACAAACATCATCTTGCTGGATCAAAATCTTATCCTATGGTCACTTCAACTTCCACAGCGTTTTTAGCAGTTAAATTATGCATTTCACTTCTGAAGCGATGTACCCACTGATCTGGCATTTCAACAGCGCAGCATTCAATCTGGACTCCATCCATTGATTGGTCAGATCCAACTGCATTCCAATCAAACATTTGCTGTCAATTATTTATTTAGCTTTTGCAGTTCACACATAGCCACTCAACAGCAGCCTCATCGGCCTCGTGTAGGACGGGCATTCCGCCCAGAAAGCGACCAGTTGTTATACAATCATTTACAATGTGCGCCATATTCTGAATTTCCCCACAGCTGCAAAGGGGATCGGTGGCTTGACCCCAGCGGACCAGGTTGGCAGCGCATCGCCCCTGCTGTCAATATGCACCAAGAGTGCACCCATCCAACTAGCAATACTTGACAGTCAGTGGTCCATTAACAAATTCAGACGAATCTTTCCTTTTTTTGTTCATGCCGCTCACTGGATTTTGCTTAACGGTAAAATAAAATGAAACAGACATAGCATTACATGAATTTCATTAGCAACACAACATCCATAACTTACTGTCATAGTCACGGGAAGGTCCTCCTCCTCCTCCTCCACTACCACCATAGCCGTCGTAACGTGGGCCGCCTGAAAAATAATGCAGATCACAACCTTCCAAGATACCCAATGATAAAAAATGAATCAAAGCAAGAGTCACTCAAGCACAACCCAACCAATTCTTACTTGTGACGTCCCATCATCGCCGTCATCTTCTTAGAGAAACAAATGTCATTTACGCACAGATGGTTGCACAGTCCTTTCATACAGCAGGTCTTCAAGATTCTTAACAATCACTATCATATTTCTATTCTTTTTCTGTTAGCTTCAGTGCTTACTGGTTTAGAATATAGCAAATGTGGTTTAAAAAGCAATCAATGTATTAAGCAGAGTTCCAGTAAAGCACAGGAAACAATTATGATAAGATTGTCGAAGAAAAGCAATAGCAACATAGAACAGGGATAGATTTAATCACCAGAGAACAGTAGCACAAAGTTGAAGAGATAAATTGTTTGATCAGTGCATTTTACATCAACATGTTTCAGAGAATTTTCATGCACAGCATAAGAAGCTGAAAGAATATCTCTGCACAGAGCAATGGCCAACCCATGCACTTACTGTAACCTCGAGAAGGAGGCATTGAGTCATATTCACGACGAGGCGCACTGCGAGGGGGCGATGAATCATAACGTGGGCCACGCATTCCATATTCTCGTCTGCCATCCATGTCCCTACATCATAAAAATATCACATTCCATTTATATGTCTCACTGGTTCAGATTATCAACTATAACATGATGGCACTTAACAACATGTATAAGGGTCATTCCGCCTCAATTCAACAAATGACTCACTGACCAGTTATGTTGAAAATAACGACCAAACAGCAGACATGCAATGCATGTACAATCGCAAATGCTGGTTTATTTAAAAGGTAAAATTAAACCCTCAATAGCGAACGAACGAACCTTGATTCCGGTGCATAGCGATGACTGGAGGGTGGCATATAATCCCTGCCTCTCGGTGCATAATCCCTGCTTGGCGGATAATCCCGACCACCAGGTGGACTCCGATAGTCTCCACTTGGTCCGTAACTGCAAAAGTCACATTCATATATAGTAAACAGGCAGCTGTTACAAAAACCTGGCCTAAAAAATTTTGGTTTTTAATTATAAGACTAGTTACTAGTAGTTAGTATGACACAAATGAATAATCCCAGTAGAAACACAGGTTCCGGTTCCTACTTGCATAAACAAAAATACTAGAAACAAAAAACAATCTACTAAATTATGAAACTGCATTTTACGACCATTTTGAGACATAAGAAAAAATTTAGATTAAAGCATGGAGACAAAAACAACGATAAAGATCACTAACCGATCATAGTCATAGCTGCGAGGTGAAGGTCCTGTTTCACGATCATAGTAAGACATTCCACGATCACGATCTGGGGGTGTAAGACTTCTTGGCCGGTAATCCCTACTTACTCGTGAACTAAAACAACAACAAAAATTGTGTAGAAATTAACAGAAATTGTTATGGTCACTACTGCATTAGTGACAATTAAGTTCACAGAAATACATGCAAGAGACAAAAGAAGTGATACTGCTTGTAATACCTGCCATAGTCTTTTGGTGTGTAACGATCAAACGAGTCCCTGTAGCCGCCAGACGATCCATAGCGGTCACCTCCGCGCCCCACACCATCTCCTCTTCCCCGATAACCACCTCGAGACATAGGTCCTCCTCGGCCCCTGAAATAAGCACTTTTCAGGTAGACACAGGCATCGCAAAACATTTAAGTGTTGGCCTATTGTAACACAAGACTCAAAGCACAATTGATTGGTCACTCAAAATGATAACAGCTGTTAATTTTCAGGAACGTCAATCTTCCACTTTCAAGGAAATCTTCTATTGAACAAAAATGTAATGTAATGAAAATAATTACTCGCATCTTGTCACACAAAATATCTAAGCACGAATAATATACATGATATATTCATAAATGTCTTAAGAAGCAAACAATAACTATAAGCGCTCACCTTGGAAAGAAGCCACCTCTGCTTCTTCCAAATCCACGAAATCCTCTGCCCCTGGGTACAAATGAAGACCCCCTTGGTCGACTCGATGAGTCTTCTCTTGGACTCTGAAACGGAAACCATGAATCATGAGGAACTTAAAAATTTAAATGAAAAGATCACCGGTATGCTGACCAAGTTTATGAAAGCTACAAATTGGCACACAACATCACAGTATTGAATTAGATATCAGCACCAAAGAACTCACGCTAACTTTACTATATCAATAGTCACTGCATGACTTTACATTAGAATGTAGCAAGATCTCTGAATCGGAAAAAGGTCATTAAATTAATATAGTACAAAGTGACCTGGATCAGGTTTACCAGGTTACAGTTGCAAACATTTTTCTGTCCTTCAAAATAATTAGTTCTAGGTAACTTGTCCAAATAGAGCATTCACTCAACTTTAATTTTGTATCTCACTTTTGTTTCCAAATGCAATAGTAGCTGAGATATAGCCGCCTAAACTTCGTCCGGTCAGCACAAATCAGGTCATTTGAGGCGAGGTTCAATGACCCATATCTCAGAAACCAGCTGACACAAAAATCTGAAATTTTGGTTTTGAGAGTTTATCATTGGGCTCTACCAGCTCGCCAAATTTCATCAAAATATGAGCTGATGAAGTGATGATGCAAAATTTTATTTTAAAACAGTGCTCATTCCTGAAGGTTTGACATTTTGTGCCCAATTTGTTGTTGAATTCTGAGATCTATTGCAAGAAAAATTCAAAGTAATTGGGAAATGCATACAAACATCAGCGGTTTTGAAACACTTTTTGGACAATACAGAAAATGGGTGGAATCATTGATGACTCAAAGCAGCTAGTATGGAAAGCCAAGGCTCGTTGAACTGTGAATTATATCAAATTTATGATACATTTCCCCATAGGCAAGAAATTCATGTACATTGTCTATCTGTGTGCCATTGACCATTTTCCACTCTGGGTGTTAGCATTATAAGATCGTTATTATGTGAACTTGTAATCACAAAAATATGTACATTTCAGAGCCAGAAGTCTGCTGATTCAGAAAAGCATTTACTTTATTATTTGCTTAGGACTTTTGTTACGGTGCCGAAATTTGAGCAAGTGCACCATTCACTTTTGGAACAGAATTCAGGCAAGAATGAGTTCATCAACATTTCCTAAATTAGCAATGCAGGCGAAAATATGGAATAAAACGCAATAATAATCCTTACAACTTTGGAAAACCACACATTTTTGGCAATGAAGCTCGTTTGAAAAGCAAACATACTGGTCAAGCATCTGAAGTATTTACCTTGTCCATTGCAGCAAATCTGGTATTTTCAACAAGTCAACAAACAGGCCACCGAACCTGAATAAGAAACAGTCTAGATTTCAAAACACCACTGAAACATAAAACAATAATGCACACTCAATCTAAACAATGTATTCATCTTGAAAATGAGCCGAATGCCAGCTTTTGATATGCTGATAGGCTGTAAGATTGCCTCTGAAAAGATAGCTTATTTTATAAATCACAACTTCTTGCATCTCCACAACTACTTGAATGGCAAGTAGAAGTCGGAGAAACCTGTGTGGCGGATCACGACATCTTAAGACAACCACGGCTGTTGACATCGGTAGAAGTTATCTTGTACAGTTCTTACCTTTACATGGGGTCTGAGAGACACAAGCATAACTTTAGCCAAGACGGTCAGGGTGGCCAAAAGCAAAATCTGCCTCTGGTTGGGAGGATTATAGTCAAATGAACTGCTAGTGGAAGATGCAGATGCCATAGATGCAGAGTTGGGGATCGGCTGTGCCTGAATTCAATTTTCTCAACTCAATTTAGAAAGGCTGTGACTAGCGGACCGCCAGGTGGCCCTCGAATTTCAAATACTAGCGGACCGCCAGTGGCGGCCGTCCAATACGGAATACTAGCGGACCGCCAGACAATATAATATGGCTGCCATTGAATGCATTAAAATTAGAGCGTGTCGTATCGACGATTGTTCATCAGTTCAGCTTCAATTTCAGCAGAATGACTGCACTAACCCTAAAACTAACCCTAACCGACCCTCACGACGCCTAACCTAAGCCCTAACCGACCCTCACGCTTTGCATGTTGGGATGAGTGCATTGAGTGGTATAATTTGGGACCGCTGTTGACAGGATTATCAAATTCTATTTACACCAAAATTTATCTTCGTTAATCAAACTTCCATTTATACTATATATCATCTAAATGGTTTCTCGTTTCCCTTCTCCTTGTTTCTAGAATTTTTTGTCCGACATAAAACAAACTATCGATAACTGTATTCAAGAATCAAGACTCGTCACTCGTGTGACAGGTTACACGTGACTGGCGGTCCGCTAGTAATTGAAATTGGACGGCCGCCTGGCGGTCCGCTAGTCACTTCGATTTAGAAATTGTCAATTCGAATAATATTGACAGCAACAGGAATGCCAGGATTTCAATCAGCATTTTGCATTTGATTTGCTTATTTGGATGTTAGGCAAAAATGCTCATTAATCAGCATTTTACCCGTGCCCACCAGTGATCTAATTCAACCCCGCCTATTGCCATTATCAGAAACACGTGAAAGGAAAGGCATTTGTCAAAGTTCTGCGCGGCTAGCGTGATTTAGTTCCTGGTTATCGGATAGCGTGTGGTTCAGCAGATCGACACAATGCCTTGTGGGTTATGCACGCACTCTTCGTTATACAGTGATTACATTCGGCAGCGTTAAAGTGCCGCGACGTGAAAATCAGAGTCAACTTGGTGTGTACTTGAAGTGTAATCATTCGCACACGAATTACGAATCTTACATATAAAATTAAAAATGGCGGACTCTGTTCATCATAACCCACTTTCGTGTTGTTTCTCACAATTTCACCTACAATGAACTTCGAAAATAAAATACAGTTATCAACTTTCAAAATTTAACCGTCATACCTGCTAATCAATAAGGAAACCTAAACTTTTCAATAATTGGAACAAATTTCTGAAAGCAGTCAACGCTCCCATACAATGAAATCAAAGATATTATATTTCAGCTCTCCAATGATGTCGTTTTATTACCTAGCGCCATCTAGCAATCGAGTAAACAAATTCAACATGTAGATCAAATAAATCTTCTATCACCGTTTAAAATAATGCTCCATTTTAGAACATTATGCATGCAAACTGTTTCAAAGTACTTATTCAATCATAAATGTGAAGGACTTAACTTGATCAATGCATTTAAAAATTAGCATTGGTGGAGGGAGTGCGGTCGCTATACAAACCATAAAATTTGCACAGATGTTCATTTCCGTTTGAGGTATCTAATCAGTAATAAGTTGTCGATGCGTTCGTAGACGCCAAAGAGAAAAATAACTATTATAGAACGATAGTAGCCTCGGTGCAAAGGCAATAATATAGCCTACATTTTAAGAACTTAGGAACTTATTAAAGTCTTTGGTGACCCCGGTAGGTTATAATTTGTTGTTTGAACAGTTCTCAACTTCTCACCGTTCATATCAAATCGTATGGAATCACAAAGTTCATGCAACATGCCTACTTTAACAAAAGAATCGCAATCTCCAAATTTCTAAAGCGCCACTCGAAAGCCAAGCGTGGGGCACCAGCTTATTCACGAGTTCCACATTGCTCATCGTGGAAACGCATGCGTTCTAATAAAACTCTTCTTCAGCGTTCCACGCCGTTCCTACTGCTCACCTAAACTTATTCAACGTTCCCACTAGGCCTACTATTTTCCAAAGACGATCCTGATTAATTGCTGACCAGGACAAAATTTGCAAAAATCATAACAAATGATACACAAAACCAACCATGAACTAATAAACTATAAGCCCTGCCGGTTCCAAAAATCGGGAAGCCATGTAGTAGGCCTAGGCCTAATGATGCTGTTTTGCTAGGTGTTCAAGCAACAAAGCATTTTGAAATTTGACAGTTTGAAAATTTAAAAAATAGCTCTGCAGCGAAGCCATTTAGGCCTAGTTGTAAAAATGGTAGGCCTATTCGTACAAATATTAAAAGTAAGTTAATTGTACTCAAACTCAAGGAAAGGAATGAAAAATATAAACTTTATGAGATTGATATGTTCGTCCAAATGCGTGTGTAGGCCTATGCCTACTTCGGGCTTAACGACACTTTTTCAGATCGAAGATGATTAGTGTCGGAGTCAGAGTACAACCTCTCACTCCACGTTTATATTGCGACCGAGCAACCCGCAGTAAAGATCCGAGAAATTAATCTCTGATAAACCGACCGACCGGGAAACGAACCCTAGCCGCCGGCGTGGCGAGCGGGCTACTAACCCACTCGGCCACTCAGGATCTACGGCGCTAACACCAGAATTTATATAGGGACCTAGCGCCACTACATTGAGTGTTTTTTAGGTCATCTAAGACCATCGGCCTGAGTTAGGCTAATTGAGTCGGCTAAAGCCCATCATTTCGTAACAGATAGCCTAGCCTAAATATTATACCGGTGACCCAGACATATAGCCCTAGGCCTAATTCAATCGAAAGAGGTCCTAATCAAAGGTGAAACTAATCTTACGAATCGTGTTTTCAGTCTGATGATGAATTATTGTGCTCATTATTAGGCTTGGTCAACGTTGCAATTATAGATTTCTTGCATTGCAATATGCGCTATTTAGATAGGCATAATAGGCCTAAACGCCCTAAAATAGAATATAGCGACGTTAGGCCTAATTAAAGTTGTCTCGTAATTAACCTACCACACCCGCTGCGATTGCCTCTTTTGCATTATAAGTCGCTTGATGATGTCATAATCTCCAAATATCATGGGAATATGACATCATAGTAAGGTGACGCAATTTTCATTTGTTCATTCGATTCATTTCAGCCGATGATTGCAAAGAAGTAGAGACGCAGAAGACGGCGAAACATTTCAAGAACGACGCAAACGACGACAATAATAATAATTATAAATGCGATGAAAGACGATGAAGATGAGAGAGATGATGACGAACTAAACAGTTGCTGAACTGAGCATCAGACGATCATCGAATTGAAAAAGGAAATTATTCGTTGTATCGTGTGACAGAAATATCATCGCCGTCATTTCAAAGAACGAAAGAAATCGACAAGACAGTTTCAAAAGGCGTTACTATAGCAACGAAATGGTCAACTGTCAGACTGTAGAGAGACGAGTTGAGGACAAACGGAAACTGGACAGAGCAGAGAGTCGATCCATAGAATGACAGACATAGGCCAATATAGTAGGCCTAAGTCATAACTTAGCCGGACTCTTTTTTAGCTGTCTACGTGTCTGTCTCCAATCTTCTGTTCCAAGTCTAAAGAGCGCAACCAGCAAATTTGCGTCATTTCATAGAAGTTTAATTTAACATCATAAATATTTAGAACATAATAATCATACATACGTAGCCTACGTCGGCCTACGTCGTTTTTATGTAGGCATAAAGAAGAATGTAAAAAAACTTAATATATTCCGCAGAATTATAGACTACGGTATAGAGGACAATTTATATTGTGACAATTCAGGCGTTGCTTATTTTAATTTTATTTAAATTAGACACCATTCTGAAGCAAGACAAAAAATATCCGAAGACGAATGAATGTCGGTTCTGAAGTTGTTTGAAGTGAAAAATCAAATACGCAAATGTAAGCGATTCAAAATTCATGTTTAATTCATTTATTGATTGATTGGTCTCAAAATTGTGTTCTCAAGAGGCTTACAACTTTTTGATTGCGCTGGACAAATTAGTTAATTCATAAACAAGGCACGCCAGCAGGCTAATGAATAGTAACATTCTTTGTGGCTTAATTGCAGAATCAGGTACCAGCATAAACAATATCTTCGGACAGTATACAATTTATATATATATATATACAGGGTGGCCCAAAAAAAGTGATAACACCTCGTAGCAAAGGGTCATTTAATATGATTGAATCAATATAACGTGTTGTAATTTACTGTCGTATGCCAAGTAGTAATTAAGCTACTCATAAAACATGTTCAATGTGTCCCCCTTGCTTCTCAACAACTTTTTGCAAACGAGAAACACCAGCTGATACCATGATACAGCAGCTGAAAAGTTCACGTTCTCGCATGTCTCCTTTCTGAAACTTAATTGTCTTTTCTTTGATTCAACTGAGTAAATACGACCATGTTGAGAATTATCTGGCGTGGCAAAGGTGAATATCTTGTTGTGTGTAAACCAGATGGTTCTTACACTTCTGTCATTAGGAAACTGTTCAAGTAGCTGCTGACTGCGTTGCAAACGTTTCAATTTGCAATTTTCGTTGAGCGTCTGTCCGATCACACGCTTGTTCGTTGTTGTAAATATTGCCTTACAATATGTTGCACCGACGTCTGTGATGTACCCGTGTCTCTTTGAATTTCCCACGGATTTTTGTGACTGTGAGGATCATCTTCTTAACTGCAGATCAGCTCACTCACCCGCTCAATGTTCTATCGTGTTCTAGCAGACTTTGGCCGACCACTTCCGCGTTTAGGTTCTGTTGTACCGTCATGATAAATTTATTTAATAACCCGACTGACACTATACGCTTTGTGTGGAAACTCAGTTTTCATTTGCCTCGCACTCCAATGTTTCTGAATTCGCAAATTTTTAATCAAAATACGGTCTTTTTTGTGATTTTTGTCATTCTGGTCAAAATATCTTCAAAACACGCAGAAGTTGACGATTGGCAAATAAAAAATTAAAAATGTTGACCGGAAGTTGTCGTAATAATGATGTCAAATGACTAAACAGTTAAGTAAGTAAATTAGTGAACTTTTTCAGCTATTATGGATATAGTCTAAACAGATTTGAACTAATTATAGTACATTTTACAACGTGTTATCACTTTTTTGGGCCACCCTGTATATCTAACGACACTAAACCTAAACCTAACCGACACTCACGGCGCCTTACCTGATCCTAACTTACCCTTGCGACACCTAAGCTGACCCTAACCAACTCTCACGCCGCCTAACCTCCTGACCTTAACCAACACTTGGGTCCCAGATTTTGCAAGCATGTATTCATTATCTTCTTGGATTTCTGTGTTGTTTCAGGAACAGCTGCCTGAGATCAATGGCATGAGGGAATGCGATGAATGATGGTTGTATGGCTCGGTGTTGTTGCGGTTGTTGTTGTTGTTGTTGTTGTTGTTGTTGTTGTTGTTGTTGTTGTTGTTGTTGTTGTGTGTTTGTAGTTTATCTGTATTAGTACCTGCCGGGCCTCTGGCGTGGTGTAAAATCCCGTAAGCTCCTCGCAAAGGCAGGAGGGCCCCTGGCGCGGATTAGCCTAATATCCCGCAAGCCCACTATTATTAATTTTTAATTTATCATCTTATTTATGTGTTGAGTCGAGAGATGAGAAGGGGGATGAAAGGGTGGATTGGTCAGAAGTATAAGTGATGGACGATGGAGGAGCCAGATCATCGCAGTGGCCAGTCTTCGAAGCACTGCAACCTCAAGAGAAAGACAACCTCAACTCAATCAATCGACAACGATTAAGGCTGAAAAACTCTTCGTTACACGATACTTATGAACAGCTAGATTTGCTGCAAATTGAATGAATAATTATCAGCATGGGAGTGGGAAAATCCCTCACTCGATCAGGACACTTTATAATAAATTAAAAGTAATTTGTTCAATTAATTGTCTCATTGTGTCGTAGGCTACATGTCTTTCTGGATGTTCTCGACTTTAGCCATCGCCCTGCCATGCTCCTATAGGCCTAGGTCTAGTCCGAAGGAGGTCGATCGTAGGTCTAGTCACTAGCTTGCACTCCTTGCCAGTTCAGGTTCCTCAACTGATGTATATGGCCTCCCTTTCATTCCACCCTACTACGTAGCCTTTGGGCAACGCCTATAGTCTTATCACTGCTGTTAATTTAGCACAATTATATAGGCATATACTGCGAATACTAGTTGGTATATAGTCATAGGCGTAGGGGACATTTCAGCGTTGGGGGGGCAAAAATGAGACTTTTGCCCGATTTTTTTTTTTCGTCCGGCCGAAATCTTAAGAAAAATTTTCGTTACGTTTGCCCGAAAATTCTGACGACCTTTTTCTAGTCATCCGGCCGAAATCTTCTGAAATTTCCCGTTACTTTTTGCCCGAAAGTTTTTTTGTTCGGGCAAGTCTGATTTTTCGGACAAGAAGACCCGGAAAATTAAAAAGTAAAAAACTTTTAAAACTTTTTTATTTTTCCGGGTCTGCTTGCCCGAAAAATCAGACTTGCCCAAAATTTGGGGGGCATTTGCCCCTCTGGACCCCCGCCTCCTACGCCTATGTATATAGTGCATAGTTTGGCCGCTTTATGATTGAACGGCGGTTAAGTATAAAGATAGAATCGATGACGGACAGTTACTACGTCTGCTCGTGATATGTGATGTATACAGCAGACGTAATCAGACGACGTCATCACATGACGTCATCGTATGACGTCAAACTGGTTGGTGTTGGCTAATGGTATCTGATGAGCGCTGAATCACGATGGTATTTCTTGTATTCGATGTCTTGTTGTGGCTGATGATGACGTCATCACATGATGTCATCGTATGACGTCAGTTTGTTAGATCACGATGGTATTTCTTGTATTCGATGTCTTGTTGTGGCTGATGATGAAGTGCTGCGCAGAACCTCTCGGAAATAGTCCTCATAATTCAGTGGCTCTGTTTTAAAAAAATAACAGAAAATATTTTTAGTGACTTCTTCGGGCCTTCGGCCAATCGTCACATAGGCTAATGGGACTATAGCTAACTACTACTGTTATTCCCTTATTGAATACTCTTTGACATAAACGCAACAACTTCCAACTTGCAGGTAAAAAGAGCTGCAGCAAGCTACATGTATAGTATAGACCAGGTCCAGGTCTATACTAAAGGCAATTGATATTTTTTAATTTAGGACGGATAGTCGGATAACATGATCACGCACAGTTTATGGCGAATGTCATAGGTCTAGGGCTCTAGGCCTACTCAGGATGGGCTGGTTTGAAAGGAATGAAAATCCAGGTGACAGTTGAAATATGTTAGCAATTGCCGTCTTAGACTAATATTATGTAGAGGCAATTTTTAAAAAACTTGATGTAAAGAAATGAATTACTTTTGAATAGGAAGACCAATGCACGGGCATTGTGCAAATAGCGGGAAGAGAGACAACCTTCAGCAAAGTAGACGTTGCCAAAGGAAAGAACGAAATTGTCTGCTGCAGTCATGCCCAGCCATGCAGGTTCATATCAACCATGTTTAATAGCAGTAGTTTCAGTTTAACGACACTGTGTTTTAGCAAAGATCATTAGCCTCGCCCTCCTCCTTTATCCTCGCATGGGACTTGCACTGGCAGAACGCAAACTGGCACTGCATGTGGCGGTGTCTCAACCATGTTTCGATGCGGTGACTCTTAACGTAGGGACCTGTGTCAATATCTTTTTAACGTATTGCAACGAAATATTTGTGTACGCCTAGCAGCACTTCAGATGAACGAATAAATTTGTCTGAACGATATGTTATTATCAGGGTCATTAATGGTGCACAATTTATCGGTTAACATAAGCGGTGCTCAAACAACCATCAGGCCATAAGTGGCGTTGTTCGCCCTCGTGCACCGCACCGCCCATCCAAGGGATTGCCGTCCAAAGTGGATAGATGACAGATGGCCAGAGTTCTTGGACTGTCATGCTACATAGAGGATGAGAAATGACCTCGCCTGGGCTGGTTCACCTCCCACATCGTCAGGCAAAATGACGATGAGCAAATAATACTCTCAACTCGATAAATGACACTATTAACAGCAATGTCCACTAATAACATTAATATAGTAGTGCGGTCGTAAAGAACTCTGACAGACTAAATGTGTTTGGCAGTTGGAGCCTGACTGCTGCCGCCAGAAAACAGCGCGTTATTCACACATATAAAAAATACTATAAATACTCCACGTTTTCCACAATACGGCAACGGTCGTCAGCTGATTAGTCTCTTATCCCGTAAAGCTTACTGTTCCATTTTAGTCGCAATAATGTCTAATATACGAAAGTAGGCTCTAGTGTGTGTATATATATATATATATATTTATATATATATATATATGCTTGTCCATTGATTCTGTAGATCACTAAAAAGACCAGTAACATGGTCGCTAACTCAGTCCCTAATACATATCCAACAACGCCTTCAATATGTATTTATGCGCTTTCGACATGCAGATGCCGCCATATTAATATAGTATGGCAATTTCGCCATATTGAAGCGACGACCAACGCCATGTAAATGCATCTCTCTGCATGCGCCGACATTCGCGCAAATTCAGGAGCACTCATCTGACGACTCATAAAAGGACGACAACGGAGTATATATATATATATACATTATACATACATATATATATATGTGTGTATATATATACATGTGTATACATAGGTATACATATATATATAGGCTATACTTTGGAGTAATGAAGCTGACTGATATACGATGCACACCGTCAACATCAATTCTCTGCCCACTTTATCCGTCCACTGAATCTTGCCACACGCACTCTAGTCTTGCGAACACCATTTGGCGATTGGAAGCGTGTGGTAAAGAATTGTTTTCAGACGTAGAAGCGATGGGTGGAAGGAAGGACGGAAGGACGGAAGGGATGAATGTAAGGAAGGAAGGACGGAAGCAATCAAAGCAGTGACGGAGGAAAGGAGGGAGGGACGGAGGGAGGGACGGACGGACGAAAGGACGGACGGAGAGAGGGACGGAAGGAGGGAAGGAAGGAAGGCAGAAAGGAAGGAGGGAGGGAGAGATGAAGGAAGTAGGGGAAAGGAGCGTGATATAGACTCGATGAACATTAGAAAACTGATAGCGAGCAACGGTTGTAAGAGAAAAGTTAATCCACCAAGAAAAAAATCCTGTGTCATATCCTTTTTCATATTATCCTACTTTTGTTTATTAGCATGCAGCTCAAAGCTCAACGCAACTCTCACTGCAGTCTCTCAGGTTATTACGAAAATTTATAAATCGCCCCTTCAAGATTTCTACTCGTGAGAGGCGCTGCCTGCGATAATCTAAATGATGTCAAAGTCAAAACGACAAACACACAGACAAACACACAGACAAAACACACAGACAAAACACACAGACAAACACACAGACAAAACACACACAAACACACAGTCGAAGACAAACAGAAATATGCGAAAAGTTGCCAAAGACATGCAAGGTCCCGCAAGCAACGTCAGAAACATGGATGTAGGACATTTCCCCCCGGACAAATACCCCCCCGGACATATTCCCCCGGACATTTACCCCCCCCGGACGTTTTCCCCCCGACCTAGGACATTCCCTCCCCCATATGGGTCCCTATGTTAATGAATGACTGCACTAACCCTATCACTAACCCTAACCGATCCTCACGATGCCTAACCTGACCCTAACCGACCCTCACGATGTCCGGGGGGAATATGTCCGGGGGGGGGTAAATGTCCGTTCCCCCAGAAACATATAGTGTATCTGTCTGGTAAATAGGTCTACAGGAGCTAGTAGCGCTATGCACACAGAATTATTATGCATTATGAAATACTGAATGTCAAGTATTAATGTATTCTATTTCTATGAGTCTTCGATGTTAAGATATTCACCTCTTATCGATGTTTTATAGGCTAGCATAATTTGACTTTCCGATGACACTTTTCAATACACACACACACACACACACACACACACACACACACACACACACACACACATCTAATATCCTGACAAGAGAATGTGTAGGCTATATTGCATACGAGCTTAACTTCGGGACCACAGATTTCCAGCTGAGAAATGGAATCGTCGTTTCATCTGTCATCGACAGGCATTAAGAAACGCATCTAAGCTGCTTGCAAGTAGGCCCAGCATGACTGGCTGAAGCAGAGACCAACTCATACAATCACTATTATAGGCCATACGTGCTTACACTCAAGGACCACATTCTGTCTGTACTGTATCTAGACACGGCGTGCATGTCATTTTCTGCTAGACAATTATATCCGCGTTGCACGCGATGACTCCCGACTCAGAACGCCACATTAGTCTGATCTACTTGAATCTGATGATTTTTATAGCGCCATTAAAAGTATGCCAAGACATCATCAGTACTGTTGATGGCCGCTTATAGAGGGGAATCGCAATAAATTGACATAATCCATTGGATTAGCTGCGGTTAAATTCGAGAAGCCAATAGTATGATACGAAAAGCCAGAAGGAAGTTAGTTACTGGTTGGTATCATGGTAAGTAAGCTGAAAGACAGGAGTCCTGTCTAGGCCTTTAGACTCGAGTGACGTCAAAGTGGGATTAAGACAGTTGAATAATCATAAAGATGTGATTGCTTTTAAACATTCAGATCTTCTTTTGTTTGAGTAAAACTAAAAGACCTCCTACCATACTATACATACATACTATACATACTATACGAGCATTGTTTTCTGGTGCTATCAGCGATGCTTAGAAATAATTTTGTGTTTGCCTACCGTTGCGTACGTCAAACACAGACAGTTCGATAGATGGCTTTGGCTCAGCAGCAGCAGCCCGGCTGCTGGAGCTACCACCACCATCCCTGCTGCCGCTGGTGCGACGATGATGCTGAGCAGCCATCCCACCGTCTGCTGCATCTCGGCTGCTGCTGCTGCCCCCTCCTCCTGCTGCTGCTGCTGCTCCGCTGCTTCTGCGGCTGCTGCGACGACTCGTGGCACTGGCCGGTGTTATCGTCGTCAGCTTAAGAGACCGATGCGAGCCAATCTTCACCTCGATCGGTATGACCATCTCATTAGGTCTCGACCATTGAGAAACGACGACCAGCTGAAGAAGAAGAAGACGATGAAGAAAGCAAACGAATCGCTCCTGTACTTAGCAGCATCACCATCATCGTCATCGTCGTCGTCGTTGCCATCATCGTCATCACCATCATCATCACCGTCGTCGTCGTGGTCGTCATCATCATCATCATCATTATCATCGTCGTCGTCATCATCATCATCACTTTTGTCATCGTCACGTCTCTTCTAGTCATCTAAACAAGTCTTTTCTGTCACTAAGAATGCCATCCACGCATCATCGCAAGTTTTATTTGATTATTGTACAATATTATTCATAGGACCACGTTCATTAGCATAGACGTTTGAATTTTTATTGCTTGCTCTGGATAATTAACCCCGGCCACAAGTGCAATTTCCAGCTAATTATGTCAACTATTGAGTTACAGACAATTGACTTAGTAGGTGAGGTGTGACGTTTGGCAGCTAGTTCAAGACGTTCGCGATGGATGGTGGATGGTTAGTCAGAGGTTATTGGACACCAAGTTAGAACGTTTTCTTCTTGTAGAAAATTATGTCTGGAACAGGTTTTTTTAATCTAGTTCCCCTGCTCTGGGAAGGGGTGGTATAGGGTTACTACTTTCAGAACAGACGGCCTTGCAATACAAGGGCGCTAATAGCAGTCTGCGAGGCACGTTTAGGTTTCGGGAATCGAACTCCGCTGATTTCCATGCCAGTGCTGTATCCAATGCATGCGCCACCGAAGCCCCTCTCCCCCAAGTAGAAACTGACTACAATTAGACCTAAAGCATGCTATAGGCTCTACATATTTATCGTTCCGAAGTGGAAATTGATAATTTTAATTAGGTCGAAATTGTGTGCAGGGTGCAGACCCTACATAATTTGGCTTTCTCGAGTGGAAATCAATTTAAATTGAACCCGAGCTGTTCCGTGTACCTACGTTGTTTAGGCCTAACATGTATTGACATAGTGCAGTCACCGTGAAAATGAAGCTTTTACGATTATTGGACACAAGAGGCACGTGATCGTCATCGTTTCACTGATTGGATAATTACTATTGACAACGTCATCTTGTGAAACAACGGCTATCGGTGACGTAAATCAGTTGTCATGGTAACGTTCTTGTGTTTCCGCGCATATTTTAACTTTTAAGAATTCTTCAGATAGAAAGTTCATTCGAAAATGGCAATTTTGGATTTATTTTCGGAGTATCTTTGACAGAAACTACAAGAGTCGGTGTTCAGAAACAAGAGGGTCGACAACGTGATCGAAATTTTACGAGGTAGGTCCATTTAAAATCGTTTGTTAGCCTACTTAGATATTCGATGGAAACAAACCGGCGGGACTCGCGGTTATAGCTATGCATAGTCAAAAGACCCGACACGAAGGTTAACTCTGATTAATTATTTTAGGCCTAGGTCTACATGTAGACGCTGTACCCTATAATATTATGAATCGATGATAAAATAGATCCTTTACAATCTAAACATTAAAATAATAAAGCATTAGATCTAGTGGTTATAGAAGACTAACTATAGTCTGAAGGAAGTCCGAGTCCGCTTTCAAGAGGATCAGAGCATCTACATGTATGTCAGCCTAATTAAGTTGAGTCGAGAATTGAAAGGTGCATGATCAGGTGAATCGGGGTAAGAGTTCTGTAGAGTGGAAAACCCGGAAAATGATAGACAATTGGACCATACGGATGGTGATGGTATGGGGGATTACCAATTATTATGGCGAAGTGACCGAAAGTGTGGAATTCAGGAGGCTGATCTTTATGAAATGATAGACCAGCTTGTAGATTTAAACTAGATTTAGCATCTTTTAAAAGACTTTATTCTAATTGTGGGTCGAAGCGGTGTTTTCAGCAAATAAAAAATCTAAATGGTCGTTCTCTATTCATGAGTGCACGTTCTTCTATATAGCATCGCATAAAAACTGAATAATTGACCAACGACGGTCACGAAAACTCAGAAACCAACAATGAAAGAAGGTCCAATGATTTGTCAACCTTGTAAACGAGATGCAAATACGGACTCAGTATTTGCATAATTTCTAATAGCTGCTGTCGCCAATAAGTGACAAGACTGACGCGCAAATGATATTAGCCTACCGCGTAAGGGAACCATACACGGTCGACTTAAGTAGGCCTAAGTTAAGTAGCCTAGATATCAGCAGATCTAAGAGCTGATAACAAAATGGAGAATCCTTCCAACGATGAATCTTCCATTATCAGTAGCCACGGCAGGGAAACCTTATATCGACTGACAGTTCGACGTTGTCACATTAGGAGGATCTGTTCATATTCAGTTCCTTTCGCATTTCTTTTTGCCATTTTATTTGCGCGCTTTTAAAATTTAAACTGTTTGCAGTTAAGTGTCAGTATAATATGATATTTAAAAGGCATCAATCGTAAACTTTCTATAGGCCTGCATGTGTAACTACCCAGACCGTCGCCCTAACAGTGATAGACCCATGTTCACCCAAAGATAAGCACCCAACCTCTTGGTTGTTGCATTCATGTTAGGCCTATCGTCTATCTAAACCGTGCAGTTGGTCTAGGAGGTGTTCCGGATTGAGCGAACCGACATTATCCAAATGGTTCATAACCATTTGTCGTTGCCATTGACTTATATTATTTGCGTTAAACTCGTGCAGGGCTTTTTTAAACGTGCAGTATGTTGTAGGCCTACACAAAATGTGCAGTTCGAAATGGATCTGAGCAGTTGTAGAAGCACTTCTGAACAGTTAAAATTAGCAAAAAGGTAACTGCCCTCCGATTGGAAGTAATTTACCATGGGAGAATGGGAAGGAAAAAAAGAGTTGTGCAGTTCTAAAAATTCCTTAAAAACAGCTCTGAACTGATGTTTTGGCTAATGCTCGACCAGATAGTTCCCCAGGCGCTAGAGAAGCTCCCAAGAGACGGAAGATGAAATGCTAGTGAATTAAATTGCAAGTCAACGCATTTTCCGACAATCATCAAAGTTTCCCTGCAGCCGCTCTTTACAATTTCACAAATCATTAAACATGTCACGCTCATCCATTATAGACGAAAGGTCAGAACGGACGTATTCCTGTTTATGCGCGTGCTCTATTGGACAATGCAAAGTTCAGTGGCGGTTGTTCCATGTTTGGAGAATATATATAGGTCGTTGTCACACGCGTCCGTTTATAGATCTATGGTCTGTGTTAGTTTCCGTGGACACCTATCTTGATGTGTGCTTGTGTGTCTGTCCTCCCTCGTTCTTCTGCTCATCACGTGATGATCGTACTCCAGTCTGTTATGTCAATGCGGCCGCTCTTCATTTCCGTGTGCGTAGGTGTGTGTGTGCGTGTGTGTGTGTGTGTGTGTGTGTAAGTTTGTGGGTGGGTGTTTGTATGTATGTGGGTATGTATGGATATGTGCATATATGTGTGTGTATGTGTGTGTGTGTTTGCGTGCTTTTGTCTCAAATAGTCTGTCTTGTGCATGGTTCCAACGAACTATCGGCGCCGCAGAAATTAACCCTGCATAATATTATGTAGCCTGCAAAGCACAGCTATGCAAATAGTGTGACACTTCAACTGCAGGTCATCCGATCCGCTTCATTTTTGTCAAACCTAAGACTAGAATTGTTCTTATTAAACAAGGTTTTCTAACGATGGATACACATTTTATAAACCCAACCCACCCACCCACCGACCATGCAGTCTTTGTTCGTGCTTTTCAATCCATCATTACAATTCGTCCTGAATTCTTCAAACACATATCTCATATATCCATCCACATACGTTGCCTCCCTCCCTCCTCCTCTGTTGTCTCAGTGCACTTATCTAATAGGTTTCCTAATTTCGGTTTGGTTTTCATACGCCATCGGTTAATGACTTCGCTCTGGTTTTACCCATAGTATATCCATTTCCTCGTCTTCAACCGATGCGAACTTAAAAATCAAACAGTTTTCAATAAAATACCTAGGACCTAAGATATGGAATGCCCTCCCAATCTACATCTCCGACCTACGGTCCACCCCCTCTTTAAAAACCGACTTAAAAAGTTTCTTATTGAATCTGATATAATTTCCTAGCTTTTATTTCAATTGCAATTGCCCTCTGTCTATTATAATATTATGACTTCCCAATCCACATGGCTTGTAGCTGGACTTATAAAAAGTTGTATATTAATGACTATTTGTATGTTTTTTTGCTGTTGTTAATTTAGCAATTGCACTGTTGTTCAAACTGCTTAATTTTGCTGTCGTATTATGCCTTCATGCTGTTTGCACCTGTTATTTACTATCGAATTACCTCATTCATCCGCTTCGTTTATAGCTTAAGTTACTTTCGTGAATGTTTACACTTACCCTCTAACTTTTGTTTTGCCTTGACTTTCTACTACGACCATTCTCATCTTCCCTTTACTATTCTTCCCTGCTCAACTCGTTTTCCTATTGCTTCGCCACACACTCAATTTTCTTTGCTCTCCACCATCTGATTTCTCCCTGCCTGATGTGGTTGCCCAGGCTTAGCGGGCTCACACCCTTTCTGGGCTACCTATTCTTAGGGATCCTCTCTATCACTTTAGACTAACATTTTAGCTGCTCAATTCTTATGTGCTTTATTATATTATTTCCTCTGATTTATTTGAGTTTTTTTTGCATTGATCTCTTTGAATAAACGAGTTTTGATTTGATTTGATTTGATACGGACACGACGCATTGTCATGTCATTAATTCAATACGACGTATTGGCTAATTGTAATAATATATATATTCGGAAAAAATATGCCAAGAAGATCTTTGCTCGCTGAAGGACGGTGACAGGACTTTTTTGACGTGCAGTCGTACACAAAATGTAAAAGCCAATATTGTGCAGTGAAAAACAGCAAAAAGGTCACTGTCACCTGAATTGGGGTAATTTACCTGGAGGACCGGAATGTAAGGTAAGGGGTTGTGCAGGGAAAATACCGTAAAGGGTTACATTGTCTGTTTTGGGTAGGCTGGTGCCCAATAAAGCAATGGAGAAGGCTGGCCATGACGATCGCTAGAGTTCAACGAACTGACAGCACAAGGTGACAAGGTGGTGCCCTGGGTAGTATGACACATGTTTTTTGTCTGATGCTCGACCAGATAATTATATCTTAGAGATTACGATCGGGATTGCCAGACTGATCGACCAGTCTCACACTAGACAAAAACGGGCACAGCATATATAGGATTGTACTGAAACGTTATAGATCCGCATGCAGATGGAAGACAGAAAATAAAAACCTTGCAGAAGTATTTGTATCTGATGAGAGGTTCTCGGTCGTCAAAGACCATCACATCCTGTCGACTATCGTTGCTCATCTCGGTTATCGGTTGAGCAAGGCTCGCCAGAGTTGACGGAGGTACTTTCGGAACGTCGAAGGAACAGGCAAAGCCCCTCGTCTTTCCTGGCTGGATCACCAGAGATGAAGACGACGATGACGATGAGGAGGAGGAGGAGGAGGAGGAAGAAGAGGAAGACGTCGATGAAGTAACGAGGTCTCGAACGACGAGCCGCATATTGCTTCGGTAATGTTGATAAAGAGGCGATCGACGGCCACGCTTTTCCAGACCGTAGTCAGCGAAGAAGGCAAGCACCTAATGGGTCAAACACACATAAACACAAAGCTGTAGGGAGGCAGACAGGCAGACAGGCAGACAGACAGACAGCAGGCAGGCAGACAGTAGCATTTGACAGTGATGTCTAGATTCACAGTATATACCAATGCCATTCAATTTACCATACCTTTAAATGGTCAGGTGCTATAATTATGGTAAATGGTCTGCCCCACAGATGCATCCGAAAAGTATTTCATGCACTAGTATTTAAATAACAGGCTAGGCCTACTATCTAATACCATCCACTTTTTGCTTCTGAAAGGCTCTTGCGGAGAAAAGCGCTTTATAAATTAATGGTTAAAACACAATAAATATTTTGTACTCATATTTAAAATACAATGTAATTGCAGTTTTCGTATACTTCTACTTTGACTACTTTCTGAGTAATTCGTATTTTAAAATATTAAGATGACAACATTCTTTTTAAAATATATTTATTATTCTTTTTGTAACAAATAAAAAGCCAATATCGCATGCTGCAAGCACTAGTACCAAAAAATTTATTATTGGCTTTTTTCTGCTGAATCATTCACGTAGGCCTACCTGGTTATATTACAGGCTCTAGGCCTACTGTGCACCGTTAAACGGAAAACTATATTTGATGTAACTCGTCAGCAATGGCGGATTCTAAGAAAGCATGTGCTTTACGAACTATTTTTTTACTGGCAATTCAATTTTTAAGAAGACTGCTGTTAGATCTGTCCAAGCAAAATAATTACAGACTGTATTCAGGCATCCTGTACGCCTTCTTCAATATCCAGTCACCAAGTCACATTGAAATCGATTTCTCATACCGATAGCATAACCCGGAAGATTTCTTCTAACCAAATAATATAGATGCATGGTCCATAGGGTCTAATCCCATCACAGATAAGATGCGGTTTATTGAATGTAGGTACATAGGCTACATGTGCTTGCGACTGTGTAAGTGCAATTACATACGCATGCATAAATATTACATAAGCAGGCTTACTATGGACTTTATGAAATAAGAGCCGGTGGAGGTGTAGGCCTATTACGCCCTGTGTATAATTGTCTATCTATGCAGGATATACGTAGACTATAGATAGGCCTTAGCATAATTATCTCTCAACGTCTTCATAATAAGATTCGCAGTAGACCTTAATTGATAATTATTTCGCCAAATCGCTTCTTCCAACTTTCTTCAGCGCCGCATATCCCGTTAACAAGACATAGCCTACACGCATCCATGTGACCTTTGTCCTTTCCTTAACGATTCAATCTCGTAACCTTAATGGAAAACGTGCAGACATGTGTACAATGTACATGTATATTATCCACAATAGCCTCGAAGGTCACGACACGACGTGATGTGACCTTGAGTATGCCTTTGACCAGAGTGCAAGAAGCAGCTTTCAACCCATAATGATCGAGTTACATTATTCGGTTGAAAGGCGGTCATCATCATCATCATCGTCGTCGTCATCATCATCATCATCATCATCGTCGTCATCATCATCATCATCGACAGGAAGTCAAAGATGAGACACGCGCCATCTTCCGGAGAATTCCTCTCCACTCAATACTAAGGGTTTGTCGTTTGGTGGAAGCCTGCTTGTATCTCTGCGTTCGTCTGCTGTACGTTTGTGTCTGTGTGTTTGTGTCTGTGTTTGTGTCTGGGTTTGTGTCTGTATTGGCGTTTGTGTCTGCTTCTGTGTTTGTGTCTGTGTTTTTGTCTGTGTCTGTGTTTGTGTCTGTGTATGTGTGTGTATCTGTATCTATGTGTGTGCTTGCGCCTGTGTGTCTGTGTTGGTGTTTGTGTCTGTGTCTGAGTTTGTGTCTATGCCAATGTTTATGTCTGTTTGTGTCTGTGTTTGTGTCTGTGTTTTTGTCTGTGTTTGTGTCTGTATTTATGTCTGTGTTTGTGTATGTGTTTGTGTCTATGCCCATCTCTGTGTATGTGTCTGCATTATATTTTATGCAACGACCGACTAAGAACTTCTCGTCTTGTGGTGAGACGGACACAGTGCAGTATTTGTCCAATTGGCAATTGAAGATCGCCGTCGGCCGTTCGTCAACAAAAGCTATTTGAATAATAGCGAGGGCAAGAAATAATTCCATGATATAGGTTCATTGCCACTGCGCCTTTGCATGTTCTAACGCTCGTAAAAAATGAATGCCTGTGATCACTGACTGTGGCCAGAATGCTGATCAACAAAATGTCTGGTAGTGGAGCACATGCAGAGACTTAGTCTTATGTGCGTCCATTAGCTATGGCTTCAATAGCCATAAGTTAATGGACGCACATAAGACTAAGTCTCTGCATGGGCTCCACTAGCAATGAAAGCATGTCGTTGTCTGGTAGCAATGAAAGCATGTCGTTGTCTGGATGGATCCTATAGGCTGGACCTGCATTGGTGTTTGATCGCAGCAGACATAAATCTGATTAGTCTAATGGTCGATTGGCAACTCAAGGAAGTGGTTTTGCGTAACAAGACAGGAGGCTCAGTCACATATCACTTGTTCTACAGACATTTATTGTTTTTCCCATCTTATACATGTATAATCGAAGGCAATCTAATCTTATTATGTTGAATGCAATCTAATCTTATTATGTTCGCCTAATTCAATCAATTGGTACGTATATATAGGCTATAGCGCCTTTATTATAATTCACAAGGATTGATGATCGCCTGAGTGAAACCGTATTCATTCGTTCATTCATTCATTCATTCATTTCATTCATTCGTTCGTTCGTTCATTCAGAAAGTTATAATAAGCTTAGATCTATATTATTATTATATACATGGCTTATGTAGGCCTATACGTCTATAGATTTTTTTCGGTTCTGGAAGCCAACGATCGAAATCCAATTGGTCAGGAGATCATATTAAGGCTGGTAATAATGAAGGACCTAAAAGAAGTGAGTTTTAAGTTAAAACTGAAAGACATCCAAAAACCAACAGGCCTTGTGCACAGAGTAGGCAAATGACAGTTTCCGAAACGTCGGATAAGCGACGATGAATGCCTTGGGAAGTTGGAGCCAACAACAGTGATCTAATACAAGGTACATAAGATTCAAAGTGTTTATAGTTCAAATATAATATTTACTTTTTAAAGGATTGAGCAAAGAGAATAGATAGTCCCCTTTTAGGATGCTCTCGTAGACTATATTAAGCTCGCGTGTTGAATGAGAATGAGAATTAAACGGGATTCTTTGTTGAAGTGGTAGCAAGTAGGCCTACTACCAATGTCAGAAAGATGCGAATGAATGGCATCTAGTGGTCTTTACTGTGGCTTTGGTCAGAACATCTTGGACCATTTGTAGTCTATGTTACTAACTTTTAGTGAACAGCAGTCTACAATAAATTATTCTTAACTCCCATGCCAGACCATCGCTCACTTATGGCACACGATTATAGAAACGTCCAGAAAACTTAGGCCTATATATGCAGCCCATATGTCACTGCAATATATGACAAACGGACTTCACACATTGTAGGCTACACAAAAAGAAACCTCTTCCGGATTGTATAAAAGCATTAATGTTTGCCAAGTGGAATCACATACTTTTCTAATTACATGGCCATCTCGTTCCGTAACAAGCGCGAAAAAATATAGACAGTTTTCAGTATTTTTCCATTAGTTTGAGATGGTCATGGCAGCCAGAACGCGTGAAGCTCATTTGTCTGCATATTATGTGGTCGTAATTGTCTACATATTTCTGGCAGAGAGCGAATGACTGACTGCTTTTAACATTAAAAAGTAACCTGTCAGAATGCCTGTCTGTAGCAATTTATAAAACTTACGCTTCCATTATTAGACTCGCAGCCCATAGAAACAGCATGGGTCGTATATAATGACTACAATGAAATGCCAGCAGGGTTGGCTTAACGTTGAAAGGAAACATTATTGTTTGTTGGGAATGTCGCAGTGGATGTGTTTTAGATCATTTTATGTTGCACTAGCTGTACCCGGCCCCGCGTTGCTGTGGCAGAAAAGACTGTCATCTGCCTCCTTCCCTCCCCCGTCTCCCTCCCCTCCCCCTCCCCGTCCCTTCATCCCCGTCCCCTCCCCTTCCCCGTCCCCCTACCCCCCCCCCCCGTCCCCCCTCCCCTCCCCTCCGCCGCCCCTTCCCCTTCCCCTCCCCTCCCTCCTCCCCTCCCCCGTCCCCTCTCCGTCCCCCTCCCTTTCCCTACCCCTCCAATGTCTCCCTTCCTCTCCCTTCCCCCTCCCCTCCGCCTCTCTTTCCACTTTCCCTCACCTCCCCCTTCTCCCCCTCCTCCTTCTACCCCTCCCCTCCCATTCTTCTCCATCCCTCCCCTCCGGTCCCTTCACTCCCTCTTTGTCCCGCTCCCTCTTCCTTCTTTCCTCCCTCACACGTTCCTTCCCGACAGCGACATATGCCCTATCGCGACTTTTGGGCGACTTTTGGGCAACCCAGATCGAAGTTGGTAATCTCGCGACTTTTGGGCGACTTTTCAACGTGATGTTGCGACAAAAACGTTTCCGAAATCTGGCAACCCTCATGGACGTTGGGACATGTATAATTTGCAAATGGCGGTCGAACGGATTTCAAAGTTCTCTTTTTGTGGAAAAGATTGGGTTTTTTCGGAAAAAAGCATAATTCAACACGGTTCTATTGGAATGGAAGGTTTTGTAAAAATTTCAAAACAATCAGTTTTCGAAAACACTCATAACGCACGGTTGGAAAGTTTCATTTTTATATATATAGATTAGAATCATTAATCTGACGATTCACTGACAGTTGCAGACTTCGACCGTGGAAGAATTATTAACGGGGTTCGACACATTAAAACTCCCGCATCTCTACTGGAAACTCGCTTACTACTCAATCTGTACTTCAAGATATGTAGAATATATAATTCTTCGTTCTACAACCCGGCTAATTGGGACCTATTATTGTTGCGACTTGAGAAACCAATTCAAATGGACATCGACGTCAACTTTAAAACAGCCATATTGGTATATACATGTATAGCCATTGATCTTACTTGTTGAAATTTGACGCTGCAGACAACAGCAGTTGAGGTTCGATTGGAGACCGTTCCCTCGGCCACCATCCGGTCACCGGGAACGAAGATGCGCCGGTTAAGGCAGAGTCCGGCGCTGATCAGAATGCTATCGTCCTCCGGATCGTTAAGGAAAACGGACGCGGAGTCATTGTCGGATGGCAGTTGCTGCTGCTGGTGTTGTGGAGCAGCCCTTCCACCCGTGGTGGAGGACGAGGGAAAGTCCTCGACAACCGACCGGTACATCTCCTCCTTTCGCTCGACGGACGACCTCAGCCAGCCGGGCAGGGAGTCGACGTCGAGCCGACCGGAGAGACGGAAGCGTGCCTCGTGCGTTTCGATGTCTGCGCCGTGCGGCTGGAGGATGATGGCCGTGCCGTAGTACGTGTACCGTCCCTCCTTCTCTTCGATCGACGGGGGTAGCTGTGGTGGGATGCGGTACTCGAAGTCGAACCGATGCCACTTGCAGTCGAGTGCTGCGTTTTACCAAAACGAACACCATGCAGGACATGACATAAAATGCCAGACAACAATTGACTCACTGACTTTATCAATGCGCTTAAATAAGCACGTACGCCTCTAATGCTGTTTGTAATTCTATCTTGAAAGTCACCGGGTTAAACGATATCTTTTTAATACAAGCATTTAATGCAATAGTAATGTCTCTTAGTAATGCAGGACATGACATAAAAATGCCAGACAACGCTACTCTCTGACTTTATCAATGCGCTTAAATAAGCACGTACGCCTCTAATGCTGTTTGTAATTCTATCTTGAAAGTCACCGGGTTAAACGATGTCTTGGTACAAACTAATAGACTCCTACAGAGTGTCGATTTTCCTCTCTTATACCCATTGCATCTCTACCATATAGTGATAGGCCTATAGCCCTATAGTTGATTTCAACACAACTGAACAAATGCCATCTGCCATTGTTACACTTGTGTTCCATTATTACCTCGTGGTTAGATGACGATGATCAAATTATTAGCTTTGGTCATTAGCATATTGCTGACTTGCTACCAGGATATTAGCTTTGTGATAAGCGCTTTTTATTATACAGTCGAGATCGGTTATTCAAATTCTCACAGAGACATAAACTTCGTTTGAGATTTCTGCCTCTCCTGCGCCTCTCTACAGCCAACAGAATGAGTGCATTGACCGCACACTTTCCGTGGGTAGATCAGACGGCTAAGGAGAAGACCCACTCTCGTATGCATGTCGAGGCTAAGCAACAAGACAATGAAGTCGCGAATACTCCAAAGGCCTAGGCCTACACACGACTTCCTCAGGCTTAGCTTAAGAGCCTGTCCTTCATCATCTACCTATTCTCCTTCTTATCTTTATCCTTTCTCTTACATTCATAAAAAGTTTTGCTTTTCCCACCGTACTCTTTCTCTCCCTCCACTCTCCCGTTCATTTTCTTTCAACCAAGCTGCTCGGTTCTCCAAACTTCCAATATCCCAAAATCCCATTGCTTACATTGTCCTGAATTTCACCAGACACCATTCGATGGGTGGGCAGCTATTCTAAGCATCGGTTGAACAACTTACGTATGAGTCGGTTTTCAATGAGATGTCGTCTCTCGAGGAAGAAAACTCGCTTTCCCGTCCACTTCGTGCATCCCTCTCGCCAACCAGTCTCGCATCGACCACCAAAGCTTAACGTTACACCTGACAACACCGAACAATGTAATGTAATGTAATGTAATGTCATGAAATGCGCTGCAACACAACACAATGTGGTGCTGTAACATCATGACGCGCCGCTAATCAACACAACACGGCGAAATATGAATGCCTACACACGACTTCCTCGCAGTTAGTTCGTGCAGGAGACGATAAAAAAATGCAGTGCAAATGAGGACAATACAATGACGCGCAATTTACAATGGCAGATAGTCTACAAAAAAGAAATGTCCCAAATGTTATATATACAGGGTGGCTCAAAAAAAAACGTACCACCGGAAAAAATGCGATAACTTCTCAACCGATTGACATTTTTCTCCGAAAATTTTCCAATTTGTAGGGGAATGAATTTTCAACAATCCCTGAAAGTTTCAGTTGAAACTTTTCATGTTTGCAAAAGTTACAGCTGTTCAAACTTAAAATTTCGTTTTTTCAAATTTTCGCGGAAAATGAACGTCACTTGTAGATTTCCATGTCAAATGATATCACTTTTCACTACGACCTCAGAATTTCGTTTTACACTTTATTGTAAGGTATAATGAGAGTGTCCACTCCCTGCCTTAGCACAAGCTCAACTTCTTTTTGTGAAGCTCAGTATGGCCTTGTTGGTCGGGTCCTGCGGCAACTGACCCCACATTAGCAGCAAGACTTGCTTCAGCTGGCCAATGTTCTCCAACTTGGGATGAAATGTCTTGCAGCGTTCCAGAATAGTTCACCAGACGTGATAAGCAAGAGGACTAAGGTCTGGCGAGTTTGTTAGTCACCTTTGCCAATAAATTTACTGCATTTGATGGCAAAAATAAGGTAGCGTCATCATAATCAGCCTTGCCGTGCGAGCAAGCAGGCGCACCGTCCTGCTGGAAATTAAAACCAGATGTTAGAGCATGCCTGGTCTTCAATGAGTCTGGGTAAGAGAGTTCAGCGATGAGTTTGACATTTAGCCTACTGAATAGTATTAAATGCAGTTTTTTCTTGCAGCTGTAACACACGCCAGCATAGCTGATACTGAAATCATGATGTGCTTTGCAAACGTAACCCTTTCGAATACCAAGCGAATTTCCTGAACATGACATTTTCCCCCGTCAGACCAAATGACAACTTCCTGCCTCTCTTCCAGCATCTGACCTTCGTTACATAAACACGTTTGCAGATAGCCTTCAAAGTGCTTCAGGCTTCACTTTTCACTGGGTCTTTTGCTATGACCGCGCGATGTCCCAGTCTCTGTTCACGTAACGTCCGAGTTCCCATTTTATCCTCTGCAGAAACTTTGCCCATGACGTTCAGTAACGGATTCACAAACTGAGGCCTCAATATACAAAATATGACCATATACTAACAGCTTACATAATAAACAGCTTATCTACAGCTCTTAGTGAGGTTGTATGACATTGTCATCATTTTATGTGTTGCAATTTGCCAAAAAAATCGTAATGAAATCACATGTAATGGAACAAGATTCTCCGGATATTTAAAAAAACGAAATTTTAAGTTTGAACAGCTGTAACTTTTGCAAACATGAAAAGTTTCAACTGAAACTTTCAGGGATTGTGGAAAATTCATTCCCCTGCAAATTGGAAAATTTTCGGAGAAAAAGGTCAATCGGTAGCGAAGTTATCGCATTTTTTCCGGTGGTACGTTTTTTTTTGAGCCACCCTGTATATATATAATACACGCGTTAGCATATAATGCAAATTTAGTTTAGCTGCAACACAACACGTTCATGGATCCAAAGTTGAATCATACACATGTATTATGGCGAAAACTATAGGCTATGTCTACAGTAGTAGTTTATCTGCAACGGTCTCATTTCTCATCTTTCGCAGAGCTAATACATTGTAGCTGATCAAAACGGACGTGTATTAGGCCATATGCCGAGTTACAGAGCTAAAAAAATATGTGGATGTCGTATCTGAAAACGATTTTACTCCGTCTCCGATTAATTCAATTCTATCGAACGATTGTTAGATTTAGAACCGCTAGACAGACTATAAACAGCGCAGGAGAAGAAAGCTGACTGGCTTCGAGTTAATATGCACTGCTCCGATGCGATTAGAAGTCGTATTGCTGCCTATAAAAATCATGCTTTGTCTATGTAGGGCTAGCTTGTAGGCTATTCAGTAAGCGGAAGCACAGAGGCAGTGAGTAAAAAGCACAATTCAGCAACGCCTCGGTAAAAGATATGGATTACTTGCTTCAACTAAATGTTCAAATGTTCAAATTTGCAAGGATACACCCTATATCTTTGTTGAAAATTTGTTTCTTGCAAAAAACTGATTCAATGTGCTGTGTATTCTATATGCGCTATTGCTCCAAGAAAAACAACAAACTAATTAATTAATTCCATAAACAAGCGAATGTGTGAGCAAATTAGTCGATTGCTCTGCGCAATAATTTTGTTTGCGTTGATAATTAAGGTCCTGTGAAAGCAATTAGCACGCGCACGCAAAAGCACCATTTGTATATTTACGTTTATTAACCTGATGCAAAGTTGGTCGTGGTGGTGGTGGTATTGGTGGTAGTGATGATGATGTTGATAATGATGAGGATGATGGTGATGATTACCGACATCTAGGCCTATATATCTCAGCTTGTTTGTGGCATCATAGGCAAACAAAGCCCATAATTAAGTTCGTTACTAGTTAAATAACTTCGAATAATTAATAGCAATTTATTATCGGCCGTTTCATCTTTTTGTTTCACATGTACGTAGGCCTAGGTGTACCTAATGTGGGGTCAGTGATCCCTTCAGGGCCCATGGCCATTCCAATTTGAATATGTGACTTGTAATTCTAACTATAAAAATGATTGGTTACCACATAAAATGATTGATTGATTTATTGAAATCGACCAAAAAGACCAAAACTATAATATAATTGTATATTATATAATGGCCTACAAGTAGCAATTGGAATGAAAGAGTTTGAGAACAATTGCTGTGAAATAAACTTAAAGACAGATTGAAGACCAGCGATGGTATCTGAACCGCAGACAAAATAAATTTGTTTATGAACATAGAAAACATTCATATGTGCATTGTGCACAGCTAATGGTCATATTGGTCATAGTTTTGCTACTAATGAAGTTACCTCGAATGCTCTTAGATAAGCCTATAGGCCGATATTCATCGGATATTGTGTAGGCCCTACATAAAATTATAAATTGTGACAGCTGAGTATATAGAAAGCTCTCTGGATTTTGGCCTGCGATGCACCTCGACGTATGTGAAAAAATACTTTTCCAGGCCTCTATTTGAATTTCAGGTTTAATCTGTGAAGCCCCTCCCCCCCATTCCCTCGACGCCATCATGGTCCACGCAGACTCTTTTCGACGGTCGAAACGAGGCTACGGTCGAAACGAGGCTCTGGTCGTCGTCTGCGCTCATTTGCGGCGCCATAATATTATTCCCGCTAAGTAACCACGTCCCAATGGACGCATTCGAGATAATTCATCCATAACCGAGTTATCGCTGCTATTTTCACGCAGACTAAAACGCACCCATGTTCATTGCGTTCGACTAAAACGCACCCATGTTCATTGCGTTCTACTAAAACGCACCCATGTTCATCGCGCGTTCGACAGTACGTGCCTCTGATTGTATTAGAAACGCTCTGGTGTAGCGCCAAAACCTCAGTCCCAAAAGGACCCGGCCCCGGTCCCGGCCCCGGTCCCGGCCCAGACTCCGGCCCAGCCCCGGCCCCGGCCCCGGTCCCAGCCACGGCCGTGTCGCTCACGTCAACAGCCCCTCGGTGCCATTCATCTTGTATGCATATTATGCATCTCCCAACTGAACTGCATCGCTTGACCAACTAACCTCATATGCACCTCGTCCATCGATCCTACATAATTCATCTCATTCAGGCGTCTAATAGTTACTTACTGCACGTTGCTTCGCGCATCATGCTGCTCATGCATTCCACGCACGCCAATTATTCATTATCTCCATCGCGGCATCTATATAGGCAGACCTCTGCAATGCATGCGTCGCGTGTCTTAAAAATGACTGGATTCAATATCCCTTGCCGTTCTTTCCACCTGGGCTTTCATGGATGATCTTTATTTATTTTTTAATTTATTTATTTATTATTTTTATATCATCACATCAAAATAAACATGAACGCTCTTGGTAACAAAAGGAAACCCAGAAGGGACTGCAGAATATTAACATCATTAACTTTCCCTGTTAACATGCTTTCAGAAGCATTTGCTAAGTCTGCAGACGCATAGCTTTTCCTTCTGCACGTCTCCTTCCGCTTTTCCATGTCTTCGAAGTGTCGCTCATCGTTTCCATCCTTCCATTGTTTCCATCCTTCCAGGTACATCCTGCATGGTGATCATGGTGCAGTGGTGATGATGATGTAGCGCCTGTTTTTGTCTGTTTGTCAGGGTCGGTTTATCTGTGGCCAGAGGATCGGTGGAGTGTTCCTCTCCAGCTTCCTCTTGTGCGACTCGTGTCCGGACTCAATCTTCACGATCCACCGCCAACTGATAAACTCTCTCTCGTTCCTATTTTATTTCCACGGTGATATGATGGCAGACAGAGAGAGAGACAGAGAGACAAAAAAGTTTGCCTATAGAGCGCCAAGATCTGCATGGGGCCATTAATTGCTTCAACAGTTTTGTTTTCTATTTTTTGCGTCAGTTTTTATATTACACCGATAAATTTTCATCTGAACTGAAAACTACAGCTGAAAAGATAAAAATCTGCAATAGATAATAGATTTCATGATATCATTTAAGTAGACTTAATTCAAATAATTTCTTGCAATAATTTTTTTTCTTCGCATTCCAAAGCGTGTTTTACCACATAGGCCTAACACCTAAAATTCGAAATATCCGGGATTGACTGCATTAATAAAAATCATAATAATAATAAATGACAGCTTAGCGTATAGTTTTTCAAGCTGGTTCCCGAATCGTTCCTTATTGGATTAAGACACGGCGTGGACGTGGAGCGGAGCCACAGGGATCCAGAGTGTATGAGTTATGAAATGGCAGGCTGGTTTCTTTGACACCCCTACGCTAGACAATTATAGTCTCTCTATTCCACCCTTTGTCATGTGGAATGCCTCAATTGTATATTGTTAAAAAGAACAATGGATCGTCTGCACTCGTTCGTGACGTTGGAGATTTCTATCCGGGACCTGTTTGCGTTCCGAAAGCTCATCTAGCCGCAAACAGCAACGTCATCAACAGCAGCAGCAGCAGCAGCAGCAACGAGGCACTGCAGCATCCTGAAATGGAATTGCATCTCGCAGTTCATGGTCCGCCACTGAAGGATGACGCCCAAAGGAGTTGGCCGCGAATGGACTGGACCGAATAGATAGCGTCGAGAATATATATATCATGGATCTCAATTCACTGCCTTGATTAACCTTTTTCTATATACATATATATTATATAGGCCCTACCGTAACATATATAATATATACATATAAAATTGTATATATAATTATGTATATAAAGTTTTATAAAACTATGTATATAGGCCTAGGGCCTATACATGTTGATGAACCCTTTATCGATATAAATATAATATCATATAAAATTACGTGTACATGTATATATAAATAATACTGATTAAACCTTTCTCGATATATATATATATATATAATTATATATAAAATTGTGTAAATAACTATTATATATATGATGTTGATTAACACTTTCTCGATCTTTCTTCACCATCGATGTTTCAACTGTTTTCATATCTCACATTCTAACCGGACTTATAGACTGGAATCACATAAGCGGAAGTAAGAATATAGCCTATAGTATACGCTCCAAAACCTTCGCAATGCACAGCGTATATAGAAATGATCATCACCACTGTTTATACGCGACTAATATAATAAAATCAATAGCGAATAAATTCTTCTTCTTCTTTCTAAGCCCAGTGTTCAAGATTGTGAATATAATTTTCACAGATTTAATTGATTTAAAAGACAGGCATATAGATAGCGTCTCATGTAGCTCTTATTGCACTATTGCTAATAAGGCCTGTAATAGACGATGCATCATGCATGTCAGATCCTGATAACCTGCCATACGTAGGTCCACGTGAAATATGAAATAGAGCGATTTTGTCCAAATAAATGCCAATTAATATTAAATATGGACAAGAATATTCAATCGTATGGCAGATCCAGTTTTATTGGAACCAGATGTTAATATAGTTATTGGAATAATCCGTCTATCGCTGCATCTGTATAACAATTATATCGTCAGTGGAGCTGGTGCTGCTGCTGCACTGGTTCCGTCCCATTTATATAGCGCCCCAATGCAGCGCCTCCGATCTGTTTATGGACAACGATTGAGTTTAATACGACGACGTGTCTCAATCGTCACTGAAATATTAATAGGTCGTCGTCGTCGTCGCTAGATTTAGATTTGCATTCGTCGTTTAGAGTTTGCACCATCAACACCGGCAATATCATACCAGCACCAACACCACCACCACCAGCAGCAGCAGCACCAGCAGCAGCACCAGCAGCAGCAGCAGAATATAGAAGTTAGCATCGCTTTCTGGTTGGCTCTGCGTGTTTGTGTATGTATGTCTGTGGGTGTGTGGGTGTGTGTGTGCATGGGTGTATCGTGTATGGGTGCATGTGCGTGTGTGTGGGTGGGGGTAAATGGGGTGAGGTGGGTTGGGTGGGTTGGTGCGTGCATGGGACGATCGACGCCAAAAGTGGCACACGGGAACAGACGACGACGACGATGACTTTATTATTAATGGCATTTGAAGAAAAAGCAGATGAGGAGGAGGAGGAGAATGAGGAGGATGAGGATGAGGATGAGGATGCGAGTGCTGCTGCTGCTGCTGCTGCGGTGGCATTGGACGATGACGATGGAATGAGTAATTGCGGCTGACAAACGACGATGAAGACTAACGCAGCAGAAGCAGCAGCAGCCACTGGAATAGGCGAACAGCAGTCAAAGACCGGGAAGGAGAAAGAGAGACAGACAGACAGACAGACAAACAGACAAACAGACAGACAAACATACAGACAGAGACCAGACAGACAGAAAGTGACAGAGAGGCAGAGAGAGAGAGAGAGACATACAGAGAGAGAGGGAGATGAAGAGGGAAAAATATACGAAGAGGGAGAGGAAGAGGGAGAGGGAGAAAAGAAAGAAGGGGAGAGAGTGGTATATATGAAGAGATATAGACACACAGAGAGATTGAACGAAGTACTTGTGTTATATAAATCAATGTTCAACCACTGAATCACAATACCAATGCAGCTGACTATTGCCGCATACCTATAATTAATACATAGACTACCCAAAATCTACTGTTTCCACATACTTATACTAGCTATAAGACGCGTCTAATTGCAGGTTTATATATGTATATATGCGACTTTGTGCATATGTATCATTTAACATATATTTATGTATATTTAGTGAATACATATTAATATGCTGGGCATGCAGTTGCAGACTAAACCGCAAGGAGACAATCGCACCGAATGACTTCAGTTGCAGTCATTTTAATACCAACAATAGTGCTACAATGTATTGTAATTTAGGGATTAAACTCAACTCAATTTGCCACTCACTCAAATTATATAGTCGATAACAAAGTAGCAGAAGAGAAAATTAATGTTCCTATTGCTAAGTTGCAGAGTGCTTACAAAATGACACTTAGACGAAAATGGACCTGTATAACAATAGATAACTGTATTACTGCAGGTATACGTCCTTCCAGTGTGTTACGTTCATGTCCTGGTTAGACTTAACTTGCACTTAATTTTTACATCGTCATGCGTTACATTGCTGTGTGGTTGGTTGTGATAAGCGCTGCTGATGATCTGGCTCAGGGGCGGATCCAGGGGGGGCCATTCCGGCCATCCCCCCCCCATTGAAAACTGCCATGGGACGTGGCCCCCCATTTGGTCTTAAATTAGCAATACGAATATGGGTGTAATGCATATTGGCCTCCCCCTATTCGGAAATTTGTATGGAACGTGGCCCCCCATTCGATTTTCAAGTTGGGGACTAAAACGAAAAGGAAAAAAGTTTATACACTTTTTGGCGGATTAAATGTTAAGATTTTCCCGAAAAATTTGCCAGACGACTAAAAAAAGTCATCAACTTTTTTGGCGGATGAAAAGTACTTTTTCCTTAACGACCGATCAGTATTTTTCGAACTTTTGAACAAAAATTCTTTTTTTCCGTCCAAGATCTAAGATTTTGGCCCCCCCTTGAAACAGTTCTGGATCCGCCACTGATCTGGCTTGAGGACGTCACCAGTGTTTGTTTCTTTTTAACGACATTGCTTCATATCAAGGATGTCGCACTCCTTCTTTCTCCAAGCTTGAGACTGGCAATGCAAAATCACGAAGATTGGCGGAATTGGTGTTATCAGTAACTGTAAACAATGTCTTAGAGACTTAGATCATACCACATTACCACACCCGGTGCCGTTTAACGCAATGTCTTAGATCATACCACACTCGGTGTCGTTTAACGCATGCAATGTCTTAGATCATACCACACCCGGTGTCGTTTAACGCAATGTCTTAGATCATACGACACCCGGTGCCGTTTAACGCTTCTTAGCCATCAGCTGAACGACGATCGAGAGAGATTGCGAGGTTGAGCGTGGTTCATGAGAATCCGAAGATTCGATCCAACGGAACACGAAAAGGAGGATAAAAAGAACAATGGATGGGGCTGAACGAGGAGACAATGAAGGGCAAGGAACTGGAAATGAAGAGGGAGGATGGAGCAAAGGAGGAAGAAGCAAAGGAGGAAGGAGCAAAGGAGGAAGGAGCAAAGGAGGAAGGAGCAAAGGAGGATGAAGCAAAGGAGGAAGGAGCAAAGGAGGAAGAAGCAAAGGAGGAAGAAGCAAAGGAGGAAGGAGCAAAGGAGGAAGGAGCAAAGGAGGACGAAGCAAAGGAGGAAGGAGCAAAGGAGGATGAAGCAAAGGAGAATGGAGCACAGCAGGAAGAAGCAAAGGAGGATGAAGCAAAGGAGGAAGGAGCAAAGGAGGATGAAGCAAAGGAGGAAGGAGCAAAGGAGGAAGAAGCAAAGGAGGAAGAAGCAAAGGAGGAAGGAGCAAAGGAGGAAGGAGCAAAGGAGGAAGGAGCAAAGGAGGAGGAAGCAAAGGAGGAAGGAGCAAAGGAGGAAGAAGCAAAGGAGGAAGAAGCAAAGGAGGAAGAAGCAAAGAAGGACGAAGCAAAGGAGGATGGAGCAAAGGAGGAAGGAGCAAAGGAGGAAGGCACAGAGGAAGTGGAGGAGGAAGACGTTTAGCGAGGCATGGCACGGACGCCGTATAATTCAACCGTTGCCTGCTGGCCTGTTGTCCGCAGCGATCAGAGACGTGTGTCCGTCCGTCTGCCTGTCTGCCTGTCTGCCTGTCTGCCTTTCTGTTTGTTTGTTTGTCTGTCTGCCTGTCTGTCTATCTTTTTGTCGGTCTATAGACTCTATGGCAGGCGATGCCGCCGTCGAACCCATGACACGAAGTGTGTCACTGAAGCATGGACGAATTAAGCATGCCGTTCATATAACAATCGATATGATGATGATCCGCAATGAGATCCATTGTCATGCAGACGAGCAATGCGTGGAAGAAGAAATGTTATGCATGGAGGAGCAGACAGACAACAACTGGAGAAAACCCCGAATAGATATCCGAGAGACGATGGATTATATATAACGACGAGAGATGAAGTAACATTTATGAGCTATGCTCTTATCTATTGCACTATATATATATATATATATGTATTAAAATTGTGTGGGTGTGTGTGTCTGTGTCTGTGTGTGACTTTGCCACTGGTCAATAGTGTCTGGACAACGAATCGCAAATTTTAAATGACACATGGCAAATTGAACCCTGACTGCGTAAGTAGATATTGAAACTCAGTCTGCATGATGCTGCTCGCAATAATTATGACGTTGTAAAGTGCATCCATGCAGGCCTTTGATATCAATTATTATAATTATTCATGCATTGACCAATGAAACTAGTCTGTAGTGTGATGCTTGTCCTGATGCTGACAACAACCTGTAGAATTCTGATCAAACGATGGTAAAGATTTTCATGCAAAACAACTCGGAAATTTTAACGATTATCAGGTTGAAGTTAAAACGACAAGATCAGAAGAGCTGAGAAGGTGACAGAGAGATCATTGATCACATGAAACATGCATCCTACATTAGAACAGAGGCTAGAACGCATATGACTTTGTAAACCTGCAAAGTAGCTGACTGAATTGACTGTATACGTTAAGATAAGTTTCCGAAGTTTTGCTCAAAGCGATCAAATAAAATTATGGTTTCTATTAACATTGTTTGTTTACAGCATAGATGCACAATGGACCGTTATTTTATTTCCGATGTTGTCAGTAATATTAATGGTTCTTCTTTAGTACTGACAAGTCTTCCGCTCAGTGCTTCTGTGGTTCCGGATTATTAAACAGCAGTATAGGGTGAGCCGGGCAAGTTGGTGGAGGGTGCGAGATGGTTGATGTGCTATAAAATTGGCCCCACTTCCCCTACAGTATAAACAGCAGCAGAGGATATTGATGGCGTCCTCTAGCATCTCAGACGCAAACAACTTTGCGGCGTATCTTGGAACCAAGATCTGCATTATAATCGATTTTGTTGCTCAATAAATCGTAATAAAAGATGAATTTTTAGCCTTTCAGGTCGAGTCCACAGCTTGAAGCAGAAACAGTCGATTTGATTTGCATGTAACCTATGCATTATGTATTGTAGGCATAAACATACATGTATTGCAGGCTGTCTGTTCTGATAGTAGTAAAGATTTATGTCTTCTGTCATTTGCGTTCAGGCGATTTGTTTCAATTTCATGTAGGCATAACCGGTTGCGTTCTGTCAACCGGATTGTGCAATAAAGGAATATTATATATATGTACACCCATTGGCGTAGACAAGGGGGTTAAGGGCTACAACCCCCATTGACCTAGAAAAGTTTTTTAAAAGGTTATTTATCCACTTAAATAAGAAAAACAAAACAATTGTTTGGAGTAACAATAATATTGTTTTTCTTACTTTATCCCCTTTGTTTCCTTATTCCTTTTTTATTCACTGTAATACTGTTGGGTTGGTGTCGGGAAGGACATCCGGCCAGGCCATAACCCCCATAATAAATTCTGGCTACGCCACTGTGTACACCGGAAGGAGTTTTCTCAGCTAGGTTGAATAAAAAATTTACTCATTTACTTACTTACTTAACCATGATATCAGAATGAGCCGTCACTGTAATATGGAATACACCTTAAGCAATACGATTCTCATAATAAACAAATATAACGCCACCATTTTCATTCGATTCTAAACCTTATCGTATACCGATGTCTAATGCAACAACCGATTGTGCAGAAAAAGTCAAGACTGAAAAGGCAACCTAGGCTTATATACGGTGGAGAAGCCATCTGGACCAAAAACAAATTTCAAACGGACAACGAACTGACATAGTACATGTGTAATAGGCTATAATATATTATGTGATCGAGCAGAACGAACAGATACAGATTGAGAGAGGTCCTAAGTTTAGTTCGACGACATAAAATTCTATTTGTAGATATGACCAAACGAAGGTAATCAGATTATCTTTACGAATGAAGATTACATGAATGCAAATAAGACAACAGGTTTTCAAGCTCTTTGTGAGACATTTTATTGTATTTGAACTGTTAGAGAATTGAAATCTGGTGAGAATTGCCGGGGGAGTAGGGCCTATAGTGTGTGAGGGGAATTCAACCCCTTAGTTTTTCTTAGGATGTCATAGTAAAGTCCTCATGACACACCCCCAGTTCACATAAATCAGCATATTACCCCGTCAATTTTTTTAAAACAATTTTCACAATGATCGAACAAAAGTAGGTATTGCCCTTTCAGTATCTACTAAGACTATAGCCTAAGTTACTGTTAACCAGAAACGACACTTTCTAAACCTTCTGCGTTTGTCAAAGCAATGGATCATTTAAGCTGATGATGTCAGAGAAGGAGACAAATTCAGACAAAAACCATATAAAGCATGGAGTAGAAGATAGCCAGATTTAAGTTATGTTAAGAGATTTGGTTCAAAGCTTAGGTTTTAGCAGGGTTGTTTTTAAGAATTTTTAGAACTGCACAACTCCTTCTTTCCTTTCCCCATCATCCATGGTAAATTAATTAAAATCGGTGAACAATGACCTTTTTGCTAGTTTGAACTCTACAGGAGTGCTTCTACAACTGCACATTTTGTGTACAACTGCATGTTAAAAAAGCCCTGTGTTTTAGTACAGACCGACCACGCACAGACAAAAGCTGGATGATTTAGCTAGAATGTACAATTTACATATTCATAGTTTATGAACAAAGTACAACAAAGGTCACGGATTTCTTCGTGTCAAACAAACAGAATACAAAGAAGCAAAGATGCAAATTTCCTAGAAGACATGGGCGCCCAGTCCCCCACACATAGAAGCAAAGGGGCCCTTGCCCCATGGAAAATGAACACATATTTTTTCGTATGTTTGATCTCGTATAATGTTTCAAACTAAAGCGCTCTTAGGATACCAACGATACACAAGCGAAACTGAGAAAATCACATTTATAAACTTCTATGAAAATTACCCATGTTCTTAATTTCTTGCTTTGCATTCCTAAAGCTTTTGCTAAAACGTTTAGCTCTGACAAATGTCCATTGTAGCCTATTTGCCTTTCTGCAGAGATATCTGCAGGCGCCCGTGCCACACGTAGAAGGTTACTCACATTAATCGGAAGAAATAAATTAAATTAATTTAATATGGTGTGATGTTGATCTAGTTGAAAAGCAATCATCAGATTCAGGTGATGAAGATATATGCAGCCACTCACAAATCCATGCAGTCTGATGTAGAGACGTGTGCAGGTTGAACTTAAACAGCATGCTCGGTCAAGAGAGATAATAACAATTATTCATTTCAACCCCGAACTTTGATGCTAGTCAAAAGCAGGACAGACAATGCCACAAATACGAGCGAACTTATCTATGACTATTAGGAGATTATCTTGCTACAAGTAGGCTATATAGACCTAATGAGGATATTGATGATCTGGACGCATAGCCTACTTTTGGCTGCAGGAAATGGCGCATTAGAAATGACCTCCTGCTGTTAAGACGAATTGCTGCTCATGGCAAAAAACGACTGCAGCATTTGCTCAGCCACGATGCATAGTCGTCGTATAGTCTCAGAGACAGCTTGCTATATAGCGAATTAAGGGAGAGAGAGGAGGCACGTAGACGGTCAGTAGGGAGGATCATCGGCCGCCGCAGAGAGAGAGGAGGCAGAGAAGCAATGACTTGAGATGGATGGATTTTTCGAGTGCAGTTCTTACATCGATCGTCGTCTGTGGTGAATGAATGACAGACGTTTTGCACGACTGATCGCCGGTCCACTTGGGTCGCTTCATGTATTTGGCACACGGTGCAAACAGACAGATAGATGGACAAACAGACAGGCGGACGGATGGACGGACAAACAGAAAGACAGACAGACAAACAGACAGACAGACGGACGGATTAACAAACAGACGGACAGGACAGACAAACAGGAGGACGCACAAACAGACAGACGGACAGGACAGACAGAAAGACAGACAAACAGGCAGACGGAAGGACGGACGGACAAACAGACAGGCGTACAGGACAGACAAACAGGCGGACGCACAAACAGACAGACGGAGGGACAAACAGATGGAGACGGACACAAACATGTATTGATTAAAAACATGATTAAACACACAGAAGGAGATATGCATTTATACAAATTCTATGCTAAAACAAGCACGAGACGCGTATACACTATACAGTCTGCATGCAGGCATTGGTGAAGGCCTTATCTGTCTAAAATAGGTTCACTTCTGTTAAAGTAGCACTCGACAGATAAGCAGAAACTGTCAGAGATAAAAGCATCAAGAGTGTGCACCAGACCTTCGTGCATAGTCGCAAATAATTATGGGCTTACTGCAGGTAAGAGAAACCGCACACAAGTAAACGAAGTGCTAAAGAGATGCAGAGAAACAAACGAGACAAAAGACGCGGCCATTTTCATGATGGCATTGGTTGATGTATAGCCCGCTAAGCGCCATAAATCGAGAGACGACGTCAGCGCTTTGATGACTCTCAAGATACATGCTCCTCGCAGAAACGCATCACTCGCGCCATCTTCTGACGACGTATCTTTGATCAACGCCGAATTCGCGGAATTCTCGGACATAAGAAGCTGAGCTTGCAATAAACACTCAAACAAGAAACCTTCGGGGAAGCATTTATTCAAATGACAGATATGTACAACATTTAACCCATTTGTATCAAGCAGGAAGAACAAGAAGTATAGGCCTACTTTAGTATTATAGATATTAATTTTGTATTCATGTGCACGGCTATTATCGCTATAAGAAGTTTTTTTTAAAAATGCATCATCTTGCATAGGCTATATAGCTGGTTTATTTATCATTTTGCATCGGCAATTCCTAAATGTCTTTCCGCTTTAGTATCCTATTGTGTCTGTGTCAAGCAGCGTATAGCTATTAATGGTTTATTGCGGAAAGCAGGACCTAAACCTGGCACAGAATGGATGGCCACCTCGGAACCAGACATGTGCAGAGCTGTTCTGTGTGAACATGCGGCCTGCAGAGAGCCCATATCAGTCACCTTTGGGATTCCACGATTGAAGTTAGGCTACGCATAGTCTGAGAGAAATTGTTTTACGCCGATAACTCATGTTTGGCGTTCAACTGTGCATAGATGAACGCGACTGCATTGAATATTCAAAGAAAATAAACAATCAAAGGGTTAAAAAAAACACTTAAAACATCCGGAACATAAAAATGAATCTACAGCAATATGCACTTTGAAATCGAAATCTTTGCATCTCCAGATTCATCGAATAGGTTTTTTAATACACATCTGCATTAGTTTTATTGCTTATCGATCGTCGCTAATTAGAACTGCATGTTTTTCAGAGATAATGAATAATTATATGCACGAACGTTGTTCTGTATAAAAAACACATCGTGATTCATAATAGGAATACGGTACTGCATAGATTGATATACAGAAAACCCTTGATTCTACATGTAGGCCTATACGTGCTTCAGAAACTCTGAACTTGCTGCAGTCATTCTATCAACTCAAGTTGATAATCTATTATTTAATTAACGTCTGAGCAAATCCACCACTGCAGGCGACTCTTCTACTGATCTGGAAAATGTTTGCCAACAGACGATTGTTCTGTTCTTAATATAATTTAACAGAATTTGTTTAAGAACAGACAGCACATCTAATATTATTAGTATCGTGGTGATTCGCTATAGAATGCTGTAGGCCTATGACCAAGACTACAGACGCAGCTGATGCATTCTGAGGAAGACATTTTTTAAAGGCTACAGTAGCAGGTGAATTTGAAAGAGGTTGGTCATTGCGTTGTAGATTACAGTGTAAAAGCTTCTAACCACGTTTTCCAGACCTACAACCATCTATTAATACATTCCACTAGGTACTGACGTCTCATACGTAGGCTACAGAAGTATCAACGATTCAACATAATCCGTTATTAAGTGCATTATACCGGTGTCTGCTTGTAAGCTACGTTGCATTGCACCATGGTAATAATAAGAAAATGGTCTGAACACTTTAGTGTGGGCATTTGAGCAGACATGCATAGAAGAGGGTAGATGGCCACACATCGCACTACAGATAAAAGGACCATCGGGTTTGAATTAAATTGAAGATATATGCTACATTGTGGGGCACGGTGGTATTATGGTGGATATGTTTGTTGCCTTGCAGCCGGATGGTTGCTGCCAGGTTGCAGGTTCGAATCCACCTCAAGCCGCCGCGTAGGGACCTTGGGCAAGACCTCTACTTGAAATTGTTCAGGGTTTTGGCGTGAAACTCCGATGCTGTGTCCGCGCTGCAGTCGGGAGCGCCTCTGAGAATAGGGAGCTTGAAGGGGCGCTATAACAAGTGCACATGCAAACATCATTGAAAAAAGATTCCAGCTTGCTATGCAGCTTCTAATTATTGTAAGTCAATAGGACCTATGCTTCTGTATGTAGATGATCAATCAGAAGACAATGTAGGAATGTCTGAGTAGACTGTGTCGCGTGTCTCAATGTTACGTGTCTCAATGCGAGACCATTCAACGTACATGTATAATACCCAAGTATAGTTATAGGCCTATTGACCACACCGCAATTATCTGCCTGTCTGCCTGTTGTCTGTCTGTCTGCTACTGTCTGTATTCTGCCTGTCTATCTGTCTTTATGTATGTCTGTCTGGCTGTCTGCAATAAGACACTCAAGCTATAGTGTAGTCTATGGATCCACACTGCATACATGTAGCTACATCTAGATCTTCTTTCTTTCAAATCCAATACATTGCCATCTTTACTACACCACACACACACACACACACACACACACACACACACACACACACACACACCACACACACACGCACGCATCACACACACACGCACACACACTAAAATGTAGGCTGCATTAACACATTAAAAAACTTTTATGGAACGTCATTGAGTTAACAGAGTATTTGACCAACAACCTCACGTATAACAGTGTATCCTAAGTGTTTCTCTAAACGTTTATTTACGTGTATATATATGCAGTCGTTATTGTAGCCGTGGGTTTATCCAGTAATTAGTTTCGTAAGAGATGGAAGCTATTTCTGGGCAGTCGTTAAAGAACCACGACCGACACAGGACGACGGTCCACGCGCCATGCATTATATTCTTCGTCTTCCTTCTCCTCCTTCTCCTTCTCCTTCTCCTTCTCCTTCTCCTTCTCCTTCTCCTTCTCCTTCTCCTTCTCCTTCTCCTTCTCCTTCTCCTTCTCCTTCTCCTTCTCCTTCTCCTTCTCCTTCTCCTTCTCCTTCTCCTTCTCCTTCTCCTTCTCCTTCTCTTTCTCCTTCTCCTCCTCCTCCTCCTCCTCCTCTTCCTCCTCCTCCTCCTCCTTCTCCTCCTCCTCCCCCACCATGCACTTGGATGAAACCGTCGTAATAAACATCTAACTAGAATCCTAAGAGCAACGTTCTGACTGCAGCACGGCTGCTAGGAATCATTAGCAGAGACGGACCATCGCAGAACAGAGCACCACAGGAGAACGGATAATACTGTAGAGCTGCAGAGTATTAGCCTAAGCATCGCATGCCACGGTCGTCTTGTATAGTAATTTCTACGACAAGCGACTATAGCTGCGAGCAGATGGGACAAACTGATCTCTCTAATCCAATTTATTCTAATCTTGTGATTTCTGTAGCGCAGTGTCATAGTGCGCAAAGTCTCAATCGATCGATGGTCACATCAAGTCGAACCGTGTTATAGTCTAGACTCGTAATTCATCGGATAAGGCATGGCGGAATCTTATTGGTCAGCTGAGACTAGAGAAGCAGAATTTTATGCGTAAAGCGTGGTAACAAATTATTGAAAAGCTTTGTCTTAGTCTCCGAGAACGACCACTATCGCATGCGCGCTGCATTGTTGAATGTTGATGCGAAACACATTAAGACTAATATCCGTGTAAGCGTAGGCTATAATTAACTATAGGGGTCTACTTGAGTCTCATCATGCTCAAACATGAAAGCTGACATTCGTAGCGAATCCAAGGCAATAGACTTCGATTAATGGATCATAAGTAATTTAAAATAAATAGATTTAAAAAAGGACAATTACGCATGAAGTTAAACGCTGACGTCTTCACCGTATTGTATTGTGTTGTATTGTATTGTATTGTATTGTGTTTGACCGTTAATAAGGCGTTTCTCGCAGCAAGAACCTTTCAGAAGAGGCGCTATATAAATCACATAGATAGATAGATAGATAGATAGATAGATAGATAGATAGATAGATAGATAGATAGATAGATAGATAGATAGATAGATAGATAGATAGATAGATAGATAGATAGATAGATAGATAGATAGATAGATAGATAGATAGATAGATAGATAGATAGATAGATAGATAGATAGATAGATAGATAGATAGATAGATAGATAGAGAGATAGATAGATAGATAGATAGATAGATAGAAAGATAAAAGCGTTCCCAGGGCGTGCAACCCAGAGAGAAAAGGTAGATTTTGAGACGAGAGAAAAATTACCAAAGACTACCAGAGTCCAGAGAGGATGACAGAGCAAACTGAAGGGGATGGGAAGTCCATTCCATAGAGATCAAGCCTCTCAGAGGATCTAAGCGGACGCAGCGAGGTCGCAGAAAAGGGGGACTATTAGCTATTATAGGTGATCTTGCCGTACCATTGCTCGGAGTATCGCATTGAGTTCCCGACCACATAACAATAATTATATTATAACCGTTTCTTAATAACGAGACACGTGAGAATGTGCTGACCTGAGATGATGATCCTGCTGACGGGTCTGATCATCAGATGTCCCGTTATCATCTGCCCAGCATAGTAGCGGGGTATCTGGCAGGTGGGAAAGCAGGACAGCAGACACCCGTCCGAGTCATCGCTTGGCAGAGCGCCGCTGTTACCAGCTGCAGCAGCGCTGTCTTCGATGCTGTGATGCAGGTCGAATTTCAACAGCACGTTACCTGAATGCAGCCTCTGACGATCCATGCGTGACGGTTACGGTTTGCCGATGACAATGATCAACATTGTTATTCTCAGTCGCAGACTGTCAGCAGCAAAGCCCTGGTAATCTGGATAATCATTCACAGCGACCCATTTAATTATAGCCGTTTAAACGAATAACGCCGCAAACGTAACATTCACCAGAGACAGAAGACCGCAAAAACATACAATTATTATTGCGGTCGCTTTAGAGCTGACTATGATGCACCCTGCTCCATATGAAAGAATGCCATCGTGCCAACAGCTGTACCACTTCCACCACCGCTACCAGCAGCAGCAGTACCAGCAGTACCAGCAGCAGCAGCAGCAGCAGTAGCAGCAGCAGCAGCAGTAGCAGCAGCAGCAGCAGCAGCAGCAGCAGTAGTAGCAGCAGCAGCCTCGTTCCGCCTCAGCGCTGTAATAGACTGACCAATAGACGGCGATGGAAGCAGCGTGTGGTTGACCCCCGTCTCCCTCTGGTATTTATATGTTGTATACCGATGGTCAGTCGGATGCATGCAATGAAACGACGCTTCGCCCAGCTGTCCCGGCATGCAATGCGACTGCTTCCGCTCGAGACCGGATGTAGTTGCGGCTTTACATGTGACATCGCTCTGTTCCCAGATTGCTCATGTCGGCAATGGACACCGACACATGACATCATATCGTGTATATTTGTAACACGCAGGGTGGTGTGGTGTGTATGTTCGTTGCCTTGCAGTCGAAAAGCTGCAGGTTCAAATCGACCTCAAACCGCCTCGAAGGGACTTTGGGCAAGTTTTTCACTCGTAATTGCTCAGAGCTTCGGCGTAAAACTCCGATTCAGAGTCCGCGCTTAGTCGGGAGCGCTTCTGAGTAGTGATCTTGAAGGAACGCTATATCAAGTGCACATGCATATAATTATGTCTTGTCTACACATCAACACACACACACAAATAGACTTGAAGATTTTCCCAAAATAACCAGAATGCTATAGCTGTCAACTGTGAATGTAATTCCGTTGGTTGGTCTTAACATGTATGACGGGGAGGGGTGGTCCTCCATTGGTGAATATGCTTCCTCTATTTGTGCATTGATTTTATAGATGTAAAGCAAGGCATTAAAAATTAGCATCATATATATAATCGTTTAATTCAATAGACAACAGACAGAACGCTGTAGGTTTAGCCTACATTTGCAAAATTGACAGTATATATTATATATTATTATATGGCTGCTTAAAACTTACAGTCAAGACATTTAGCACATGTTTTTAAATAACATTCTTGGAATAAAGTTTAAACCATGGAAAGACCCTGACTAGCTTTCTTGCGAAATGCCACTATATAAATGCTCATTTACAATTATATGCAATTATATACTAGGCACACACAAATACCATTGGCAGATTATGTGTGATCATGTGATGTGATCAACGGGAAAGGTCACGAGTTCACTTACCGTTACCCAGTGTTTAATCTTGTCCCCGTCCTCTGGGGGGGAATTCAAGTTTCTGGGGGGGGGAGACAATTGAGCGTCCGAAGGACGCTCGTGAGGCGCGTAGCGCCGAGACCGGGAGGGGGAGGGGCATGGGAGGGGGATTGCCCCTCCCCATCAGAAATTTTTGGAATTTCCACATTGCAATGGCAGCATTTTATGGTGTCTTCTTAACAAAAACCTGTACTTTTTGAGAGCATCACCAGAAATTTTTGGAATTTCCACATTGCAATGGCAGCATTTTATGGTGTCTTCTTAACAAAAACCTGTACTTTTTGAGAGCATCACCAGAAATTTTTGGAATTTCCACATTGCAATGGCAGCATTTTATGGTGTCTTCTTAACAAAAACCTGTACTTTTTGAGAGCATCACCAGAAACTTTTGGAATTTCCACATTGCAATGGAAGCATTTTAAGGTGTCATCTTAACAAAAACCTGTACTTGTTCAGAGCCTCATGAGAAATTTTTGGAATTTCCACATTGCAATGGCAGCATATTATGGTGTCTTCTTAACAAAAACCTGTACTTTTTGAGAGCCTCACCAGAAACTTTTGGAATTTCCACATTGCAAGCATTTTAAGGTGTCATCTGAACAAAAACCTGTACTTGTTCAGAGCCTCATCAGAAACTTTTTGAATTTTCACATTGCAATGGTAGCATTTTAAGGTGTCATCTTAACAAAATACCTGTACTTGTTCAGAGCCTCATGAAAATTTTTTGGAATTTCCACATTGCAATGGCAGCATTTTAAGGTGTCATCTTAACACTCATTTTAGCAGGATTGTGTCACATAATTATTATAATAGTAAATATTTACTATAACCATATAATAGTAAATAATATTACGGTATATTATATTATAACAGTTAATGTAATGCGATGATGTAAGCAGCAGCTAAAACTATTACCATTTTGCCAAATTTTTCTGGAGGGATGTCATCTCTGTTTTTAGTTCGACAAAAATAGTGTTTATACAAACATATACAGTAAGTTATACTCATTGCAACATGATAGTATCATATATTATGTTAGTAAAATTAATAATGTCATTATTTATAATCATAATTGTAATAGTAAATAATATCACCGTATATTATAACACTTCATGTAAAACACTGATGAAAACAGTAAAAAAAACCAATATCATTTTGTCAAATTTTTCTGGGGGGGGAAATGTCAATCCTGGGGGGGGGGAACTTTCCCCCCCAGAGACGTCTAGATTAAACACTGCCGTTACCCAAAGACATTAATTGGAACAAAACTTCTGTAAGGCATCTAAGTGACCTACTTCTTTAGTCCCGTTTTTGTATTGACCGTTATATATAAAATTATATAGCCACTCTAAAAATTAGTCTCCTATTGCTGCAGCTCATTTCTGGACCAGTTCTATCCAACGATCTATCGCTAGCCTACTATGAACTCTGCGTGTGATCAACTGCTCGTGTCTTTAGCATTCGTATTGGCAATGGACAGCATCTACATGTGTAGTGTATGAACCCCAATGTCGGTCATTCGATCGAAGAATCGACCCATCCATCCAACCTTCCGTTTCTTCTTCCTTCCGTTCATCATTCATCCATCCATTCTTCTCCATGTCTGTCTCCCTGTCCGTCTCTCTGTCCGTATCTCTGTCTATCTTCCTGTCCTTCTCTCTGTCCGTCTCCATGTCCGTCTCTCTGTCCGTCTCCTTGTCTGTCTCCATGTCTGTCTCCCTGTCCATCTCTCTGTCTGTCTCTCTGTCCGTCTACCTGACCGACTCTCTGTCCGTCTACCTGACCGACTCTCTGTCTGTCTGCCTGGCCGTCTCTCCGTTCAACGGCTCATTTCTCAGTCCGTCCTCCGTCCATTTGTCCAGCCATCCGGGCTCTCTCCTGTCCGTCTTTCTATCCGTCTCTCTCTCTATCCGTCTCTCTGACTGTCTCTCTCTGTCCGTCTCTCTGTCCTTCCATCCGTCCGAACGTAAGTAACGACAGACAATGTGGCTGCATGTCCTCTCAACGTCACCCAGTAAATATAAACTGGATGAATAAATGATAAAGCAGGTCAATTAACGCAGTGTTTGGCTAAATCATCGTTTTCAGAAGAAGCTGCACAATCATGGTTAAGCAGATATTTGCATACAATCCCACACGTAAACAATGTTACTAAACACGTCATGTGTTCCTGAACAACGTTAGGCCTACTTTTAACAGGCAATTAGATTCTAAATCGGGCAAATTTTGTATATATATATATATATTTCTAAGTTACCTTGCGTTTCAAAAATAGGTATAAAGTTGATCCAAGAGGAAGCTTAGTCAATTTATGCTGTTTCTAAACTACATCGTCTTTAAAAGACTTTTGATCGAGTTCCATACATATTGAAGCTATTTCAAGCAACGTTGTTTTAAAAAGACATTAAAAATAATATTTCATGCGTATTCCAGTCATTTTCAAGATATTATTGTCTTTAAAAAGACATTTTGTATTGAATGCCATGCATATTTCGGCCACTTCCACACAATGATGTCTTTAAAAAGACATTTTGATCGAATTCCAGCTATATCATATATCCAACCAACATTGTCTTTAAATGGACATTTCGATCGTATCACATGCATAATCCGGCTATTTTTAAGCAAAATTGTCTTTAACAAGACATTTTTATTTCGAATCCCATTCAAATTTGAGCCACTTCCAAGCAACGTTGTCCTCAAAAATACATTTTGATCGGATGTCATGCATATTTATTTAAGCTATTTCCGAACAACGATGTCTTTAAAGAGACAGCTGGATCGTATTCCGTGCATATTCAGCAGCAGCAGCAGCAGCAACAGCAGCAGCACATGCATCGTTTTATCACCTGCTCACCGCTGTAGAATGAACCGTCTCGTTTTCAGTGACATGCATTCAAGCCTCGCAGAAGAGCGCATGCGCATTTACGGTTTAATCTATAGGCTAGTCAAGTGCAATATAATAGGTCTACCATTTCGTGCATGCTTCTCCTGTAGCTGATATAATCAGCAAGTGGTGAATGTGTGGTGTGCGGATTATAACATGAGCGATTGCAACAATGAAATACATTAAATGCATTTAAAAAAATGCAAGTCAGTTGAGACGCGCTGTGTCCAATTTCATCCCCTAACATCCATGGCCTTTTATAACAACTATACGGAAACTTGCAGTCTAGTTGATAGTTCACAGTGATTGCGCTTGTTAAGTTATATTAACCTGATAACTTTTTTACTGGGATCAGCTAATTAATTGGTCGCACTAATTCTTCCTGTTCTCTCAAAATATCTGATATCGTCTGGTGCGCTGGGAGGAGAGGGCCCTGCCAGCTAACGGAACTTATGCTGCAGATAGTTTCTCAGAAATTTTGATGAAAATTGATTTTATGTTGAATGAACTAGACTCTGTCAACTGAAAAGAATAACTGAATATCAGATCGTTCTGATGCAACTGAACTGATAGTCTGGTTGGATGAATCAGGCCATTTATATGCAGCCAGCCTTAGAAGTTAACGGCGCTTAAATCAACGAGGCTTCTCATATAGCATGCAGCAAATTCAATTGTGAGTGATTTCTGGCTTTTGTGACCGAGTTCTATTCGTTCCTTTGAAATCTAAAGGTGTATCTGTGGAGACGTGGAAACGGCCTGCAGCACTGTTCAGCGATATCAATAGGAAGTTTTCGATTTATTCTTTTTTTCCTTCATGCCATTGTCTCATATAGTCACATTGTCTTTCACCTTGACATGGCAGCAATTTCGAGGACTATAATATGGGCGTATTATAGCCATTTATAGGGCCCACGCCCCTTTCGTCGATAGTCATGAGAGGTTTGAGCGATATTTATAGCGGTGTGCAATGGTATATTTCGAATAATATACGATGAGTGCATTTTTTGACATGGCTTTCCAGTCATACGCGTGGCTTTATACATGAATACATGCACGTGCATACATAAGCACAAGCATGCATGATAAGTATGTAAATGCACATATGCATACATTTACACGCATGAATACATTGTGTAGCCTACATAATATTACGGCTTATTAATACCGTTCACGTATAATGCAATATTATATAAAGATATTGTCAATGTTTCTGGGGGATATGTCATTCCCAGCAGGGGAAAGCTTCCACCTGATGATACCTATAGATTAAACACTGGTTAAACGAACAATTTCGCCTGCAATAAACTGGTCGTTGAAAATAATTATTTATTGATTTTAATGATTGTTAGCATTCTTCAGAATGGATGAAGAAGTCGCACTGGAACGGTGGGGATTTCTCGCGTGCAAACACATAGCACGCCAATTTTTTTCCTATCTAAAGTTTGCAGATGTTAATTGAGAATTTATTAAAGTGCTACAATTTGAAGAATAATTATAATTAAGTGTTGTTGTGACAGCATCGTCTCCTTTAAACCAGAGACAATTGCAACAACATTCAGAAGTTGGTATAAAGCACGACTAACCTGTCCTCTGTCTGCACTGCAACTGACATCGTGGGTGCGTTTTCTGGACATGCACGGTTCTCTGCACTGAAGCACACAAAAAACACGACGACGAAGTTTGTATATCAATCGACCACACATTCTTTTCTCTAATGGCTATCAAACGATCTTTGCCTTCTTTCACAAAACCCATCCGGATTAGAACCTCCGACTACTAAAACAACAGCAACAACGAAACACACGACCAAGTGCAAAAGTGCATGCGCTATATAACTTGATGCACAGCCGACTCATTGATGATCAATGCACCTTTGTTATCGACGCCTGCCGCTGCAGCAGCAACCACACACACACACACCTGAATCTCCACGAAACAATGGAAACATTGCCGCGACATAATTGGCAACATTGGTTGAACGCTTCGTATAGGCTATGCATGGTGCCTGAGAACTTTAGGCTTTCACTATGCAGTCTCACAAGGAACAGTATTTTAATCAATGCAGAAGCCGTCTTTGTTTCGTCGTTTACAATAGGCCTACTTAAGACGTCGACAGCGAGCAAGAGTCTCTTGTCCGTTGCAGCGCTGGTTACTTATAGGCCCTACTGACAAATATTATATAGAGGCGAGAGCACGCTACAGTTGCTAAAGGCCTGCCTGCGGGTCATTTTCCCGTATTTTATACACAAATACTTGTGAGTGATCGCACGCTGTACAGTGTATAGTGTATACACTCGACTACAGCCCTACATGTAACATATCTTTAAGATGGATGATTTCGATGGCATTAGGCACACGCTGCACGACGTTCTTTCCACTATATAGAATGCGCTTGGTTGACCGATACGAGGGTCGGATAATTATGTAACCCTAATTTAGTAGGATTTTCTTCATGCACAAAACTAGCGTCAACAGTATATACTGCATCGCATGTTGAATTTCTAAAGACCATAGGCGTAACTTTCTATTGTGACGGTGGTGTCCAGTCACCACCACTTTTGAAAGTGGTCGTGACAGTCACCACCACTTTTTGGACCTGAAAAAATATTTTTTTTACATGTGAAAGCATTTGGCTGTCTATACCGTATAGCCTAAAGGGCCATAGTATAGGCTATTCCTACTTATTAACGCAATGGCGGTAATGCTTATAGAGGTATCCGCAGTGTGTGCGATTTTCACTCGACCTTACTCAATGCTGTAGGTCTTGAGGAGGAAAGGGAGGGAATTCCCTCCCACTCTCTGTGGGCCTGATTCAACTGAAAACAATCTACATGTAGCGTGATGTACAGTTGGTCGTTGACAGATAGGCTAAATTTTCTGTGAAGCCGGAGGAGGGATGATTTGATGAGGAATTTGACGCGCATTATATTACCCTATTAAGTGTGGTCGATCAAAGAGATTAGACAGCGAACATCTAATTAATTATTAATACAGCTGTGTCTGTGACATAATTATACAGATCAAAATAGAGAGCATTCTGTGTGGTCTTTCTCAGAGAGGGAGAAGACAAAGAGACCACATTAGTTCATCTCAGGTCCGTTATAGTTTAGATTCGCTTTCACAGTTTCTATAAAAGGTCTAAATAGGCTAATTAATTATCAAATTCACATGGAAAATGAATGCTATCAGGATGGTAGAGATATGTTACGTTGCACTCACTTGAAATTGACCCGTATAGGCCTATGGATATTTTTTAATATTAGGATTAGCCTATATGGGTCAATGGAAGCTTGTTCGCATTGACTAAATTTGTGATGATATCATTGTTTAATCTACTCTATAGTCACTCATTTAGATATTGTCAACTGGAATATGATCTATTATACTCTACTAGATATGATAAGAACCAGATTTGTTGTTTGTACCAATGCTCCACATGCGTTGTCCCAATGCAGGACGCCACGGCCTGAATTGTGACACATATTTTATCACAACGGAAAATTCTAATTTGGGGGGTTTATTTTTGTGATAAAATGCAATAAAATCATGTTCGGTTCATGAAACGTTTCTGTTTCGGACTATATCAACAATATACATGTACTACAACTAACCCAGATTGTATGCCATAAAATGAAAAAAATTTGTCCCAATGCTGGACATTCTCCCATAGTTATAGGTCTAGGCTATTAGCTAAACAAAATGTAAACATGTAGCCTACTCTTCGACTTTGCGGGTGACCTAAGGTATCGGAAATGGCCTGAAGTATATTAAATTCGCGTTTGGGGAAGGGACAGAGGAAGACGAGAGGAGAGAAAAAGGAAGAGTAGTGAGCATAGGAAAAGTCACCACCACTTTCTGGGGGAAAGTTACGCCCATGCTAAAGACATTTTTTCGTATATTGGTTGGTAGACTACATTTCATGCTGTATTTACATCTCCAACCTTTTAATCCAAAATCGATTTACAGCAAAGGCCATGAATTAAACGATTAATGTATTACATGGTCTGCCTGAAACGGTCCGAACTGTTATTTGCTCACTGCTGACAGTCACATACATGTACATGTACATGTAAGGTCTTTGCCGAATCCAGTGCCTGCAGTGTGCTTTCACTAGCGCAGTCTGTCCCCGACTAAAGTATTAATTCAGCACATACTAATTTAGAATGCAGTGTAAATCCATTAGTCTGTGGTCTGTGTAATCGTTTTTCTGCTGTTGGATTGGATGATGATAAAAGACGACAGTAAATTCAAGTTATGAATTATAGAAGACTACAGGGAACTGAAAAAGAAGGGTCAACATCGGGGAGGGGGTGCGACGCCATTGGACGTTTGAACCTGTCACTGAGCGGAGAACTTGACGTGTGTGTATGTGTGTGTGAGTGTGTGTGTGTGTGTGTGTGTGTGTGTGTGTGTGGTGTGAAGAAGAAGAAGAAGAAGAAGAAAAAGAAGAAAAAGAAAAGAAGAAGAATGATTTGTCTGCTGCGGAGCATCATATAGGCCTACTCAGACACCGCATAAGAACATTTTACATTACTTTACATGCAGAAGACGAAGGTTCTGAATAACGCAATTATTTGTTTGATTTGCTCTTGGTTCAGTCAGAATACACTATAATCATAAGAATGCCATAGAGTTATACAATGTCTCTACGACACCTTGGAGCTCAATTCACCAGTTTCTTTCAAGTCTAATTGCTTGATTGACTGCTAGATTGATTATTATTAGTAGTAGTAGTAGTAGCAGTAGTAGTAGTAGTAGCAGTAGCAGCAGCAGCAGCAGTAGTAGTAGTAGTAGTAGTAGTAGTAGTAGTAGTAGTAGTAGTAGTAGTAGTAGTAGTAGTAGTAGTAGTAGTAGTAGTAGTAGTAGTAGTAGTAGTAGTAGTAGTAGTAGTAGTAGTAGTAGTAGTAGTAGTTGTGTAACGTCCTATAAGGCCGCTACAATGTAACGTCCTATAAGGCCGCTTCATGTGCTTACTTACTAATCGACTTTATTAGGTATCGTGGTGCTATTTTTAGATCATCACATAAAGGTAATATTTTCACGAAGGCCGTAGTCGTGTTCTGTAGGAAACTACTGTACGAGGCTTCTGTACGAGGCTTCGGCACGGATTCTGAATCCTTCGTGATAGCCAATCACAGTCGTTTGTCCGACCTATCAGAGGGCCAGGTTTGCGTTCGACGGCCGCTTTTGCAAGGTAGCCGTTGATTGGTTGTTGCGGCCCACGTGATCGTTCGCGACGATCGAAAGAGTCAGTCGAGCTACGGTTTTCGTCAGGTCTGTTTAATAAGAAGACTTTCTTGGTTGAGCAACTGGTTTTGGTACAGTTTGCGATTGATATTATTTCTTCTACGTCCATCGAATCGTGTGCTGATTCGGACGGGTGTGATTTCATTTCCGATGTCATGTCACTGAAGTTGAATGATTGTCACTTCTGATGAGAAATTCTGTGTGAATTCTTTTGACGACAAATATATATATATTGGGGAAAGAAGTTATCCGATCTACCTTTCCTTTCCGAATTCAGAGTGGGTCAAATTGCACGGAAATTCAGGGAAGTATAGTATTATTTAATTGGTCCATAATTGAATCCGAAACCAAGTGAAGTTAATTAATTGGAAACTAATGTTGATTGATGATAAGAATTGAAACTTATATTGATACTGAATAACGGTCGATACCTTCGAACCGAAATGTAATCAATTATACCAGAGTGTTAATAATCTTCTTCTGGTTCTCTGCCCCTAGGCGGGTTCGGCTGTCCAATGTCGCCACTCTTCCCTCCGCTGGGCCTTTAGTGTTATTAATAGACCGTGATAATTAGAAACAAGGTTAGGAACGCTTGTTGATTAAGCTTATTTGCTTAGATTCTGCTGGAGTTGAAAAGACATTGAACTATTAGTGAAGAACAATGCTTAGGCCTAATCACGAATGTTAATCGTCAGCAGTGCTTGTCAATTGTAAATAGTTGATAATTGTTTAATAAAATATTTCAATTAAGAAGTTAATGAATAATTAGAAAATGGAAACTTCTATAAGGTCTGAGGATCACTCAGATGAAGAGTTAGAGAAATACCTAGCAGAGGGAGAGAAGGGAGGAACTCCTGGAAGACTTGATCAGTTGGAAGTAAGAGGTAAACAAGTTGGGGAACTCCTACTAACGGTTTCAGAAACCCTGGGGAAGTTCATGGAACGACACGAGTCCCAATTTAAGAGTCTTAGCAATGAGATTAGTCAACTGCAGGAGCAACGCAGTCAGGATAGCCTTCCCCGAGAGGAAGGTGAGGTAATGCAGGAAAAGAGAAGGGAAGGGTTGATTACACTTAAGGATTGGGGATTCAAACAATCTGTTGAAGGGGATTTGAACCCTGATGGGCTTCAGTTAGCGGAAGCCGTCGTTCTCAGACCGAGAACCGCCGACATACATGTATGTGTCCACTCGACCGAAACTATTCCTGGTACCCGTATAAGACATACCCGTCCTGAGGTGGAAGACCCAACCCTAATCTATGACTATACCTCGGGAAACGAGATTGGTCCCATTGATCTTACTTACTTGGATGAACCCGTAGCAGTACATGACGACAGAGAACCCCTTCAACAGGGCGGCGCCTCGTTCGAGATCCTAAGGCAGGCTCCTACCACTTGGGAGGCTGAAGAGCATCACCAGGGGTGGGACCCCCGGTCACGTGGTTTTCCTACGAGGGGGCAGGCCGTTACAGTAGTAGTAGAAGTAGTAGTAGTAGTAGCAGCAGTATTGGTAATATTAGTAGTATTAGTAGTAGTAGCAGTAGTGGTGGTGGTGGATATAGTAGTATTAGTAGTAGTATGATGCTGCTGCTGATGATGATGATGATGATGATGGCATTGGTGATGCGATGATGATTATTATTACGATGCCATTAATATACTGACGATGATGATAATAGCAGCAGCAATAAAACGCAGTAAGTGCTTCTTCATAAAGCAGCGCATGAATCAGCTGAGCGTGAAATGGAGAGATGGCATTATTATTAATGAGCAGAGCTTTTAATTCAGAACGGAGAAATCAATCGATGCCTCATGTATACTATTACTACACCGTGTCTCAATAAAAAGTAAGCCAAATTGTTTTGCATATATCTCTTACACCTGATGACATATCAAGCTAAAATTTTCCAAATATTTAGAGAAGTGGACCAAGAATATGATTCCAAAATTTCATGAAATAAAGTTGAACGGATAAAAAGCTATGAATATTTAAACTTCATATACCGAAATTGCAGTTTACAAGCAATTTTCTGTTAGATTCAATAAAAAGTAAGCCAAACTGTTTTTCTTACATCTCTGATGTCTGATGAGTAATCATAAAAACATTTCCCCAATATTTAGGAAATTGAGCCAAGAATAGGATTCCAAAATATCATGTCATAAATTTGAAGAGATAGAAAGATATGGATATTTCAACTTCATCACCCGAAATTTCAGTTTTCAGCAAGTCTGCTATGGTGTCCGTTGCGGTTTCGACGCTTGGCCATTCCCATTTTAGTCTTTATTGATCCTGGAGTAAAAATTAAGGGAGCCTATTATCGCGATGTTCTGCTGTCACAATATCTTCTATCTGTAATCAGAAATCTAGTCCCAGAAGGCAGCTTTGTTTTTCTACAGAACAGCGCCAACCCACAGAACCAAGGAAACCATCGAAATGCTGACAAGAGAGACGCCAGGCTTCATTTCTCCCACATTATGATCTCCGAAAACCCCAGATTTGAATCCTTTCGACTATAAAAATGTAGAGCGTGATGCAAGACCGAGTCTACCAGACAACATTCCATGATATAAAAGATCTGAAGCAACGCTTGTTGGAAGTGTGGGATGGCCTGGAGTCCTGGACCAGAGGATAATTAATCGACGTTGCTGTTGCCATTGCAATGGCGCCAGCGCCTCCAGGCTTGCGTGCAAGCAGGAGGGGACATTTTGAGCATCTTATTTAATTAAATTATCAAACCGTACTGCTGGGGTCATATTGTTAGTTCAATTCGCTACATATCTGAAATTTTTTAGAATGATTAATCATCAGGCATTGGAGATAATAAGGAAACATTTGATCGAATCTGACAGAAAATTGCTTGTAAACAGCAATTTCGGTATATGAAGTTTAAATATTCATATCTTTTTATCCGTTCAACTTTATTTCATGAAATTTTGGAATCATATTTTTGGTCCACTTCTCTAAATATTTGGAAAATTTTAGCTTGATATGTCATCAGGTGTTAGAGATATATGCAAAACAATTTGGCTTACTTTTTATTGAGACACGGTGTATATACATGTCTGTTTTATATATATATATATTTATCTGTTATTATATTATATGCAATCTGTTTATATATATATGCCTATCTATTATATACATAATCTGTTATATTATATATATATCTGTGTGTATATAATGTAGAATTGCAGATGAAGTAAATGGTCTGTGATAAGGCTATCTGGGGATATGACGGTGTACGTGCACGCACGCACACACACAAACACACCATACACACGCACGCACACACACACACACATATATATGTATGTAACTAGCCTATATGTGTATGTATGTGTATATAAATGTGCCATTGTACATGCACATCCATATTGTGTGTCAATGCGTTAACGGCGTTGTGCAATGTGCAGGATGCATGGACGGACGGACGGAGGAGAGGAAAGAGGAGAAGAAGGAGGAGAAGGAGACGGAGCAGGAGAAGGAGATGGAGGAGGAGAAGCAGATGGAGGAGGAGACGTTGCTTGTGGTAGCGTCTGAGGGGGCATCCATGAAAGACATTGTTGGAAAGGAATGCGTCGCCTGGCGAACTGCACCGCTAGCTACCACCACCAACAACGACACCACTTCCACCATAATCATCACCACCACCACTACCACCAGCACCACCACCAGCAGCAGCAGCCGTGGGTGGCACCGTATACGACTGCCTTAGCGCTGCAGTCAATGAAATTGCTTGGAATTCGCCTTTATGCCAAAGAAATGCAGCTCAGCTCAATCGATGGAGTACGGATATATATTATATATACATATGTTGTATATGCATTTTTAATATATACAATTTTAATATATACTATATATTGTATATGTATATACAGAGATAGAGATAGTGTCAGAGGGAAATAAAGAGAAAGAGAGACAGACAGTCAGACAGATAGAGGGCTTGTCTAGATCATAACATAATAGGACAAAACATAACATAACAAGAATTTTAAGAGGCTCAATTATATTATGTTATGTTTTGTCTGTTTTCGATCCAGTGCAAATTCAGTTGCAACTTTTAATAGGCCATTTTCCGTAATAATAATATTGATTTTAAGCTTGTTTAGCTTTTAAATATACATGATTGTGTTATGATAAAAAAATAATAATAATAATAATAACAATAATTACGACAAGTTATATGGCGCCGCAACACAGCCATGCCGTTTTAAGAGCGCCTTACAAAGTAGCTTACGTAGCATCCCCTTAAAGCCGTGACAAATGTCCACTGTTTTGTCCAGTGTCCACCGAGACAGTACTGTCATCCAAACCATTCAACGAATCCATAACTCATGCACTGAAGAATTTTAGTCCTAATCCTCCATTTGGCTTCTTCAATAATTTATCCACGTGTTCTCGAGTTGCCATGTTTGGTGCTAATTCAGAATCACTCCTCCCATAGTGCTTCCTTTCCAGTAATAATCTATCTCCTCCGCTACTATTTTTCTTCACTGTTGGTTGTCCACACCTTTTCAACTTTTCTTCATAGCTCAACGCTTTGTAGCCCCAAATCATTGTTTGTAGCTCCTTGTTGCACTTACTCCAGTTTTTCAGAGTCGTGTAGGCTACAGTATTCTTACTGTGGCCTAACAAGTCATTTGTACGGCCTGAGCATTGTGCTCTTGTCTCTTATACGTCCATTGTCTGTCTTATCACTTCTAAAGTAGAATTAGTCTCTTTTAGGCTTCAGTACATTGTTTTGAATGTTTTGTTATGTTTGTGCAAAATCACACCCAAGTCCCTTTCTTCCTAATTCACTTTCTATACCATTACCATGCCTTCCATTTCAAATATAAAAACTCATTGTTTCTCTTTCCCATAATATGCATCACTGATCACTTTTCAAATTAAGGAGCATTTACCAGTCCTGTGGCCATCTTAATATCTTAGATCTTTCCGCAGTGCCTCCCTTCTTCTCATCCCATACTACTCTACATAGTTTAAAAAAATTTCAAATCTCTGTAGGCCTACATCTAATCACTCATTCATCTAGAATCTAAATCATTTTGTACAATGCATAACGTGTAACTGTTTTTGCGAGCAATAAAAATTTTAAAATGTGAATAATCCGCAAACCTGTAAATTTTTGACGAAATCACATTGTCTACAATGTACGTCATTAGTAAAAAAACTGTAGCCTATAATACACTGCATCCAAGACTCGAATAAAAACGAAACAAAGGCAGACTAAGGCTACGATGGATAGATAATATAAAGTTATACGAGGACAATCAGGACATAGCATCACTTGAACTGACATTAAGGGGGAAAATGGACAACTGACAAATGAACGAGGTCAATGGATCATATCACTTATTAGTGTACATCACCGCCAACGGCAGAGGTCAATAACTGATGGTGATGCCAACGTTTTTACATAAGACCCAATTTTATGTGATCTGTTCTTTCTAGTACAAGTTTTATATCATGGCGACGATGCCATGGCGTGCAGTGACTGCAGTCTCGATATGCTGTCTAGCTGTGAGAAATCCGATTGATGGTTGCATTTGAAGCCATTTCATTCGTTTATGGCTATGCATGGAAAATGCTGCTCGCTCCAAGTAGACCACTGGGCATAGTCAATGTCAATGTATAGTCGCTGACTGCGAAAAGCGTTCGTGTCACGCATAGGCGCAACCACGGTCTAGAAGTTGGGGGACCTAACAGAAATTCCGAGTCGGAGCATTTGCAAGCGCCGCACGTACGATGCCGTGATTGCCGATGGCAAGAAGCCCTTAGCCGTTTAACGACTATAGGGTGTATGGAGGAGCGTCGTAAGCTCATCAAGCGGGTTTAAAGCAGAGCCAAGAACTTCCAGAAGCCGACGCAATTTTGTGCATTTGTGGCCATAATTATGGAGTACATTTTGGGCTCTTGTTGTCCTAAAATTCTGAACGAAGACTTCAAAATAAAAGTATGTCCTACAAAACTCTCTCGATCTGTGAAATATTTGATTAGGGCTATTATCATACAACAAGGATGTAGTCAGATATATAGTAGCCTAGCCTATGTCTTGCAGCTAATTTAAAAGCTATTACATCTCTTACAGATGTCTTAAGAACCCGCTCAGTCAAGTTGTGGGCACTGCAGGAAGTGCAGAGCGATCCAAATATAGGCGACACTTTCAACTATGTCAACTTACTTTAACAGGTTTAGATCAACAAAAACCATGAGAACAAACTGATGCTGTAACGATATTAAAAGACATTTTTCATAGGCTACTTTATCACTGATACGGATTAAGACTGACAATTTCTGTATCATTTAGAAATTAACCAGGAAGGCTATTATGCAATGTCGTGTCAATCTTTGCCAGCTTCAAGAAGCAGAATATCATTTTCTCTCTGTTCTTTCGAAAAAGCATGACAATCAGTTACAGCAGTGGTGGCCAACCTGCGGCACGCGTGCCACTTGTGGCACGCCGGCCTATGATGAGTGGCACGGAGGGCCATGGAATGTTTGAAAAATATTTATGCTGGATCTGCTAGTTTACAATGTTATCTCTTAGGGCAGACTTAGGTGAATCTCAGGCGCCTCTGTAACTCCGTAGCTGCAGTGACCTCTGACCAGGGAAAGGTTAATTAACTGCTGACGGACACAGCACAGGCGCTCGAAGTGGGGGGGGGGGCAGGCTCATCACTGTCAGTCGGCTGGTGGTCAAAGTCCATACTCCACAGCATCCATTCAGAGATAAGAAATTGAGTTTAAGCCCACTGTAGGTTTTCAGGATCAAAGTAAGGAAGAGATTCCTGTTGGTTATGTCTTTAGCAATGCTACACATTGCTACAGTTGTGGTGCATGTAAATAATTAACACTGAACTTCACTTCAGTGAGTTACAGGGAAACTCTAATGAAAACCACCGGCCTAGGTAAGCTATCAAACTAATTTTAGAGAAAGAATCTTTTAGACAGAACAGTCATTTTTTGACAAAACAAGTGATGAATTGATAATGATAGTCAAACTTATACAAGTTAAGTCTGACATCAGCATGAAAGAAAACTCATTCTGATGGCGAGTAAAGTCTTTTTCAAGATTTGTAAGGTTCAAAATCTAAGCAATAATAATGTCTAACATTGCAGCCATGGACACACGCTGTGATGAGACCAAATACAAAATTTTCATATATATATATATATGTATTATATTTAGGCACGGAGGACCATGGAATTTATATATATATATATATATATAGTTATTTTAATATATGCAAGTGCAAGTTTTAAATTGTAACAGGCTACAATTCTTCTCGTCAGGTATATGTATAGTGGCACGCGGACGGTACGGGTGATAGTTTGTGGCACACTGAGTACAAAAGGTTGGCCACCACTGAGTTACAGTAATGAACAGATGACTACAAGTTATTTACAGAAGCCGAATATGACTGTACAGTGTGTACACAGCCTTACACAGCAGCCGTGGAAGAACACACCCACCACGTTCCATTGTTCGTTGTACCATCGCCATCTAGCGAATGATAAGCTGAGTGGACCTTTGGACGTGCTGAAGGAATCGATCCCGCTTCCTACTGGGTGTTACTTTTTTGGGGATGGGGAATTTACTAAATTTAGGGTGATGGTCAACAATCTGGCAGGAAGAGCGCACAGACGAAGGGGGTCTCGCTTTCCGCAACCCCCCAACGGTCAACTGAACCTTCGAATCAGTAGATGGCGACTGTAAAATGAGTAGTAGGGCCTTGTGGGCGCTCTGTTGGCTGCTGACAGCTAAATTCGACTTCTGTAATAACTTGTGATCATCCGACATCCGTCATACTATTATTTGCAATCATTCTGAGTTATGTCAGTTTGAAATTAAACTAAAAAAATTGCCATTATGCTCTGCATTTCATGCCAATTATGTAATTACTCAATGGACTTTCCCAAACGTCAATATTGCAAGAAATACGAACCGCACTCTGTCGGTAAATGCTGAGCAAGTCGAAGTAAAAATAATAAAGTCCAGCTCTGCTGTGCAAGAAAACACGTCTAGTCGTCTGATCTCTAGCGCAATAACTTTACGTGAATAATTACAGAAGAATTTTTTTGCTTTGAAATGTTGAGCAGCCTCTTTAAATTATATTGTGACGTCACATAAAAGAGGTGACGTCATTTACTTCTTAATTATTCATTGGTGCTATTAATAGCATACAATAATGTAAAACGTCGTAGCCTACATGTATATGAAACGGTGTCGCGACAAATGGTTCACGACAAAATGGTTAACACAAAGGTTTCGCAGAAAGAAAAACCCCAATAAAAACCATAATGAGAATACGTTAGAATTGAAGTTGCACGGATGAAAATAATTCCATTGAAATAGAAGTGTGTGTGTGAGCAATTCGCAAATTTATGTGCTCCTTTAACATTGCTACAAAACCAGATCATAGGCGCTATATAAGTATATGCAAGGAGTTACAATACGTAGGTTATATTGACTTTTGTTGGAGAGTGTTTTGTGTGTTAGATCTATGACTGTGATTTGGGGGAATGGGTCGAAAATGGCAGATGGCAGTTTTAAAAAAATCGAGCAGAGAGACGAGTTGCCGCCATCTGGTTTCTGTGTTTGCAATAAATAATATGGAGGAGTGACTGACTGACTGACTGACTGACTGACTGACTGACTGACTGACTGACTGACTGACTGACTGACTGACTGACTAGCTTGTATGACATCGACGACAAGTGTTTCCTATTAATACTGCAAGAAACACTGCAACACTTCAAAACAATAAGTGCCATCGCTGAAGCCGACAGAGGTTTCTTTCGTGATGGGAGGTTTTGTGCAGAAGAGGAGAGGAGGAGCAGAGAAGGAGAGGAGGAGCAGAGGAGGAGAGGAGGAGAAGGAGAAGAAGGACGAGAGGGAGGAGGATAAGAAGAAGGAGGAATAGGATGAGGAGGAGAACGAGGATGAGAAGAAGGAGAAGAAGGAGGAATAGGATAAGAATGAAGACGAGGAGGTGAAGTAAAAGAAGAAGAAGGAGGAATATATGAGGAGGACGAGAAGGAGAAGAAGGAGGAGAAGAAGAAGGAGGAATAGGAAGAGGAGGAGGACGAGGAGGAGAAGGAAGTATAGGATGAGAAGGAGGACTAGGAGGAGAAGGAGGAGGAAGAGGAGAAAAGGAGGAATAGAAAGAGGAAAAATAGAAGAAGGAGGAGGAGAGGAGAAGAAGGAGGAAGAGGAGAAGAAGGAGGAGAAATAGGAGGAGGACAAATAGAAGGAGGAGGGGGAGGAGGAGGAGAAGGAGGAGGAGAACAAGGAGGAGGAGGAGTAGAGGAGGAGGAAGACGGTTTACATAGACATTGAGATGATCTATTGTCGGTCGACGGTTGAAGGTATGTCAGGCGTTGCATCCTCGGATCTGCAAAGCACGTGTCCTGCGTCCGTTTGAAGGTGTATCGCTTTGCCGTTCGGATGCTAAGGCGGTCGCTTCTGAAGCGCCAGGAATGCAGCCACCGTCAGCTTTGTGCCCCTCCTTTCCAACGCGAACCAGAGCATCGCATTGGATCCAAATGGTTTTGCATCATACACTTTTAGTTATCGACTTTCAGGCTGTTTAGAATTGAAGAATTGAGAAGAACAAAATTTAAGACTTTTATGATGTAGATGATTAGTCTATTTGTTATATTAAATAGACAATCTTAATCTTTGTGATGTTCACATATAGGCCTAAAGTCGAATTTTGTTTGTGTAGACTTTGCAACGCACTATGTCTATTGTCTAGGCTATATTATGTCCATTGGCACCAATATTTTCACGGTTTCAAATTTTCATGAAATTGACTAGTTCTCAGTTTCACAATGGATCACGTAACAGGGAGAAATCTAACAACTTATTTACTCGTTTGCAATATTTAACTAGGGCCTAGGCCCATACTTTAAAATAGATATTTATTTAGCCTATATACATGTAAACCCATAGCCATGATAGCCACATGTATGAAATCGTAATTATGCTTCAAATTTCCAAAGCTCTTCTCTAAAGCTAAGCGCATGAAACCAGCTTAGGCTATTGACGAGCGCTGCGCTGGGTCAGAAGGGTTGTCCACTGCATGTCCACTGTTGTCCAGTCATTGTATTCAAATTTCCAGTCGAGGTTTCGAGTCCGGCTGCCAGAGAGGCCATAGAGAGAGAGAGACAAACAGACAGTCAAACAGACAGACACAGACACAGACACAGACACAGACACAGAGAGACAGAGAGACAGAGAGAGAGAGAGAGAGAGAGAGAGAGAGAGAGAGAGAGAGAGAGAGAGAGAGAGAGAGCAGCGGAGAGCGGCTGTTGTGGCTCGTTTCCTTAAGGACGAGAAAAGTTGGAAGGCGGAAGATCGAATGAATTAGGGGAAAATTACTTAACAATTAGCCGTTAACTAATGTAACTATGCCTGCTGTTAATTAATTTGTCCGTCACAACTAAAGTTGTTCAGATTTATCCAAAACTCGGATCTGCTTCGGAGTGTACCCTTTGGACAACCAACTCCTTTGAATCCATGCAGCAGCAGCGCCCGAGAATTGGCTGGTGCATGCCTGCAGCGCTTGGCCTTCGAGTGGCGCTTTAGAAGTTTCACGGTTACTACTACGACAGCGATTACAAGCCTAGCGTAACTGACGACTGAACTGAACACATATCTTGATCTTTTTATCCGTGGCTGGGCTGGGAGCGCCTCTGAGTAGACTTCTTGAAGGGGCGCTATATAAGTTTTCGGAATGCATGAATGAACGAGTGAACAGATAATGCACACGGAACTTCTGTGTTATAGCGCTTTGAAGCAGTTTCTTATCCAGCCCGATGCGACTGATCAGTTGGTTTGTCGGTGGTGATCGTCAGCTGCAGACGTCCATCGGATTGATGCATGGAGTGGAGGAAGTGGGGAAGGAACGCGAGGATCGCCAGGTGTCTCTGCTATAACCTACGCCATACAACAGACACTCGTCGGTGTTCCGTACGTCTGTCTAATTGTAGCCACCTACAATGTAGCAAGGACAGAGACAGACACCGACAGATCCAGATGGACGGACAGACGAGGAGAAGCAGAAAAAGCATCGTCACTCAGACTCATAAAGCTGTTCTTCTGAATCAAAACGTCCGTGATGCTATGCGTTGGGCCTTGAATGATGTCCTAACCACTTGCTACCACCAATAACAACAACAATAACAACAAAAGAAGAAGAAGAAGTGGTGGTTGCCGCGTTGCAAGACTTATGTAGACTTCCGAAAACATCCTTCAATTCATTCGACCAACTGCGCAGCTGCTGCTGTATCGCCTGAATTACATGTAGGATGCTTCACGTTCGACCTCTGACTGACGATGACCTATATGACGATGGCTTCACCTTCGACCTCTGACCGACGATGACCTAGATGCATGACGATGGCTTCACTTTCGACCTCTGACCGACGATGACCTAGATGCATGACGATGGCTTCACTTTCGACCTCTGACCGACGATGACCTAGATGCATGACGATGGCTTCACTTTCGACCTCTGACCGACGATGACCTAGATGCATGACGATGGCTTCACTTTCGACCTCTGACCGACGATGACCTAGATGCATGACGATGGCTTCACTTTCGACCTCTGACCGACGATGACCTAGATGCATGACGATGGCTTCACTTTCGACCTCTGACCGACGATGACCTAGAATCCTAGATGCATGACGATGGCTTCACCTTCGACCTCTGACCGACGATGACCTAGATACATGACGATGGTATTCATAGTTTCCTTGTCTAAACCTCGTCTTCTATATCTCAACGGTTCAAAAATTAACCTTACCACCAATTAGAAGCAATACATGTACGAACAATATTCAGTTCATTCATATTTAAAGGCGAATGATGCATTTATATGGATAGGTAATAGATAGATTGACAGACGTAAAATAGTACGTATACTCTTCTGTTTGAAAACAATCGTCACCATATCTACGTATGCTCTTCTGTTTGAAAACAATCGTCACCATATCTACATATGCTCTTCTGTTTGAAAACAATCATCACCATATCTACGTATACTCTTCTGTTTGAAAACAATCGTCACCATATCTATATAGTATACGTATATTCTTCTGTTTGAGAACAATCGTCACCATATCTACGTATGCTCTTCTGTTTGAAAACAATCGTCACCATGTCTACGTATGCTCGTCTGTTTGAAAACAATCGTCACCATATCTACGTATGCTCTTCTGTTTGAAAACAATCATCACCATATCTACGTATACTCTTCTGTTTGAAAACAATCGTCACCATATCTACGTATGCTCTTCTGTTTGAAAACAATCGTCACCATATCTACGTATGCTCTTCTGTTTGAAAACAATCGTTACCATATCTACGTATGCTCTTCTGTTTGAAAACAATCGTCACCATATCTACGTATACGTCGTATAGTATACTCTTCTGTTTGAAAACAATCGTCACCATATCTACGTATACTCTTCTGTTTGAAAACAATCGTCACCATATCTACGTATGCTCTTCTGTTTGAAAACAATCGTCACCATATCTACGTATACTCTTCTGTTTCGAATGAATCTTAGTGAGACAATCAACGTGACATTATGTCAAGATTCCCATGACTCATTTACGTTACGTCATAGAAAATTCTACCAGCAAATTGTATCCCTCGGTCTTCATACATACATGTAGCCTAGGTCTATAAGCCATTCTGAAATATGTTGTTTCAGTTGCCTTCAACGTTCGCATAACCACTGAATGATATAACACGATAAAATATAAATCTATATATTTCAGTATTTTTTAGAAATACGAAGCTTTCGTAGAAGTAACCTGCAAATGATGTGTTCAAATGGCAGATTGGTTTTCTGGACAGCAAATTCAGCCATTGCTTCTGAATATACGGAAGATTGCAGTTGACGTTCCCATCTGACGTTTAAATATCTTGCAAGAAAATGTCTTCCAAGAAAGTAGTAGCAATGCTCATATGTTTATTTATAGACTGTATAGACCTACCAAGACACGACTGTAGATCTACGTCTCAATCAAAAAAGAGTCAGACGGCGGTTATGCCAAAACATTTGAAAATGCAAACTCTTTCAGATTGTCCGTCAGACCAGACTCACATAAGCAGAGAACTGTACGACAGATTATTATAACAATATTATATTTGGTTGCTTTCATAAATACGAAGTTTTCGCAGAAGAAACCTACGAATGATGTGTTCAAACGGATGATATGTTTTCTGGGCAGCAAATTCAGCCATTGCTTCTGAATACGGAAGATTACAGTCGATGCAACATCTGACTTTCAAATAACTTGAAACAAAATGTTTTCCAAGAAAATAACGGCATTTAATGGAGAAACGCACAACACGTAATGTTTGAAAATCGGCCTTTACAGAGCGCGCATAGGTCGTTTCAAACCAGTGTGCGAACGCTGAATCGGTAGGCCTAATATTCTTAAATCTCTGCATGTCTTCATTGAGAGGTGACAAACAACAAAACATCGTGTGAAATCCAACCAATGACTGTACGTCTGCATCGAAAAAGGATTCGAACGGTGGCAGACACAAAACATTCGCAAATGCAAACTGCTTCAAATCACTCTGCAGATCTGACTCATTGAGAATTCGCTCACATAAGTGCAAAACTTCTGCGTACTGACGACACTTGTAAAGATACAAAGCACGATAGCAATCAGCTACGTTGCTTTCGATGCCAAAGTCTTTGAGAACCGAACTGTAGAATTCCGTCAGATTTTCGAAAGCACACTCCATCAGAACATCAATTATTTTTTCTTTAATCCGCAAATCCACAGCCAGAGTTTCTGACAGATAATTTATTCTGATATAAACTATCTGTCTTGTTTGCTTCGAATGAGAATCAGAACATAGTGAAACAATATGTTTCGTCTTTGTTAAGGCAATCAAATACTCGTCCATAGGAAATGCTGAATCAAGTAGGCCTAAGTCGTATCTAAAAGTGAAACGTTTGGATAGATCTGTTCTTTCGGCAGATAATGCTATTAAATAGTTAGCAAACACTTTTGGTGAAAGACGCAGATCAAGACAAATTCGTCTGTTGATGAAATGAAGCGTATTAGTTATTTTCTTATGAAGAACACACAATCCAGCGATTCTTGCTATGTCGCAAATGAACAGCAAACAACCTGCATTCAATATTTCCTTGCCATCTGGAGATGTCTGATCTACTAGAACTGCCTGACAGAGACGCGTTGCTTGTTGGTATTCCGATGTGGCAAAATAGAGAGCAGCCAAATACGTCAAAGCGGCGGGAACAATGTCGTTGATTTGTGATTCGTCGTATTCTAAAGCTCTTCTAAAAAATTCTTTTGAAATGAGAGACACAAGTTGAAATTCTGGACGGCTGTTTGATCCAGTTAAATTTTCCATGAGACTCTGAATACGTAGGAATTCAAAGCGACTACTCCGTGTTGAGAACGTTTTTGGAAAGTTATGATACTGAGATCTTATAACTTTAGATTGCATTGAAATTTTGTTGACTATTTCGACAAAAAAACCGCTATCTAAAGAAAATTCTCCACGACTAAAACAACACGCTGTTTGCAAAATAAGGAGTAGCTTTTTAACGTGCGTGAAGCATAGGTCGTTATCAATTGTTGGAATTAGCTTGAAACTCCTTCGTCTTATCAGATTAACGATTATTGTTTGACGACCACGTGGTGTGCGTTGGCGCAGTTCAGAATTTGACTCGGATTCAATTGCACAACGAAAAACTCTATGAGCATCTTTGAATCCTTCAGAAAACAAACAATCCAGAGATTCCAAGAGAAGTGCTTTCCAATATTCTAAGAAAGGCAGCAAGTAATCTTTGAAATTTGGAATTATTTTCAGCGATTTTTTAACTTTAAAATGTGACAGAATGACTGGCATTATGTAATTTTCTTCGAACCATCGACTAAGTATGTCTGAATTACAAAATTCACATATACTTCTTTCAGTCTTCTCACGAATTGTGGAGCTCGATGGCTCGTGAAATAAATTTGCTTCCGGGATGAAATAGTTCGGAAAACATTTTCTCTGTAAACAATCTAAGAGTTTTTTCAACAACGCGCGGCATATTGCTATAACAGAAAAGGAGTTCCACCATTCCGGCGGCATCTCTTCACTTGTCCATAACATCAACGTCTTTAGATGATACTGACAGAAAACTTCGTCATCCTTTGGACAATCCTTCTGTATTAGTGCTCTCTTTGCAAAGAATCTTAGTAAATGATATACAATCTGTTGAACGTGAGTCCAACTCTGAAGTAAAATGACTTCTGCGACTGAAAATGACAATCTCCACTGTCTTTTGTCGTCTCTGCAGGCGCGATGTTGGACATAAACAACATGACAACCGTTTTGAACGACCTCGGAGATTGTATCAACCGACGGCCATCCGTATTTTCTTGGTCGAATGGGCCAGTCGTTGGCTTCTCTTGGCCACTGAGGACAAAATAGACATTCGACGTTATCACTTTCGAAAATGTCAGAATCAGATCGAGTTCTATTTGCTGGACCATTAACGGTGGTTACCATCGTGCTTCTATTCAATTTATGAGGTAAATGGAGCAAATAATCATTTACAATAGTCCTTTTTAGCGTTAGGTAGAGACCTGTACGGGATGTAAGCCTATAATGATATTCGTACATTTTATGTTTCCAATTATAGTTCATTGTCGCAAAAAATCGTATTCGAACAAAGCTTGGATATCTCCGGTATGATTCGATCTTGAAGCAATGGATCGTATCGAGTAGACCACTGACATCACTTGGCAACACTGGAATGTCGTCATTGAATACCAGCCGACCATCTTTGCAGATCAATGCATCAATGTCGCCAATGCATGTATGCAGCGGTTGGATGAAGAATTCAGCAGAGCTTCCACATGAAATCCTATGCACCATTGGCTGAGATCTAGAGATCATGTCTAGGTCATGCATGGGATCAGAAACGGCAGCAACCGACTTTGGAAGCAGTTGACATGTGCTTGTGATGAATCCAGATACCATTTCTTCATTTGCTGTACTCGCATAGTCTGACATCTTAAACTAAAAATATAATTATGTTTCTATTCTACATGTTGTCATAAAATTAATCAGTAAAACTAATCTCAATAATCATCATAAAATTCGTTATAGTCATTTTCATGCTCATCGCTGTTGACATCATCTTACTATGATCAACATAATCATCAGCGTCGCCATAATTTTCATGATCATACTCTTCTTCATCATCATCACCAGTTATATCGTCATTATATCATAATTAATATGGTCATCATTTATATGCTGGTCAGTCTCACTTAGCTTTTATGGGCACTGAGAAATCATCGGAGATTCACATTACATCACATTACTTATTATCGTGTACAAGTCACACTCCAGCCGAGATCCCGCACCAAGGCTGATGGTGAAATCATGGACGGAGTTTATCAGGGGTTAGGGGGGCTAAGCCCTCAAGAAGACCCAGAGTAATTTTTACCATAACAGGTATCTTTTCCCAGGGTTAGCCCTCCCCCAAGAAGGCCCAGACTCCAGACCCAAATATATATTCGAGGAAAATGGCTCTTTTCATGAACGAAACTTTAATCGAATGACTAGAAAAAAGGTCATCAACTTTTTTGGACCGGGAAAAATTTTGGGGGCGCCGCTCGATCTGAACGAGTCGCCGCCCCAACCAAAGCCCAAGCTTTAAGCCTCCCCCAAGAACGAAAACCAAACTCCGCCCATGGGTGAAATTGAAGCTCAACATAAACTTCGCGCACACGACGTGTCAATGTGTAGACGCCGTTTACTATAGTCTGTCTTCTTGGAGTTGATTAGCGCGATGCACTGGCTCTGGCTTCAGCTTAGAGCCTTAGACAGAGATCCAGTTATACAATGGCCAACAAATCTATCTTGATTCCCAAATATTACAATTTGTTATCTTGTTTTGGCAAAGAATTACAGCCTTGGATTATGTTTGAAACTATACTCTCATGCATGTCTTGATGATCTTTTTTGTACGGCGCAATCAAATTTGTCAGATTAGTTTCAGCCATACGACGAGTCTGTTTTGCACAGTGTTGATTTCTTATGATTTTTATTACTGTTGCTCAGTCTTCAGTTTTACATTTCTCATAAAACTTATATGATTGGATGCGCAGATTAACAATAAAAGCCGTAAATTCTGAATAAAAACCGATTCAAGGTACGGTGTCAAAACTGTGCAATATTAGGCTATAGGCTACATTTAAACTAGGCTTATCTAACAAAGTTAGCCTAAATATGAAAACAGCCAGTACATTTTAACTAGCTAACAGCGTTAAATATCGGGAGAAAAAACTCAGTTAGTAGGGGCCTACCTGACAGACTACTAGCAGTTTGGCAGCTACGCAAGCTGAAAAAACAGTCCACTACGGACAAGATGAAAATAATGAGCGATGACTCTCAGCACAGTGACTTGCTTCGTGTACGTTGTATTATTCGTTGAATTAAATCACGTAATTTTTTTATTGCATCATTGTATTAGGCCTGCTGTCCATTGACCAAATTACTTCTATCTTCCCAGACGCGTTCCGCTTTTGAGTAGAAACAACGACGCTTTTTAACTCGCGATATCAGTTGACGTCAACTGATACGGCAAGTTGAATAGCGACGTTGTTGTTGCTCAAATAGGAACGCACCTATAAGGATGATAACGGTCACGCCTTCTAATTATATAGTGGGCATGCACTGCGTCAAACCTTGCACTGGGTTTTACGCTGAAAGTAGACCTGGGAGTCGACCCCAATAAGTCGACCCCAGTCGACTTGGCCATCCCAAGTCGGGTCGGGTCGATTCTGCTCACCGCAACTGACCCCAAGTCGAATTTTGTGAAGAGAAGTCACTTCAAGTTGTTTTTATCACAAGTCGACTTAAACCGACTTGAGACACAAACATAGTAAAATTTGTCACTTCAAACCAATGGTCGTGAGACCAGGACAACATTTAAGCAGCTTTTGTAGTGTGTTTACAAGAATTAATGAGGTCTTTGCTAAACAGAGACGTACTTAGCCTGATTAATTATTTTACCGGTAGGCTATCGCCTATCGTGCAGACTGCCGTCTGCCGATCGATTATTAGGCTATAATAACTTGTTATTCTATGCTAAAACGTCACGCTTAGGCATGCGCTTAATTAAAATGATGAAACAAATTGCTACTACATAGATGTGATGCCACTGTTCTTATCAAGACATATGAGCATGAGCAAATCCGTGAACTTCTAGACTAAGTGGTCAGTGAATTCGGCGCAAAGAAAGCTGGATCTACAAGGCCTAATAATAAATCGACATTTTGGCGCTACTTTGGTACGCTGCATCTGCAGTTGTTTGCAGAGGAAAACTACTGTGTACGGACCAATTGGACAAATAATGGACAATGAAAGACTTTACTGTCGGCGAGTATAGGCCTATGCTACTAATAATAGTAGCCTTTTGCCGGATGATGCGCTTGCAATGCTATTTGCTAAGTTGGGGAATGATGTTAGTGGCCGAATAATTATGACAACGAACTTACAAATTATCATCATAACACGACATTCAGCGCAACCAGTCCGCGGTTCCCCTTTTATGTTAGAGAGCTTGCACGTTTTACAAATTTATTCAATATTAATATTAATAATAAAAATAATAATAATAGAGTGTAATCTGAATAATCACAGACAATGGGCAAGCTAAAATTCATAGGCCCAATAATTTACAGTCACATTGTCTAGGTTACTATATATATCATAGCCCAAAGCATGGCAAAACTATTCAAACTGAAACAAAACTAGCCTGAAACGGGCTTAATAAACTTCAACAAATTGATACATCAATTGAGGTCTCATTAGGCCTACTCATTGGTAGGCCTATATAAAATTATTGCTTGCCAAAAAATGGCTTGAATTCTTGCATTATTAGCCTACCTGGACCTAGGCTAATGGCTATTATACCATGTCAGAAGTCGACTTCAAGTCGGAAGTCGGTTGCTTTGCTGCCAAGTCGGGTCAAGTCGTTTTGACTCCAAGAAGTCGACTTCAAGTCGACCTCAAGTCACTTTAGGGTCAAGTGGGGTCAGATTAGCTGACCAAAGTCACTCCCAGGTCTAGCTGAAAGATAAGATTCTCGAGGCCTGGGAGCCGATGAGGAAGTAATGCCCTTTTGAACGCCGGATGCAACTTAGTTAAATTGAATTTTAAGTGGTTTATATGGTCAGATATCAATTACGATGGGCTCAGTTATTAGATTTTTGATCGCATCGAAGCAGGGTAAATGAGGCATGGGCCATCCGTGTAAACTTAACGATTTTTCTCCTGAATGTGAAGCTCTGGCCACGTGCGAGGAAGTACCAAGTTGGAGGAAAAGTCCTGGAAACTTATAAACATCTATTATTACAAAAACAAAGTTGATCGGTTTCGCATCTCGTGAATTTTGAACTGGCAACAAGCGCGCGCCCTGTGTAAACAGAGTATGCATCATTGTACATACTTGTGCAGAGTATGCATCATTGTATAAACAGAGTATGCATCATTGTGTAAACAGAGTATGCATCATTGTGTAAACAGAGTATGCATCATTGTGTAAACAGAGTATGCATCATTGTGTAAACAGAGTATGCATCATTGTGTAAACAGAGTATGCATCATTGTGTAAACAGAGTATGCATCATTGTGTAAACAGAGTATGCATCATTGTGTAAACAGAGTATGCATCATTGTGTAAACAGAGTATGCATCATTGTGTAAACAGAGTATGCATCATTGTGTAAACAGAGTATGCATCATTGTGTACTTGCTATTGAATGAATGGAGTTGCAGTCTCTGTTCCGTTCTCACACCTTGACCCTCTTCGTTTCGATATCTGGAAAGGGCTTCGGCTTCGTAAACAACCTCGATCACCATCATCCATCCATCGTACGCTGCAGCATTCTATTATGCACCCTCCTCCTCCTCCGACTGGTTTCCCTGTAGCCGGGGGGTGCTTCCTTTGAAACTCCCGGGGACTCTGGTGGTTCAAAGAGGAAGATCTGCCATGAGACGTTAATTGCCAGTAAATAAGCAGTTGTATGATCTGTTATATGGTTCGTTGATGGCAATCGTGGATTTTCGACGATCGGAGGTCGCTCCACCAAAGCAGGGATATACGACGAGAATTAAGAGGGAGAGGAAAGAGAATAGGAGGGAGGGAAAAGAGTGGATGAGGGAGAGGAAAGAAAGGAAGAGGGAAAGAAAAGAGTGGAAGAGGGAGGAGAAGAATGGAGTAGGGAGAGGAAACAGTGGAAGAGGGAAAGAAAAGAGTGGAAGAGGGAGGAGAAGAATGGAGTAGGGAGAGGAAACAGTGGAAGAGGGAAAGAAAAGAGTGGAAGAGGGAGGAGAAGAATGGAGTAGGGAGAGGAAACAGTGGAAGAGGGAAAGAAAAGAGTGGAAGAGGGAGGAGAAGAATGGAGTAGGGAGAGGAAACAGTGGAAGAGGGAAAGAAAAGAGTGGAAGAGGGAGGAGAAGAATGGAGTAGGGAGAGGAAACAGTGGAAGAGGGAAAGAAAAGAGTGGAAGAGGGAGGAGAAGAATGGAGTAGGGAGAGGAAACAGTGGAAGAGGGAAAGAAAAGAGTGGAAGAGGGAGGAGAAGAATGGAGTAGGGAGAGGAAACAGTGGAAGAGGGAAAGAAAAGAGTGGAAGAGGGAGGAGAAGAATGGAGTAGGGAGAGGAAACAGTGGAAGAGGGAAAGAAAAGAGTGGAAGAGGGAGGAGAAGAATGGAGTAGGGAGAGGAAACAGTGGAAGAGGGAAAGAAAAGAGTGGAAGAGGGAGGAGAAGAATGGAGTAGGGAGAGGAAACAGTGGAAGAGGGAAAGAAAAGAGTGGAAGAGGGAGGAGAAGAACGGAGTAGGGAGAGAAAAGAGTGGAAGAGGGAGAGAAAAGAGTGGAGGAGGGAGGAGAAGAATGGAGTAGGGAGAGAAAAGAGTGGAAGAGGGAGAGAAAAGAGTGGAGGAGGGAGAGAGGGAAATGATTTAGAGGCAGAGATGCAGGGAGAGACAGATAGTTATTGATAGATAAAGTGGTTTTTATATTAAATTTGCTGTTTCAAAAGGCAGTTTAAAGATAGTCATCCAACTTTGGCATTGTAGTCATGGCACGTTTCTAGGACATATTATATCAAGATAAAGTTCTTCAAACATGCCTCCAAACAAACCTCAGGGCAAGCATAGCCAATTCGGTCCAGGAACTTCAGATTTGGTTATTTTCTTCCAGTAGATCATAATTTTATGCGTGTTTTAATTTGATTCTGTCAACCTTTGTAAAATATAAATCAATCTGTTCGTCGGTCTATCTGTTTCTACGACAGTGTATCTGTCTTTGTGTGTCTGTTTGTCCGCCATCCATCTATCTTCTTCAGGCCCGCAGTGTGCCTGTCTCTTGTCATGCCTCTTCTTATCTGCATCATCCGCCACATGTCTGTCTGCCTGCTTGCATGTCTGTGTCGATCTGTCTGCTTAGCTGTCCGTCTTATCTGTTGGTTTACCTGGATGTCTTCCTGGTTGTCAGACTACGTGAGTGCGTGTGTTCGCCTCTCCACACGCCTGCCAGGTAAGCAGCGAGAGCTCTGAAGGGCGGCAGACAGTGCAATATAATTCATATATTATGTAGACATTTTATGTATTCCTGATATACTTCACGCATTCCTGATCGCCATTAATTCTGAAGTTCACGCGCGCCTATCACCAAGCCACCGCCGTGTCGCCTTCTGACGGGTAAATCTTTCCACATATCCCGACCGTTGCAGGTGAAATTAGTTGCAGCGGCTTCTGGAGGTATGAGTCAGCAGGTCGTGCCGCCAGGAAGTTATCGCCCTGAGCGAAGGGGCGGCTGGTGAGATGGCTGGTTGGACGGGTGGTGGGACGGGTGGTGAGGCGGGTGGTGGGACGGGTGGTGGGGCGGGTGGTAGGGTCGGTTGCCTCCTTCGGCGCCCTGTCTGGTTGAGACAGTGGGTGGCGACTGGGAGAGAATGCCAACGAATGCCATCAGTAAATACCACTCAACGTTCGTCGAACAACGCGAACAAGACCGACGTCCAGTCAGTCAACACAGAATATGCAAGAGCTAATGTATATGAGTGTATGTGTATGCAGACAGACGAAGTGGGAGGTCTGCTTCCTCTTACTATCTCTTTCTGTCTCTCTGTCTGTATGTCTGTATCTCTGTCGGTGTCTTCCTCTTTGCCTCCGTCCGTCCGTCTGTCCGTATACTCCCTCCCTCACTCCCTCCTCTATTTATCTCTGTCTCTATCTCTGTCTCTGCCCCTGTCTCTGTCTATGTCTTTCTGTTTATCTCTATCTTTGTCTCTGTCTCAGTCTGTCTGTCTGTCTCTCTCGTTCTCCCTTTATTTTCTTATTTTCTATTTCTTTCCTTCTATCTATTTATCTCTGACTCTTTCTCTCTCTATATGTATATGCCTCTCTCTCGCTCTCTTTCTGTTTTTCTGTATGTCTGTATGTCAGTCTGTCTCTCGGTCTCTTTAACGCACTCGCCGCACTTAGAGAGATCTATTTAATTTCTCTGTCTCTGAGTCGGGCTTTCCTATACTCTTTAAATTTCTCTCTGTTCTCCCTCTCTGTCCGTCTCTTTCTCCCTTTGTTTCTTATCTTCGATCAGTCTTTTGAGCCTCATTTATAGTTCTGTTTGGCAATTTGTCTGCCGCTTCTTTCCTCTTTTTTCTCTCTCCTTCCAATCATCCGACCTCTAACAATATAGTTTCTTTGCTCGTCATTTTATATTGTCTTTGTTTTATTCAGTTTTACAGTTTATAATAATTCTCTCACATGATCTCAACGGCGTCGCTTTGTCTCATTACGACAATTCTCTTCTCACCCTGTCTCGTCACCTTTCACTCCTTCTGCCCCTCCCTTCCGTCCTCCTGTCCTTAATGCGGCAGTTTCTTCCACATCAATTGTGTATACAGTTGGATCTTCCATCCACCAGCATAAGCTAAATCATCAATATAATAGCTACTATTTGCACACACACGTATATACAAATTATACATGCGTGCGCAGACATTGTTTAGATGTGTGATTCAATACTATGGGGGTGGGGAGTTCATGCGAATAACTTTTATTTATTTTCATGTCAGTTTAACAACGAGAAGCATCATCATCGGTTCCATTATAGGAAGCCTACTCGACAACAATCTGGAAGAATTTTCTTTTCGACGATAAATCAAAACAATAAAAGGCAGATCAGACCGTTCAGACGTAGCCATCTTGATAAATGTGTTTATGCTAACAAAGTGGTCCACGAGACTGTGTGTACACGAAGAGTGATGATTTGGTGCGGAGTGCAACACGGATGCCATCTACACCCACCACAGCCGCCACCGCCAGCGCCACAGCCGTCGCCGCCGTCAGCAATCTGGCATTGCTGTCTGTAGACTATACGCATGGCTTCACCGCGCGGTGTATTTACGGGCGGCGTTGATGATAAAACGATCCCGTTTGTGTTGGGTATTTACATCGGTCGGCAGCCCCTCCTATACTATAGCATATATACCGTTGATTCTATATGGCAGAACAGAAAGCTGGTATCTGGAAAATGTGAGCTAAATCAGACGAGTTATGCAGCGCAATCATCTCAAATCTCACTCGTCGATCTACTTTCCGATGATAGTGACAGGCGTCTAATCGAGAGGCGGAAGAGTACAAAGAAATCTTTTCATGAGCTTCGAAGCATCGGATCCATCGGTGAAAAGCGAAATCGCGATTAGAAATTATTTATTGGGTAGGCTATAGGGTAAGGTTTCCTTCCATTCATCTGCTGCGTCCATTTCTCAACAGCAGCAGCTGCTGCTGCTGCTGCAGTTCGCGGAATCTTCGTCTCATGGAGTATTTTGTTCTCCGTGGACATCAGTTCTGAAAGTATGAGGTCGTCGCTCAATAGATACGCACGCAGTCCCTGACTACCTGGATATTGTGTAGCCACGTGATATCCAACTCAGTTTAACCGCTTCTATGGACATCAGCCTAAAAGCCAAGGCAGATAGATCTGTTAATTAATGCTTTTTCCATCTACAATTCTGCATGCAAGCTGTGTACCTCCTAAAGAAAGAAAGACATTAATAGGACAAATTAGGAAAGCAAAAAGACAGAACGAGTCGGCAATTAATAATTAATCAGTCGCTTTCAAAGTCATCAACTGCGCGAGTTAAACGCTTGCTTTAATTTGATTTTCAATGCGTTTTCTAAATTCTAATTTGTTTATAACTTGCATAACTTCGAGATGATTCTTCTGGATGCGATGAAACGCAACACGAACAAACCTGGAGGCTGTTGTATAATATATCGTGTGTAGGAATGGAGCGATGTTTTTAAAACCTTGCAGCCAATCGATCAAACTGCTTTGCGTCGAACTGCTATGCAACGATGCTATCAAAATGTCAATCACTCTGTCATTCCATGGCGTAGGAATGCTGGACTGTCATTCCTGCAATTCAGACTACATTCTTGTCGGCTCGATTGTCAGACAAAAGTCGACTATTCTTACAGTGGAAAGAATTATGTTAACGTCCTCTGGGTCCATCAATCAATCCATCCGTCCAGCCACCCACCCAGCCATCCAGATACCCATCCATTCATCCAGTCACCCATCCATTCATCCAGTCATCTATTCACCCATGCATCCATTCATCTACCCATCCATTCATCCATAAATTCATATCTCCATTCATTCATATAGACATCGATCCGTCCATCCGTCCATCCGTCCATCCATTCATTCATCTACCAATCCATTCATCCATTCATCCATCCATCCGTCCATCTGTCCATCCTTCCATCCATCCATTCATCTACCAATCCATTCATCCATTCATCCATCCATCCATTCATCCATTCATCCATTTATCCATTCATTCATTCTATATAGTCATCCATCCTCTCAGACAGCCAATACATTATGGTAACTGGTTCGGCCATACAGTTCGACGTTGATCCTTTTCCAAGCCAACAGATTCCTGACGTAGTTGGCGACTTTCCATGCAGTCGATGTCTGCTTAGAACAGCGGTTCTCAACCTTTTTAGTCCGGCGACCCCTTTTTAACATTTCAAAAGTTGTGACGACCCCCAACGACAAAATTGATTGTGTAACAACCACCGTTTCACCTAATTTTTGTTACTACTGTCCATTGTTATGCATTTTCGCACTCATAATACGAAAACTGTTTTTGGCAGTTGTATGAGGTTTCCTTTAGTTTGAAGTAGTCGAAGTTATATATAAGCCTATTCGGCTTGTGATGCAGCTTCAACAGCTGCCGCATCTTGCTTAGAACTGGAATTCTTCAAACCCGCTGTCTCAAGTAAAGTGTGCCTTCTCGGCATCATCAGCTTTGTTCTTTAAAATACGGGTCATGCTTTCCTACATGGCTATGATGGTTATTAGCCTGTCTGAATAGTGCTCTGCGGTTTATTTGTTGGGTTTCATTGATTCTACCGATAAAATGTCATAACAAAGACCTAATTCTAATTTCTCTATTCATGCTGCAACTATTAAGCAATAGGCTACTCTGAGAATTGGTCAATAGTTCTTTCTTAACACTCATTAATTTTCACCTTACTGATTCGTTTTGCGATGCTAGCAATTTTTAAAAAAACTTCATAAAATTGTGTTCTTATGAATGCGCCGAGCAGGGAGAGTTTGGAGAATGGACGAGAATGTTCCCCATTGTCAACAATTTTCCACCCCGCAATGGTAGCATTTTAGGCTGTCGTTTTAACGAAACTCTTCATCATTTCAGTGCTGATAGTCGTGCTTTACGTCTTTACGACTTCAAAGTGTCTCCTCCTCCTGCTTAGAATCTAAAAGAACCTTCATAATTTAAGTGCTGAAGGCATGGTTTATGACTTCAATAAATGTCCTCTTTCCATTCTTAATTTTGTCTAAATTTCCAATCAGTAGCCTATTTTAAACTGTCATCTGAATTTTGTCAATGCTGATAGTCATGGTTTAAGACTTCAGAATGTCGGCCCCAAGTTGTTAACAATATTTTGGATTTGTTCACCGTAACATTCTAAGCCATCATCTAAAAACATTACTCATAATTTCAGTGCTCAGAGAGGTGGTCCAAACTTCAAAGATATTCCTCCCTGTGTTTCTTTAGAAGAATAGCAGAATTTACATTTGAAAACTAAAATGGAAAAAATTTAATTAGCTGCCGCAATCTAACTGACGAATCATAGCAAAATTATGAATAAAATTTCATTTTAGTTTGTTGAAATTGCTTTTTGGCCGATATCTTTTTCAAATTTCTGAAGGGGCCAGGCGACCCCTGGCAAATTGTCAGGCGACCCCCCGAGGGGGTCGCGACCCACAGGTTGAGAACCGCTGGCTTAGAAGAACGTCATCCACAGCTACACTGCATGGCTGCATGGCTGCATGGCTGTATGGCTGCATGGCTGCATGGCTGCATGGCTGAATGGTTGTATGGCTGTATGGCTGAATGGCTGTATGGCTGCGTGGCTACATGGCTGCATGGTTGCATGGCTGCATGGCTGCATGGCTGAATGGCTGCATGGCTGCATGGCTGTCCTTCATAGAAACCATCAACGAACCTAAAATCTGGCATCTGAGAAAGTGCACCAGCCAAGGGGAATTTGTAGTAGACAGGTGAAAGGTGTTGTGTTGAAATCCATCCTAACTGAATGGATCATGAGCACACCAGGTGCTAGCGCCATGCATGTAGAGCTCATGGATGGCGCATACAACGACTTTTCCTTTTCGCGCTGGATTCTGTGGAATTCCATGTTTGTTTTCCAGCCTAATTGAAGCACGAGTTTCGTCGGCTATTTTACTAATTTCAGCGTCGATTACTGCCAGGCAGATTACCGAAGCTCGTCCAGGTACGTAGAAGCACAGTCTGCACAGACATATAATATGATAGAGTGCATACGTATACGTATGTATGCATGAGGCGCATCCGTCATAGCTGACGGCACACGCGGATTTATCGAAGAATCTAGGTATGTACATGTAAATAAGCGGAGGAATTCAGATTGCGAAACGGATTGAAGACACAGGTGCTGCTACTTCGACGTAACTAACTAGACAGAAAAGATAATGAAAACAGACGAATGCGTAAAGCTGATGAAATCTTGCTCAGCCACTTAGCCGTACACACGTGTATACAGTAGACGTTCAGACACCGCGAGCTATACCTGCATGGTACGTTATAGCAAGTAGCAAGTATAGTTTGTCCTTGCGCACAAAAGCAGTAGTTGCTGGAAAAGCGAGACTAATGCTGATGGAAGTAATAAAGAATTTGCTTAGGTCTGCCTGTCTTGAAAGTAGCTCCACTGTCAGTTATTAGCCTACATGTATAAAATGCTGCAGGAAGCATTATTGAACTTTTAGCATCCATTATCATCTATACTATAACTGCAGTGTACAATGATGTAGAGAGCAAGAAATCTATCAACGGTAAAAACGAAATTCATGATAAAAAAGTCAGGATCTAGTGGGTTATAGAAGACTTCTGTAGTACATGTAGTCTCCCTTAACCAGGTTGACTTAGAACAATCATAGAAGCATGCAAATTCGTTCTTTGATGGATGGCGAATATATTCTCCCGACATACATTCAATGCATATAAAGAACATACATAGTTACATACATATTATATACATATACTATGTTACATATTATGTATAGGGCCTACATGGAAAAGTGAATAAACGAAGGGACGCTGCAGATCAATGACGACGTATTAGCATTCCCATATTGAGTAGTTTGATCTCCTTTTCCCCAGAAATGTATAATTTAATAAGACTATTTTATAGTTTCTCACCCAAATTTATGTCTCGTCCCTCTATTTACTTTCTCTCTCCCACTCTTTCTGTCTCTATATCTGTCTCTCTGTCTCTCTGTGTGTGTCCCTGTATCTTTGTCTGTCTCTCTACATGTATACTGAACTTTGATCGAAAACCTTTCCTGTCCTCCGTCCATCTGTCCCATACAGATAGCCAGCCATATCTTTGTCTCTCCGTCTGTTTGTCTGTCTGTTCGTCCCTCTGTCTCTGTCTCTGTCTCTGTCTCTGTCTCTGTCTCTGTATATATATATATATATATATATATATCTGTTTGTCTCCATTGATCAGACACCACTGACTAGATGATGAAGCAGCGTCCGTCTGACTGGAGGCGGACGACTGTTCGCCGGTGGCGTCAGCAGAGCTTTACCTCCTATCACCTGCATCGACTGTGTTGAAAGCAGCAGCCACGGCATCCACCACCGACACCACCGACACCACGCCTCCTCTCCCTTTCTTTCACCGACCCAACTGCCTGCGGGCGAACGAGCGTAAGGAGATTGGGAAGGGTCACATGGACAGAGACAAAGAAAGATACAGAGAAAGAGAAAGAGGGAGAGAGAAAGAGAGAGAGAAGGAGAGGGAGAGGGGAAAAAGATAGAGATACTCAGAGACAAAATATGGATACAGGTGGATGGATAGAAGGATATAATTAT